>JAZDUA010000153.1:425000-847500 GCA_038098605.1 Gryllus longicercus
CCGAAAATGACCATTTGAAGACCAATTAACGAGAAATGTTAAAAGAGTATTTCGTCCACCTTTCAAAATCTTAAGTAGTTTTTATACAATTTTAGGTTAAATATTCGAATATTTAACGATTATTTATTAGAATCCTCTCCAGAATTTTTGTTCGTTTTATCAAAAGATGGTATAAATATTGGTGGTATTCTCATATTCGGTGAACATTTTGTCTTTTCGAAAATTTCAAACAATTAACATCCCAAAAGTAAAATATTACTTTTTGAGATTTATGATGAGTCTTAAATTTGTTGAAAAAATTAATATATAAAGGTCAAGAATAATTCTTTGAAAAAACGAGTAGTTTTAGAGTATGCATTTTATCAAAAACAACAAAACCTTTTCAAATTTTTTTCTCTAAAAGTTTTTCTCTATGTAGTAAAGAAAAAGAGTGATGTTAAAACAGTACGTACTTATTAAGACAGTACTACTACCTACATCCACTCCTTTGCCAACATTAGTTGAATTAGAAATAAAGGATAGCAATAAGCGCTGTAGACAAAAATCTGATAACCAGAAACTTTCACTCCCGTATAATAAAACTATTTAGCATCGAAAAACGAACTAGAAATTTGTCATACAATTTCTTTCGTCAAAATAACCTAACGCCCCACTCCTCTCGCAACTAGTGAAGTGAGGGCTCAAGGAATCGAGCGTGGCGCAGTAAGGGTTGATCACTGCCCTGAAGAAGCATGCGACATGACAGGCGAAACGTCGGCCTCTCAGGCAACGACGCAGCGTCTCCCGGATAGCCAAGAATTTATGGAATAGAGCTGCGGAAACTTACGTGTGCATTGAAAATTTAATGTCTTATTTGCATAAAATAGCTTAAACGACAATTTCTTGTATACATAAAGAACTTTTCCTGTCGTATTATCCTTTCCCAGGGCAGTGAGATGATTTCAGTCCGAGCAATGGAAAATCCCTACAGAAATAAAGACTCGGCCTACTGTGGCGCATGTCGCTGGGCGGTACGATGACGCGGTCCGCTCCTTTGACCGACCTACTGCTCCAGCGAGGAAAGAGCGAGCAATAGCCTATGTCGGAGCCGTGGGCTGGGCCTATTGTTGTCCCATTAGTTGGACTACTCACGCCCCCTAGAAAAGCGCCTCTAGAAAAAAGGTTTCTGTCATAAAAGCGCCCCTAGAAAAACGTCTCTGAACATCTCATTCTGGTGCGCTTGCGGGAGGAAGTACGGCGACTAGCTCTCCTGCCAAGCGAACAATTTGGATCCGGGCCATTGCCCCGCGTATCAGCAGACGCGTCTCTGTAGCGCGTTCGGCCTCGAGGAGGCAGAATCTGCCAACCTCCTCCTTGGACACGCGGTCGGCCTTCGACACAGTGTCGTACGAGGGAGAATTCTTTTGTATCATCGAGTCATAAATAAGCGACCGCTACACCAGAATGATCGGCACACTGAGAGAAGTGTTGAAGTACAATGTATTGAACATGATTAGTAAGCGATCAACAAATACAATTATTCGTGGGATAATATTCACTAACCATGATTTAGTTTCGTTTAGTAAATCAGACAATTGAAAATCGTAAGTAAATGAAGGAAGAGGATTGTCAGTGGTACTATACTTGTAGATAAAATTATTCGGCGAGATCTACGTTTCATGTCGGCACACTTCCTAAACACTGCTTAGTAAGCACGCATTCTCAGGAATATGGCCAACTCGAATGGTTTTAGACTATGTGAACTGTGAGAAATCAACGCTCAATATAATATTACATGTGAATATTTATAAACGGTGAATATGTATAAACGACAGTTTCAGTATTTTTATTGATTTTAAATAATTATGTTTTGTATTCTTAAACATGTTAGAAATATGTACTCTCGGTAGCAGAACGATCTTGAGATATTTAAGATTGAACGAGGAATGTCAAATTTGGAGAAAATCGTCTGAACGGTTTATGCGCTGGCCTTTACCAAAGGCGGATAGCCAGCCAGACGTTTTGCAATCATTCGATTTATCTGTGTATAAAACCCACAAAATATCGATTTTGTCTAGACAACGTGTTAGAGATAGTACGTAAAGTTTATTTTCGTTATCAGGGCTCAACAATAAGATAATATTTTCTGTCACCCCTGCACCACTATGAGTGCTGCCCAATCAGGGCAACGTCACACCCACTGACGCAGGGATGGACTGGCGAGGCGGTATATTAACACCGCGTTCGGCCACAGAAATATTCGCATATTTTCCACTCTTCATGAACAAGGTATTTTTCGTCCGCGTCCCGCTCTACGGTTGCTCTCGAGCTGACCAAGGCGGGAACCGCCGACATTGTGCAGAACCATGAGCGATCCACCGCCAGCCTACCTGCCATCGCCGTCCCCACCGCCGCAGTAATAAAGCGAGAGATAACGAACCCGGGTAATGTGACGGCCATACATAATTAATATTTTTTCCCTCTCCTACCATCGTAGACAAACTTTTACGCATGGGATCGATTATTCAGCGGCGTGCCGCAATGATGCAACCAACGGTTTCCCTGAAAAACGAGGCTTAGCACGAACCTCATGAATTTCGTATCCCCTGTATTCACAATTGAAGGCGACGGAAACCCCATATCACAAAATATTTCTGCGCAGCCTAATATATCAGCTAGTCAGATCTATCTCGTCCCAACGTTCAGAAGACGTTTCATGACGATACCGTCATAAAAATCGTTTTAGAGTCTCCCGAAAGGGAGGAATTTCAGTACTTGCAGTGAGATCCAAAGACTAGGCGTAGCCCGATTACTTCTTGCCGGAATTGCAGCGGATTTTTGCAGAAAATAATGCGTGCGCAGTGAATCATACTCAGATTTATGTCAGTAGTACATGAAAGACTGGTTTGCCCCGAAATTATCACGGCCTACTTAAGAAAAAAAATGTAATGATTGTACTCAAAAGCACCTGGAGTCGATTAGCGACTTCTCCGCCAGACTCGCGTGGCTTGAGCGACAGTAACCCCGACGCAGCTGCGACCAATGCCATGTTTGAGGAAATGTTATTAAAGCGCAGTTTTTAGCAGATCTGAGGGAGGAAATATGTCAGCGATTCGGTACGTAATCCGAAAACAATGTTAGAAGCTGTAGAATTTACAAGTCAAGAAGGAGCGATTGCTAGGAACTACTAGGGACTCCGACCCAAACCATAAACTTGCTGAATCTCCTTGGCAGTGACGCAACTCAAGAATATGTGCAGTGGGCAACACCGCCACAGATGGTGGCACTACATTCTTACTGTACACTCAACGCCTCGCACAAGTATACGCATTGGGCAACTCCGCCGCAACCGTATGTGCTGGTAAAGTATATGCATCCCACGGGCTACCACACAACACTGTTCTTTTTTCTGCCAGAGTGGTTGCTTCTCTGGGTGGGCACCCCCCGTCCGTCTGTATCCTCACCCCTATCTGGTGCACAAATTCGCCTACAGACTGGTATATGGGTCCTGCCAAAACGCAGTTTACCCTCACGGTAACCTACCCAATTAATGCCCGGGTCGAGTCGGGTTGCCCTGCCAGCTCAGAGCTATCGGCTTTCCAGGCAGATGCAAGAGACGATACAATGCGCCACTTACAATGCACCGGGAAAAGTGCACCTCCTCTACGCTCACAGTATCAGGTCACTGCCACGACGAAGCCAAAAGCCAATCAGGAGCCCGAACCAAGTCCGAGCGGCTTGGGGCCCCCTTCACGTCTCCTCACTGCCACAACCTTGAAGCTATCGACGTGAGTACCGCCGGGACCTGGGTAACCTGACAGGGGGTTCATGGTAACCGTCTAGACTTTTATATGTGAGATCAGGATCATTCGTAGAAGTCCTGCGCCCAAACCCACCCAAAGGTCGACGCGCCAGGGGACCAGCTAGTGGGTTACCAGGTGAACCCAACAACACGGGAGGTTAGCATCGCCTACTCACTGCCTCCATGTTGAAGCTAACGACGTGAGTGCCGCCGTGAAACTCAGCTCTGCGTAGCTGTTTGCAAGACTACTAGAAACCATGCCACCTTACGAGAATAGAGGTTAGTACCACCGGTCTCATTCAATGGCATGGCCGCTCGGAAGCTGTTCGAAGTTCTTTGCCATTCAGCTGCCAACCCGAGGTCGGCACCCCGCAGTCGCTCCGCAAGCTCGAGTGTAATACCATTGCGGGAAACCAGGCCAGTTTTCGGGAGATTGTCCATTGAAAAAAGGTAAATGTAATTGCGGACAGGCAGACCCGAACATAAGAAATTGCGCCCTCGTAATATGTAGTAGATGTAAAGAAGCCAGCCTTTACCGTGGATTGTCAGCAAAGGGGCGCGAATTCGGGAAACCGTGAAATCCCAACCACGAGGCCGGGGACAAGATATTAACCGGCGGACTGCATGACAATCAGTGTCGGGAGTTTGCGAAGGTAGCTATTCTGTTCGATACACGGGTTACGGCATTATGCGACAGCAAACGTTTTCCTTTCGGTCAACTTCCTCTTTCGAGTTACGGTTCGGCAATTAAAAGCGCTTCCGAACACCAGCTGAGTATACTGTTGTGAGTCAGTGCAACGTGCCATTTGTGATCGATCAGAAAACATAAGAACATTACACAATTGTGGTGAAATCAGGGACCACTAACTACGTGGGAATACTTGTCTTTGATTTTATGATGAATAACGATAGTAGTTATTTATGCAACAAGATTATGCAGTTTTGAAAGGGGCTCGTGATGTCTCTGGCTCCTCAGACGGAACCAAACGAAATTATAAAACCGCCATGTGGTGACGATTTCTTTTTGAGACGAGCAGAAGGAGCATAAAAATATTGAAAATGTGGTAGTTGCAGACGCGGAACTATGGAACACGGATTATTTGGATCTGATAGGGCCCCTGACAGAGAACGAGATAGGCGAAATTAACGTGGTCGTGGCAGGGTAGGAACTCGCTTGTTCATCACGGTTTTCAGACTAGCAAGATAAAGGCCGCGGGCCAACAGAGATAGGCGCTTGTACCTCTGGAGAGGAGTTTTACGTTTTCCAGACTAGAGACATGAACGCGGGCGGGACAATGGGTAAATGTGTCTGTACGCCCAATGGGGAGGTTTTACATGTTTTAATAAATTGTAGAGGTGTCCGATGCAAATGATGATACTTCCGTATTGATCCATTGGAGAACAGTTAACAGTGCGTTCGAGACAAAATTTAGAAAATGTCTCGTGTAAACTAGGGATGCGACATCGATGTCGATGTTTCCAAAACATCGATATTTTGTAAATACTCTGGTGTTTTCAACATCGATTTATTAATACCGATGTTTTTTAACTTCGATGTTTTGTGATCGATGATTTTTTACATCGATGTTTTGTTTCTAAATGAAAAATTCCCATGATATCAATACTATGAAAGTTAAAATATGAAATAATAACTGATAGTAACCCTGTTATTCATGTGTTTGGACCAAAGGAACGCTCTTTGCACTACTTTCATCGACCAAACTCTCTCGCCTGAAATGACCTTCATGCTCTTGCATTTCCTCGTTCTTTATAGGTTCGTTTCAATACACGAACTCACTTCCCGGTTATTCATCATTCGCTGCATTCAATACTGGTAGTATTGAGTGCAAAAATGTAACTGGCATATTGCTGCACAAATTGTTTAAATAATCATTTAACGCTCATGTCCCATCACTTTGTTCATGTGATTGTGTTACTTCAAGTGTTTAGCCGGTTAATTAACATATTTGATTACGAAACTGTTTAATTTTATGTCATTCCATTTGTCAATATGATTGCACTATTTCAAGGTTTCGACCGATTAATTTAATTAGCTTGTTTGCTTCCTAATAGTTTCTGCTTTTGAATTGATTTATTTATTTAAATTCTGTCCGTACGGTAATTTTTTTCTACCTTTTGATAACCATTAAACTTATTTGTTAAGTCACTTATTTTATAATTTTACCTGACGCCACACATCCGAGTTAAATTCATTTCTAGTGTTCTGAAGGTTTATCTTCAGTGGTCCTCAAACGTTTTATTCTTTTTAGTTGTCTGAGCGGCCGGAATTGTATCTGAGAGCTGGTATGTCTACAGTCCACCTAGCAATTTAGTTGCGCTCTTCACCTGATAACTCTCCACACCGATTATATAAAAATAAATCCTCGCGAAGGGCTGCCAACCCATTCATAAATTTCGATATTCAAAGATGAAGACTAGAGGTGCTGAAACACCACATACTCTCTCGCATTATTTGAAATGGTCACGGAATATTGAAATATTTTAATTTCCTGGCATATTAATATTGAATACATAAATTGAATTTTTGTAATTATCGAAAAATCTGGGATTTCGACGAAAATGCGACCAGCACCATTCTCTTCGGCGTTTTTACGCTATCTGAAGTCAAAATTTAATCAAAACGTTTGATGAGAAAATATTTGTTTAAAAAATAACAATTGGCTATTCTTCACGCAAATATTACGCGAATTTTTCGAAAAATTGTACATGATCTTCAAAATTCTTCAATATTTCAAAATCTGTTTTAAAGAACATTTCATTAAGGAAATAATCTCCTCAATATTTTAGTTGTAGGAAGATGTCGAATAAAATTAGTTTTGCAATTTTCGAAAAATTAGGGATTTCAAAGAAAATGATACTTTCACTATTTTTTTAAACGCCCTTCGCACTATCCAATAAAATAAAATAAAAATTGGAGCCATCTTTTTTTTAATCTTCATATAACCACCTACCACAAAGTTAGTATTAAGGTTTCAAATTTAAGGGTCCCAACATTAGCCAGATCGATTGGGGAATATCAATTTTGGCGAAAATCGTACATACGGTTTAGTCGCTAACGTTCTTCATAAACGGACAGACATTTTGTCGTCAATCGATTTTTCGATCTCAAGGACCCCCAAAACATGGATTCTGACTACACAACTTAAGTCACTCCACCTTGTAGTACAGTGACACGATTTGTCTATTTTTTGTTACCAGAGCCCAGCAATAAGAGTTTTTTCTGTCGAAAATTCGCTGTTTTCCCCCGCAGCATAAACGCTACGTAACCAGTGGCGAGAAAGTAAAAATGAAAAATTAGTACGTGATGAAACCAGTACGTGTAACGTCTGGAGAGTTTGCGTCACTCGTGCATCATAGAGCGACATGTCAGTCCAGTAGCTCAAATCCTAGTTTGTGTCCAAACCCTCCTACTACTTTCGAATTTGCGGTTGACGCCACCGCGCCGCGCCGCGCCGCCCAAGGTAGCCGGAGGCCGGCGCAGCGAGCCGTCCCAAAGCGGTCAACGCTCACCACGAGCGCGGCCCGCCAGCACCGCTGTGGATCTCGCCCACCTGGCGGGGCGTGGGAGGTGCCTGGACCGCTTCGCGGGCGCTCCTCGCTGCGAGCGCAGGCGCTGCCTACGAGACACGATCGCGCTGGCCGGCGAGTTGCCGTCTGCCACATGAGAGACGCGGGTCCTTCCGTCGCTGGTGAGGGACGCTCCGTGGTTTGGGCGCAGGCGCTGCCTGTTGGACACGCTAGCATTGGTGACGGGCAACACGAACACAGGCGGCGGCAGGCGAGATGTTGTCCTCCGTGTGCGAGATGGACCTGCCGTCGTACTGCCTGCGCCTCCAGCTGGAGATACATTTTGAGAAATCGAGAAAGGCGTAGGCGAAGAGCGGATGATGGCCGACCAAAGTATAAAACGGAAACGACGCAATGGAAAGAACCATCCGCATGCTAATCCACATGGCTTTATCAAGGCGAATATAGAGGACCTAGCGCTAAAGGAATGGAAAGTGCTCCTTGTGTACGGTGTGTTGTGTCGTACACGTCACATCTTTCTCGCGTTTCATACTCGCTCCTGTTATGTTTCCACTACAAATGGTGATACTATAATCAGTGGCGAATCCTATTATTATATCCCGAACATTATTTTAAGCATACCGCATCTTACGGAAGCTACCTCTGCAATAGTTTGCCTTAAAAGTGTCATTACACATAAAACTTGAATTCTGGAGAAATAATTGTACTTTCCGAGTTTAATAGAATATCAGCTCTATTCGTTGATATTTCTTCAGCAAAGGGTCCAAAACAGCCTGTGTAAAATTTTCGTGAACATCTTTATGAAGTTTACAAAGAAACAGATTTTCAATCGCCACCACAGACATCGAAGATCAATCTTTCCTGGTACATAGTGGATCTGTGGGAAGATTTCACTTTATTCAAGTAGAAAAATGTCTGTTCAACTTAAGTTGTTCTTGATGATACAATTAAAACTAACTAAACTGATTTTTCTACTTCCGGGCTCACGTCAAGTCTCTTTCGTTCACGATTTTTACAAACTCACAGATTTCCCTTGAAAATCTGATCTTAAGACAAGTACACAACACTCAATTCATTTTACAGGCGTATTGAATCGAAGTCTGAACAATAGGATTTCAAATGGAACAATAGGATTGAAACAGTATGATGAGGGAACGATGTTTTGTAGTCCATAAATTTCGAGAAATCAAGAAGAGCTGTGAAACAAACTTTAAAAATCCGAAAATTTATTTCTTATCCGTTTGAGTACATTGTCCAAAATGTCATTGAAAATTCTTTTGAACGTGATTTCACTTTAATCGCTAGTTTTCCTTTTATTTTGTGCATGTTTATTTATCACCACAGAAGAAATATTTTGACCAATACTTCGGAATTCTCTTCTGATTTTCTCTTAACATTCCCCAATTCGTTGCAATTTTGAATGACAGTATCCAATATCCATATATCTGAGTGCAGAATGTCCGCAGAAGCAGGCGTTGTTCAGGGCTGATGCAGGGCAACCCGTTAACCATTTGTGACTAGAATAATTAGAATATAGAAATGCCTGCTGTACTCTCGCTTCCTGTCGTGGCATTTTGCACACGAACCTGGAAGTTCTAGGCCAAACGTAGTCTTTTTATTTCGAGCTGTCTTGAAAACCCGATAGTATGAAATTCAGTCCTAAATAATTGTTCTGTGCCACAATCACACGAACCACAAGCCTGGATCATTTATTTACACGTGCCATTTTCGCAAAACTTGAGAGACGTACGAACGACCCGCGCAGAACTGTATACCGCAAATATTTTGCGGTGCCTACCAACAGCACTGCCGCGCACCCTCCTCTTTCCCCACCCTTGAAACATGAGGAGTCTAAGGTCATTGAGTTTGACAAGATTACTGCGGTTGTGTGAAACTTCTCCCTCTTACGTACGATCTTCATAGCACAGAAACTGCCGGAAGACTGACTCCTGGTAGCAAAACAATACTATTCTTTCGCATTTAAAGACGTTAACATCTCATTAGCATATTAGGGGATTATCATACCTCTGAAGTCACTTCTTATACTCTTCGAATTACGAATGCCGCCGGTATACGCGGTGTATCGGAGAATTCGCCACTAATTATAAAATAATTTAATTTTAAAGTAGTATTTAATATTATTAAACTCTAAGCGGTGACGTTTTTCGCCTACTATACGCATAAAATGATTGTAAACCATAATAGTACTTAGTTTGCTTATTAATTCATTTACAAGTTAATTTTAATAAGACAATGTTCAATGAATTCAAGCCGCTTTTTGCTTAAATTTGCTCCACTCGAGAAGTCAAGAAACAATTATTGCACCTGATTGCACGTTACGAGATGCTCATCCCGACTTAAAACCCAAACATAAGATAGAGGAACTAAACTGTAATATTCAACCTTCATCTGCTCTTATATCTAAAATGGTTGAAGATTTGTCGCACTAAGTGGCTCGACTAATTATCAAAGAATTCTTTGTATACCTATGCTACACACACATTCAAATCAAACCTAAGCATGGTTTGCACAGAATTACAATATTTGCCCATTCTTTACCACGACAAATTGGTAATTATAAAAATATCATGATTTTTTAAGTTTAATTCACTAGTTACAGCCCGAGTTCCTAAAAATGATTAATAATTTTCCTGAAACATTAAACGTTAAATTTTCATACGCGAGTTTCATCTAATAAAAAAAGAAATGATCTAATTTTCAAACCTACTACTAAAGGCAGCAGATCTTTTACAATTCTTAAAGAAAACTAAAATATTTACGAAAAAGCTCATGTTCATTGCACAGTAAGATAATGGCGTAGTAAGCCATGATTACACGACACTGATACTTGTGTTTTGGCCCCGACATTCAGAATTAGAAGAGATGATGTTCGTAACTAAGGCGAGTGGGGGCGAACCTTACGTTGGGTGCAGCGACGTCAGCTTTTACGTGTTCGTAAACCAATTGGTTTGCGTATTTCAGATGTCATTCCTCGACCACATGCGAAATGAAAACAGCACACATAACAACAGAAAACCATTCATGACAACGGCATTTCATTTGTTTCGACATCTGAAAAGCACTGACGAGCCTGAGATACAGCGTCACCACCCAGATACCAGACCTCACAACTCTGAGCTGACGTCATCAGCGAGGGTCCAACTTCGTGAGGCCGGATTCCCACACTTCAGCGCACGCACTAGACAACTTTAAATAATTTGATAGGGTTTAAATACATCGATTCTTGAAAGTATATGTCATAAATTAACAGTAAAATAGACGACACCATCAAGGTAAAAATTAAGTATCATTCATAATCGGTAATCGGTGCTTCATAAGCTTTCGCCGTTTACAGCGTACTACACACTTATCGTGATCATTTCGAAGTTAATATCTTGTTTCGACATATGAAACGAGAGGCACCGTGAAAATATTTCACAAGGTATATCGTTTTTACTTCATTTATTTTCTTGAGAGCAGTTCACAAACAATGTGGAGCAAAGAAACATGCAAATACACAAAAGTTACTGATGATTATTTTATGAGCGTGCAGCGTCGAGACAAATGAGGCATCCAGTGAGAGAGGGAGCTAACCCCCAAAATTCAAAACATCGATTTTTTGAAATATTTTATGTTTTCATAATTGAATACATTCATAAATCGATATTTTGTATTTTGTGGGTTAGCTCCTCCTCTGAGTGGATACCTCAATTTGATTCATCTTTCTCTTCAGTTCATCAGGAGATTCAACACGTAAGAAAAACAAGTACAAGGTACTGCTTCAGAAGCCAATGAGATCTGGATAATGGTGCACACACTACTTTCCTTGTTATTTTTGTTTTTCATTCACAGCACTGGCTTACCAGAGGATATCACATTGTTTGAAATGTTTGTGGCTGACCTAGAAAGAATTGAATATTAATAAAAAATAGTATAAAGACCCATAATGATAATCCATAATTAGAATCATAAGTTAGGGGTTAAGTAATTTAAATATTACAATTTTTGCTACATTTACACAAATATTCTTACCCTTGAATTTCCAGTCACTACATAATCCTTTCGTAGAATATCATGTAGCGACACATCTTTCTCAGTTCAGCATCTCTTCCTTATTTCAGGAACACGTGTGCATTCTCAGGTCCATTTGTTGTGGTATAATTGCCGTTGCAAAATGGAACACAACACTTTTGAATCATCGTGTGCTTTTTTACCCTATTCACATTCTACCGATACCGTTATTGGTCACAAGTAATAGTATGCTTTACCAGTATCAAACTTTGGCTTCTAGGCGCAAGCCAAGCAAACAAACAAATCGAATAACACGCTTTAAAACAGTCACAACCTGAACACACACGGCTCCAACGTACGTAGTAACTTCAGGAAACACCCTGAGCTCAGCTATTAGGCTTTCTATCGAGAAAGAATTAGATAGACACGTAACCTATCCAAATTGCATTGTAAATTTTCAGCAATCTAAAAATATGGCTCTGGCTTTTTATGATTTCTTATGAGGGAACAAAGAAAATTAGATTAATCTCTGCTTCGATCTTCAGCAAATGCACCACCTTCCTAAATCACCCATGTAACTGTAACGTCATGCCAACGTGCCCCCTGGACCCCACAAGTCGGGAGGACGGCAAAGGGGCGGGAGAAGTCCTTTGGCGGCAGGCGGAATGCCACCAAGGTCCGGGGCCTCCCCGAGGGATGGCAGCTGGGCTCCAAATTACAACCAAACCCAAGTTTGGGTAATGAGATTACGCCGTCGGTATGGGTGGTCAGTCACGTGATCCCTCGCGAGACGGCGGGAGAGTAACAGCCGAGGACATTCGAGCTTGGACCGAATCGTGGTGCGGAAGTCACTTGTCACCCGCCAGGGGTTATCGCTAGCTTCGGCTGCGAGGTGTGGCTGTTCGCCACGGGACGAGAGACCAGGAGCGGCGGTAAGTTGGCCGCTGGGATCCGTGTCAGCCTGAGGCGGGTAAGCCTCAGGGCTGTGCAGTGATGGGAGTGCATCACTCCTTCCTCAGGAGTGTAATTATTGTATAGAAAAACTTGTAAGTAAATCTGTAGATAACTTCGTGTCTGTTTCACTCGCACCATCGTCACAGAACATAATATCTTTGAACACTGAAAGATATGAAAAAAGTGTCTCCCTTAGCTCAAAAATGACCAGGACTGGACTTCAATGTTTAATTACCAAGCCATCGATATAAACTAATTACTTCCTCTTAACACGCTGGGTAGTCAGAATCTATATTTTGCGGGACCTTGCTATTGAAAAATCGATTGACGGTAAAAACGTCTATCTGCCTGTCCGTCTATCCCTCTGCGGCCAACGTTAGCACCAAAACAGTTCAAACGATTTTCTCCATAATTTATTTCCCTAATCGATCTGAACGAACTCGCGGGTCAGCTAGTCTGAAACGATATAGAGAGAGAAACGAAAATCAAATTGGCTATCGAACCAGTGGTACCATACTTGGATTAAATGAATGGCGTATTTGGTTTCCAAAAATACTTCTTATTAATAAAGGGCAGACAATGTACTTTACATACGTGCATCCTTTATAAATCAAAAATATTGTTGGAATCCGAATACATGTGCATTCTGAAAAATCACATTCAACTCATTCTAAATTATTTATTTTTAATTTAGTATAAATTAATGTTTTCTCCATTTCTTCTTGAAGAAATATAATAGTCGATCAATATAAGTATGAAATTGCGAAAGAATAAAAACATGTTTAAAAACATCCGATTCTTTTTATTTTTTTTAATAATGATTTTTATAAACCCTAAAAAATAATATTTTGCGAGTTTCCGTGTTCTTTAATATTCACTCAGACGGGTAAAATAAGTTTGACTCATTTTTATGAACATAGAAGTGTTTTCGTAGTTCTCTATCTTCTTTTATTTGCAGTGACGACGCTTCCGGACAGTATATTTTATAATTTATTCATCATTTTTATTATACGTTTCATTACTTTACCAGAACATTTGGAGAATAAAAGAAATCTTTTAAAATATTTATCAAAATCTGGAAGAAAATTTTATAAAGAAGGAAAATCTACATTTAAGTTATTAAGAATGCCCTATTTGAGTTAAGGCAGGTGATCTGATAATCAAGCGATAAGCATCTCCGACCACTGGCGTCCAGTGGATTGCGAATTAAGAGGAGCGGCGTGTATGTCCCCACAAATCACATATATTTTGTCTCTTCAAAATATTCCTTCATTGAGGGCCACCTGCAGCATATAGTACCGATTTGAAACCAAGGTACTCCAATTCATGCGTAAGACAACTTTTACATTCATAAAGGAACATGAAATTGCGCTCACGGAAATAAGAGCTTTAAAAAAAGATTGCATGAAATAAAGCAAACATTTATGAAATCAGATGAAAGTGTCGATATTGTTAGCGTAGTAAACAGCCACGGACTCTGCCGAACACAACCCCTAGACACAATTTACACGTTTCTTTTTGACGCACGATTTCAAAGTTTTAGCGTACGCGCGCAAGGGCGAAGCCCGTATCTCCCAAACAGGACCTACTCCGCGTGTTCGCGAAAACTCCGGTATCATTCGTCAAAGGTGAGAGCGGATCTAGTAGGACGCACAAGCGGATGCCCCTCGTTCTACTCCTACTGCCCCCGCTCTTTCTCTTGAACTTGGGCACCTGCTTCGGACGACGACGCAATAGTCCACAATGAAACCCATTCTGAAAACATTGATTATTCGCTTAAGTGGACACATGGAATTAAATTCGTCCTGAAAACTTGCGCTTGTAATTCATGGAATTAAACGCGGTACATAGCTGGATTCCTGGCCCCTCACTTCTTTTTTTTGAGAACTCGATTGACTGCAAACATCCCGCAAACATGCTTCCGTTAGAAGATATCATTCGCCATGATATTTCGAGTGCGTTTCGCGTTTACCATTGCGTTATTTACTAGCCGTTACAGCTTGCGCTTGTACTCCCCTTTCTGGGTTTGGAGGGGAAATGACTGTAGAGTGAGGGGAAGTTGTCCTTGCCCGTAGGCCAGGCTTCCCAGGCGGGCACGTAGGTCGCGCGGATCTGTCTCAGATGTATGCATTAGACCAAATATACGTCGCTTACACTGATATGCACTGAGGCGCACTTCGCCGAAATTATTTCGAAGCTCTTGTATGTTTAACTTCTCTAGAATGTACAGTATACTAGGTTGGAGTGAGTGATTGTGTGGGTACTCACGCGGCGTGCATTCGCTCCTTGGGGGCGGGCGGAGGCGGGGGCGGCGGCGGCGGGGGCGGCGCCTTGTGCGCGGACGCAGCCCTCCTCCCGGGCGCGGCCTTGTGGCAGGAGGCGGCTCGGTGGGCGGGGCGCGCGGCCCGCGTGGGCGAAGGCGGCTTCGCCAGCGCGCAGCTCGAGTTGGCGGGGGCGGGCAGGTCCTGCTCCAGCACGGGCTTCGCCACCGCCAGCGACAGCAGCGGCACCAGCGCCGGCGGCGGCGGCGGGGGCGGCGGCGGCGGCTTCGGGGGCGGCGTCCGCGCGCTGCTGGCCAGCACGTCGCGGTAGAGGCGGCGGCACGGCCGGGAGTCGGCGCGCCCGCCGCCGCCCCCGCCGCGCCCCGCGCCGCCCGCGGGCGCGTCGGGCCCCGGGCAGGCGTCGGGCTCGGGCGTGGGCGCGGGCGAGGGCGAGGGCGTGGGCGAGGGGGTGGGCGACGGCGAGGCCGCGGGCGAGGGCATGGGCGAGGGCGAGGGCGACGCCGAGGGCGTGGCGGCCGGCGTCAGCGGGAGGGCCGAGGGCTCGGGGAAGCGCAGGATGGCGGTGGCGGCCGTGTGCTCGGAGGCGCTGCGGCTGTCGGGCGAGGACGCCGGCCGGCTGGGCTGCGCCGGCACGTGCAGCACCCCCGAGCTCTCGGGCACCGTCGTCGACGTGAAGACGATGGGCGCCGAGCGCTTGGGCTCCAGCGCCGACCGCGCCGCCGACTCGCGCTCCGTCTCCGCCGACGTCTTGTCCACCCAGCTCTCCTGCGCGCTCTGGTTGCACGTCTTGGTGTCCTCGTCCAGCTGCTGCTCAAAGTCCAGCACGTCGCAAGCCAGGCAGTTCAGGTTCAGCATCTGCCAAGCAAACACGACAGTGCACCAAAGAGGGAACGGCTTTCTACAACATCGTACAACGAGCTCTAAACGAATAAGCCCAGCAAGATGAATAGCAAATCTTCAATGGACAGTTATTTATATTATAGTGTAGCGTCGTTAACACGAGGGCCAGAACCGTTAGGTCGGTGAAAGCACGTTGCAGGGGAGGAAAGGGTCGAGCCAGAACTTCCGGGGTTTTGCGCTCTAGCAGCTGACGCAGACTGCGTGGCAGAGACAAAAATACCCTTAGGCTGTAAACTCCTAGGAAGCTAGCTAGCGAGCCCTCGCTTGCCGACAGCAGGCGAGCCTACCTATGAAACGTGTGTGGCGGGGGTGTGGGCCCCAACTATTTAACGCGGCGCCATCTGCGCTCGCGTTCTAATTCAGTTTGCATCGGAGGGCGTAGGACGAGTAGGTACGGGGAGAGTAGGAGCGTGGGCGAGATGTCCGGAGTGTAAGGGCCAGACGATCTCGGGTGATGTAGGCACGCGGTTCGCCGGACGGCGACCGGTTTAAATTTTGGCGTCAGGCCATGTGACGGTGATAGTCACGGGACGGAAGTCCGACAGCTCGCATCACGCGTAGCTTTTTTCTGCGGTAAAGCAGGGTACTGGGAAAGAAAAGGTTGCCGGAGGGTTTCAATTTTAGCAAATTATTGTAACTTGTAACTTTTCAATATACTTATTATATTATTGTTATCTGAATTTATTCTAATTTCACTACGTCACAATAGCTAGGTCGAATTCAGTCGCTGTCTGGAGAAGAATTCTAGCGGCCAGCTGATCGTAGTTTCACGTGGTTTCTCGGATCAACCACAAGCGAACCCAGAGCAGTACCGTAACAAACGGAACGTGGGCCGCGCGCGACGATTTCTTCACTTCCTTGTCCAATCCTCACCCCTTACACACTCGTATACATATTGTAACGTCATGGATACTCACAGCGACACAGACCCAGAGCTTTCATATAACAAATATTTATTTACAAAGAAAACACAACAAATGTTTACAATGAATTTCTTTCTTACACCCTAGCTCTGATAAACCTACTATCCCCTGATCGGGAGCGATTCAAACCAGATTGATGATCGGTTTCGATTGTGGCACTCCTACTTCTGAAGCGCACACAAAGCCAAGCTTCCATGACCGAATGTCACACTGGGACACAAAGTCCGTACTGGCATACCAACTAATGGTTTGCCTCGATCGCAGGAGCGATCTTACCCGATTGAGAATCGGCGTGAATCGTGGCACTCAACCACTCCTCACCTCGGAGGACGCACACAGCATCGCTCCCACGTGACCGCAGTCACCCAAGGACACAAAGTCCTCCACAGGCTCGTCAACACGTGACTTGCCTCGCGAGCCCGGCCCGCCGATGCATCGTCGTGGCGCCAAGTTTTGTGCACATGCACGAGGTTCTCTCACTGTCTCCAGAACCCACCCACTGGCTCTGTGCACTCCCGTATATAGTCGAGGCTCACGTGACCTACTACGTCACGCCGCCCCCGTCGCGCTCTATTGCTGGCCATTGAGGGTTTGGGTCTCCGTTTCTTAAGACCGGAAGACCCCCAAAGCCTCGTGTCTCCCGTTCCCGCGTTCTTGCTTTAAGGAAAACCCTTTTCTCCCTCCTGTGGCGAGGAGTTTCCTCTCACTAATCCCTTACCAAGCGTCCCCAAATAGATGCCACGAGGCACGCTGGCTAATACGATACAATATACATTTACATGGACTACATTATCACATATGATGGGAGACTAGAAGGAAATCAGAGCTTGTCCCGGCTGGGGCAGTGCCACGCTGGTGGGAGATGCCTGGTTGGGGAAAATCCCTGCAAGCCGACGTAAGTTAGCGCCGGATCTTGCTAACCAGCGGGAGACTATCACCGCCATCTTCCGCGATAAAAATATTCACTATACTAACACGACTAATGAGCTACGGCGCCCGGAATTACTAATCAAACATTAGGTACTCGGCGAGTAACAAGCAACTGTTCGCCGAATACCGAGTATTGTGGCTGGGTTGCTTGTGTAAAAGTGTTTTGCTTGGTCGCACGCGCGCTAGGGTATGCGGCTGCCGCGCCGGGGCGACCAGCTGGTCCTGTTGGCGCCATCAGAGGTCCGTGGGCCCGAAGGGAGCGGGCCGGGTGCGTGTGATTGTGAGGCGGGTGTCAGATAACGGTGGGAGGGGGGTGATGTGTGACGGCCAGCCCTCGGAGTAACTAGCCGGCGGGCCCTGTTTCGCACCCGGCCCCACAACTCCGTAACGAGATGAGGCAGTCCGACGAGCCTAGAGCGGGGAGGTTCTGCGATGCAGGCTAGCGGAGGAAACAGCCGGGGACATGGGCGTTCGAGAGGAATCTCGGTGCAGATGCACATTGTTCACCCATGTGGGTGTAATCGCAAGCCTCGCCTTTACGAGGTATGGATTTCGCCAGAGAGACCAGAGACGGCGCGAATGTTCGCTCGCTGAGGTTCTGGAGTCTTGCCGTACTTGGGCGGCTTGCCTTACGGGTTGGAAACTGCAGAGTGTAAGGTAAAAAGTGTACCTTAGGAGTTTGTAAATATTGAATAGTGAATTACTGATAATAAAACCTGTAATTAGAAACTCCGTGACAGTGTTCTTAGAATATCACGACCTCGTGACACTTGCTATTTACCGTACGACGAACATTCGGTGCTAGCCACCGCGTGTCGGTCTTTAGGACACATCAAAGGAAGCGAGCAGTCGCCGAACACATCAGCCGCTCGGGGTTGGGCGATCAGATGCTCGCTACTCTGTGAATGTCGAATGTGTGGAGCCGTCTTAAGAAGGGAGCGGCTCTGTACAACATCGTAGAACGAGGTATAAACGAATAAGCCCTGTGAGATGAATTGCAAACTCTTCAATGGATAGTGTGAAGGGAATCAATGAAATATGAAAATAGATATGAGAATGTACAGCCAAAATTTTTCGCAGTTTTTCTTATTTATTTGGATAAGAAAAAAATTGGACCGGATTTTATATTTCGAACAACTGTGCCTTTTATTACATCATAGAAAAATGCACAAAAAGAATATTTAATGTCTAGTAAATGTTTTCTTAAGAGAAATGCATTTCTCTACGCTAAATAGTTAAATAACATACTCCAACCCGCTTAAAGAGAGTGATTTCACAATTACAACATCTTTCGCTCCCGGAATGGTGAACGTTTCAAAAAGCCGCTTGCTCAGTATAAAATCTAACAAAGATTATAGCAATTAATTTACCGTAGTAACGGCAGAGATGGTGTTTGTATTTATTATTGTGCATGTATGTTAATCCCCATTAGATATGGGAATCACATTTAAGGAAATAAAGTGTGAAAACGAATAGATGAACGGTCATTTTTGTTTGTGGTTACCCATTGTAGTAACGTCACAAAGATAATAGAAGGCGGTTACGACGGTTGCTTTACGTTCGCGTTAATAAAAACGAATGCTTTTATATATTTGTAGAATATTACAATACAATAGTGTTTAATAATTTCTATTATATACTGTTCGATCTATTTGCATTTGTTTGCCAATTCGATCAGTATCGTATTACTTATTAACTTTTAATTATTTTACTTTCTCACATACTGCTTATTTTACGCACCAAATGTTTCTCGATTTCAAATGAGTTTTACAAAAAGTAATTCGGGGGGAAATTGTGGTATAAATAGTATTACATAACCATTACTAATGGCGAGATAGTATGTGCTGTTTTAGCACCACTGGTTACATGTATACTATATTACTTTTTTTTACTCATTTGTGTATTTTACGACATGTGGTTAGGCGAAAGAGAGGGCCTCATGGTCTGAGTCTCTCCATACCAATAAAGTCATTTTTTTATTTAACAAGTATTGTACCTCAGATTTGGGGCGAAATGCCCTCATCTTGATCAGGCTTCCTTGAGCCATTGAGCGAATGCTTAAATGGCTTCTTGTTTTCCTTCTTTACATAAATGTTACTTCTCTGTCTGCGCACGTTTTATAGTGTACACTGGGAAATATACTTATTCAAATTTTCATTCTGCATGTTCTCGCGACAGTAAATCAATTCGAGGGGAACGATGAGGGATAATAGCCCAACTCTGAAGTTCATTTGTCTTTGCAGTTTTTATCATATGAGGGCGATTATTTTCTTATCAATTCTTGGCAAAAACGCTCATTTTCATCTATATTCAGAATTCAACTTTTATGGATTAGGATTGAGATCTCAGAGTTTTAGAAATGTTCACAGAATATACTGCTGTCTATAGTTCGTCACATACAATTTTTAATAATATAATGTAATATAATATAATATAAAATATAATATATAATACATTATATAATATGTAATATAATACATAATATAATATAATATTATAAATAAATATTGCATTTAAGAAGTTTCATTACTTTTTTAGATGCCTGTTTCTATTGTTAGACAATTCTTTTTGTACTCTGCTTCTGGTATTGATCATTACTCTTATTTGTTTAAACATTTTTCTAGCAAGTTTTTGAGGCTGTTTTACCTCTTTGAAGCAATTTGTTGTTTCTATAGTATATTCTTTAAATAATTTTTGCTATCTAATTTGGAGGAGATAGGTTTTTTAAATGGGGATTTTTTCTCCATATTTTTCTGTAGTGTTTCGAATTCATGTTCGTATTTAATGCGGATGATGGAATGACTGGAGGAGGATCGATGTGTGGAAATGAAATGGATAAATGAACCGAGACCATTTCAAAACATGGTGAAGAATAAAATATTGATTGAAAGTTTGAAATTGCTATTTCCAATACATTGGGCATTCTTTTCTGATCGTGGGGATAATTTGTTGGCTCTGGGGGGATTAATGGTAGGGGAGTTAGGTTTTGTGATTATATGGCGCAATTGCCTCCCTGCGTTAGTGGAATTACATCCCAATTAAGAGAACCAAGCGTTGAGGGACAATATAGTGGGAGAGTTCAGTTAGAATATGCAGCAATGCTGGTATTTTGCATATCAATTTCGAACGCTTTATGTGCTGTTATGATTGTTATTACTATTGTTTAGTGAAAATTTAGTTTCTAAGTTTCCCAGGGGTACTTTATTTGTATTTGTACGCAAGATATTAATTTGTAGATTGAGCAACGATAATGATAAGGAGCAATCTGTCCCTTTTTGGTTAGATCGATCGTTTCTAATTATACTGTAACCAGAAATAGTGAATGCGAAATTAGTATATGTATGTTTCTGTGATACAAAGTATATACCGTGTGGCCAACCTAAGATGTTCCATTCCATTTTCTCCTGAACCGTTGCAGATACTGAGATGCGATTTTCACTAAAATTACTTTATGCAAGGGGCCCATATGGTCATGAATAATATTATTCTATTGCATTTTTTGTTGCAGAGATATTGACCCAACTTCGATTTTATAAATGGAACCATACAGATTTTTTAGCTCATCGTAACAAGCGTAAAGAGACGAGTTCGTAAATATGAATATCGCCGTATGTTAGATAACAAAATGTTCGAGAAATTAAGAGTTTTAAAGACGCACGCCGACTGCTGTTTTCCGTAATCTGAACGAGAAATTCCGGGTGATATGCGGCGAGACCATTCCTTCCGTTGCGTCAGCCGAGTAAAGTGGGAAAACTGGACATGCCTCGAAGTGACGTAAGAAGGGTAGGTAGAATAAAAGGGCGGCGGAAAAAGGAAATGCAGTCAGAACTAAACGGGAACTCTCCAGATTTAGAAGAAATTTGTAAACGCAGCGAAATAGTGCAGAAATATCCGGAAAGATGTATACGAACGGGGAGAAGCTGGACCTAATTCCGGTGAACGGTGAATGTGGCAGAAATGCAAAGAAAAGTGAATTGCAGTATGCTGAAAGATATCCAGATCGACGGCGGCCTTCGCACATGACTGTAATAAGAATCTGTAAAAGCTTTGTGCAGAGAGGCGACTGGAACGCAAAGACTCGATTTGAGAAACTTAACGAGACATTATGTGAACCACTTGAACTCAGAAATGCAATAATGTATACAAATAGCAGGTATTGTGAATATTAATTATGTGAAAGAGAGACAGAATCTTTATTCTACAATTGGGCGTATGTTCTCCGGTGGCAGGAATTTTTGAAAACAAAATTGAAAATGTTCCAGCGGTCCTAAGTACCATCAAAATTTAAAGAATGTTATTTAAAATCGCAGCCGTGAGTCGGTTTGATTGTTTGTGATTGATTCAGTGCGCGTCAACTGCCTAAATCATTAGTCCCGTATGTGTAGGGAATGTTTTTTCCTAATCTTCCGTCAGCTGGCGGGGACTTCCCCAACCGGTATCTCCCACCAACGGGGCCCACTCCCACCTTCCCAGCAACGACAAGCTCTATGCTCCCGACCGGTCGCCTGGCATGTGTAGTAGGGTAGCGCATGTTAGTTTAAATGTATGTAATCGGTGAGGATAGGACAAGAAAGAGGAAGAAAAGATCTTGCGCGGTCCGTGGCCCGTTTGGTAGGGTACTGCATTCGTGTTGGTGTTGATCGAAAAAAAAACACGGAAAACTACCGATCAGAGTCCTCTAGAATCTTCCTTCAGATAGCGACTGAATGCGATCTAGCTGACTAACTAGTGTCCAACATCCTGCCACTGGCGGGACTGGAACCTAGGACCTCCAGGACAGAGGCACAGCAGTGACATCAATTGATGCCCAGAGCCACCTCTCCTGGTGCCTTGAATCGGGTCAGATTGTCCAGGGAATATTTATATTGAAAAAAAATCTTACCAATTGTTAGGTGCTAGCATTGTTCACAGACGGAAGGAGGGATAGAAGCACAGACACACGGACGGACGTTTTATAAAACCAAACACTTTTTCGAAATCACTGGTTTCCAGAAAAGTGTATTTCCGTTTAAATCCGATATCGAGTTTCCTCAGCATTATATAACTTCTTCTGTACTACCTAGATTACTCCATATATAAGTACATCTACAAGAAAGTTTCGATAAACTAGAAATGCAACAATAGCACACACTCATTACTGAAAATGGTGCTTAATATTGAAACATTGCATTTTCTGCCCTAATAACAAATGTGCTGTAACTTTAGAAATTCCAATTCAACCAGTTCAAACCAAGCACATGTGGTGTATTTCTGTATTTTCAATGATAGGAACAATTTTTAGGGGTCATTTTTACTTGTACAAATGAATTAACGCGAATAAATTTAACTATTACATTATTTGCTGCACATTATACATAAACACAAGAATGCTTTCACATAAGCTTGCCTTGATTACATGGATATTAGCTTATAACTTTTACTTTCTCTCCCTTACTTCATAAGAATATAAAATATTGTATCAGAAAACGGCATATTTTACACAGAAACAACTTTTATTTCCGGGCCCAGTTATAGACAAATTGAATAAATCTTGATCCTGGGTACTTCCTCTCACACGCTGTGTTAGAATCCATGTTTTGCGGGTCCTTGATTGCAAAAAATTGATTGAAAGCAAAACGTCTGCCTGTTTGACAGTTGCCAATGCTACCGCCTAAACCGATCAGCCGATCTCCTCCAGAATTGATATTTCCCAATCGATTTAAATGAACTCAAAAATCTACGAGTTTGAAACGGATAGTTTACATTAAGCCTGAACAATATTTTATTTTTTTCTGAAAGAAGCACTTGTAACGCGCGGAAATGCAATTGTAACTACCCTAAATAACTATGTTACGCGACTAGACCCTTCACCCATTAAGAAGTAAAAATAAATTATAAAGCTGTAAGAACGAGTTGCGTTAATCTTGTTATATAATAAAATGTATGATAATTATAATAATTAGTTAGCGATGGGGGGTCCACCTAACAATAGGGTTAGGGACAATTTTTGAATGGAAGGAAGGACGTGTAGGCAAGAAATATTCTGCGTTCGTAGGCTTCCGCGGCCGGAGTCAATGTATTCTCGGCTATCCGGGATGAGCCGCGTCTCGGTCAATTGTGCAGACGTTTCGGCCATCTTGCAGTGGCCTTCTTCAGAGCTATACTGCCGAACTATGCAGCTGAGCTATACTGTTGCGCAGTATAGTACTGAAGAAGGCCACAGCAAGTTGGCCGAAACGTCAGTACAATTGACCGAGACGCGGCTCATCCCGGATAGCCAAGAATATAAGAAATATACTGTCAAGAAGCCATGCAAACGCTGTCATGGAGGACGCATAGGCCCCGAGTCTACTGTGCCAATTTAATTGGATTCTATAGATTGGAATATCCCATCGATTAGTTTTGAATATTTACTTCGTTGATTGATTAATTAGTGATTCCGAACGCGACAACGGCTAAGAATATTAGTACCGTAAGTGTAGTGTATGTTATTTTTGTCTGGAGATGGCCACCGCAGGATGGTGAGATCCGGTGCCGACCTACCTGTCAGCGGGGTTTTCCCCAACCAGGTATCTCCCACCTGTAGGACACCCCCTCCAGCCAGGACAAGATCTAAGCTCCTGACCAGCCGCCAAGCATGTGTAGCAGTGCAGTGCATGTATGTGTGTGTGTAAGGGCTGAGGTTAGGAGAAAGGAGAAGAAAAGATCGGGTGCGATAAGTGAACCGTTAGGATACTACACCGGCATTTGCCCGTAAATGATCGGAGAAACCCGGAAAACTACTGATCAGAGCAGCCGGTCGCTATAATTCTCCTCCAGACAGCGACCGAATTCGACCAAGCTGTCCAACAAGTAGTCGTTTTGTGGCTTCCATACAGCGGGAAACTGATGATAATGGCTAGGCCATCGAAAGCTGCTATTGAAGAATATTGTTGGCAATAACTCCTATTTTCATCCAGACAAAGGCAACCATAGCAATTTCTTCAATACCTAATAATTCTTATGCCGAGGTGTTAATCGTGTCGATTGGGTGTAGTCTTTTCAGAATCTCTTCTAATGAGAACACAGAAAGGTGATGGGAAGGAATGCTTGGTACAGTTTTTGCAAATGCTCTCCCAATTATCTAAGCAATACTCGTATTTTGCAGCCTCAATGCCTATAATTATTTCATTTCAGAATGTAGTAATGACTGACGCATTTAATTCAATCATGTAGGTCCGACGAAATCGGGGAACGGCTGCCAATACGGCCAGTTGTGGAAAGACATTTTAAACCTTCTGGTTGCGTTGGACGAGGTTGTGATCTTAAGTGTCTGAAGTATCTCATCAGTATCGCGCTGCAAACTCCAATTCCACAAAGGTATTAATAACCTGTGTGGAATAACACAGGTTTATATTAAGCCAACAATACAAATGTGCTGTGTGAACTGAACTTTGTAAAACCTGAAATGTTTATAATAAAAATAAGTAATTGATACACATATGGGAGGAGAATGAACAAACTTAATTGGATTTGGTTCGCCAGTCGTTAGCTTAGAATTGAATTGAATTGAATAAATTCCTTATTTTACGTGGCGAGACTCAGGCCTTGAAGCCTGCTCTCCCGTCTGACCACGCAAGTTTCGCTACGCTCCTTTCACCAACTAGCAGAGAAAGGAGGTATTTCTTGGTCCAGAAACAGGCGATTTGAATGCTCAGAGGCGTCATTTAGACTTGAGGATCTTTTACATGCAAGTAAATCAACTAACATGGGACAGCCGGCTTTACTTCCCCTCCGAAGGAAGGCGTACGAAGGATTTTTTTCGCCCTTAAAAATCCACGTCTTCGATCGGGTACAACAGTCCCGCCAACTTGGGTACAACAGTCAGACACGCTAACAGTTACACCATCGCCGCGCACAAACGAAAGGCCAAGGGAAGCGACATGGCCACTATGCACGTCACGTACCTCGTCGTAGCGTTCGGGATGCATGTGCCGGAACCAGTCGAGGTCGTCCGCGGCGAGCAGCACGGGCTGGTGCAGCAGCGCTGCGTCGGCGACGCGCCACTTCTCCTCGTCCACGATGATGCGCAGCAGGCGGTCGAAGTGGGCGGCGTCGGACGGGGCGGCGCGCAGGCGACGGCCGGGCGGGGAGTCGGCGCGCGCGGAGCCGACGGAGGCCGCGGCCGCGGCGGCGGCGGCCGTCGCCAGGAAGCAGGGCGCGGGCGACGCGCTGCTGGGCGGCGACGCCGAGCGCACGGTCGACGACGCCTCCGACGAGCAGCGGTACAGCGGGACGGTCTCGCTCGAGCACACGGACGCCGCAGCCAGCGCCAGCGAGCGCGTCAGCGCCGGCTCCGCCTCCCACCTGCGCAGCGCACGCCACGCGCCACTGCCAACGCCTGCGAAGGGCCCCTTCACACGTCGCCACTCGGCAGCGCTTCCGAGTGGCGCGCCGGCTGGCAAAGCATTGGTTTAAATGGAGATGTTGACTCGAACGACGCTGCTCCAGCGTGGGGGTCACCTGCCAAAAGGAGCGCATGCATGCTTCCGAACCACTGCCTGAAGAATACGGTCTTAAACGACAGTTTTCACACACCACGACCACAACCATGAACTGATTCGCCACTGAGTTTAGATGTTTAAGGGCCCCTTCCTATGCCGCCAATCAGCAGCGCTTCCGGGTGGCGTGTCTACGGTGTTCTCAGGAGCGGTGAAGTCGCACTGCTGTGGCGATCTGTTGCGGAGTCTGGCCAGCAGAAGCGCGTTCGCGCCACAGCTAGCAGAGAGAATCTAGTAGAATATAAATGAAACACTAAGAATTTAGTAGAATGTAAATGACGGCCTTCACAAGAAACGCGCCACAAAAGTGGAGCTGAACCAGTCTTTACCTTTAAAAAGATGACTAACTCACAATTAAGACAGGTTTTCATTTCGGTTAAGCACTCATCCATTCATTCATTTATTCATGCATTAAATTCCAAATGACCCGCTCTCCGGTGCATAGCTAAGAGCTCATTCACACCCGGCAGCGCTTCTTTCTGACGTTTCAGCTGGAAAAGAATTGGTTTAAATGGAGATATTTACACGAGCGACATAGTCGCGTTGTTCTGCCACTCAGTGGCGGACTCCTGCAGCGCAGACGCGTGTGCACGGCATCGCCTGCTGAACACACTTCTACGTAGCATCCTTCAGACGACGCGCCACTGAACCTATTTTTACCTCTGGCTGCCACCGGAGACCACAGTGGTGTGACTCACGAAACCTTCCTCGTGGTCGGTGGCAATCGGCGGTGGCTGCGCGTAATCGACTCAGTGGCTCGCTTTTCGGTGGCTCCCCAGAGGCTCCGTGTGAAGGCAACCTAAGAGATCTGCGGTAGTTGATCTAGCTCTCAACATATGTCAAATCTGCAAATGGCAATGCCCTTCCTACTGAAGCGACTCTTCTCAAACATCTGGAATGGAAAAGAAACCATTACGGCGGACTCTCAAATGTTTGTAGTTAAAAACATTTGAATTTGCAAAATCGACCATAATCCCAACAGCAATATCCGGCGGCATCAATAATTACAATCATTAAAAGTCTAAACGGCAAACGAATTATTTATTGCTAATATTATGAGGATCACGCTGGTGTTTTCACCCGAGTGGCCCGTCCTGCATACTCGGAAGCAAATTAGTATTAAGTATTTTATATTAAAATGCAGTAATAAGAATTTTTTCGTTTCCACAGCTGTACGATGTACGACAGCCACATGGAGGCACTCAGAAGCGCTTCCGAGTGGAACGTTTGCTGGCAACGCATTTGTGTAAAAGGAGATGTTGACGCGAGCGGCGCTATTACGGCGTTCATTGGCGGGCACCTACCACCACCAGCAGCACGTGCTTTCACACCACCGCTCGAAGAAAACGTTTTTAAACGACTGAGCACCTTCCCACGGCACCTGCCAGCAGCGCTTTCTAGCGTCGGCTAGCAAAGCATTGGTTTAAATGGAGGTCTTCACACGAGCTCCTTAGTCGCGGTGCTGTAGCACTCGGTTTCGGACTCCGGCTAGCAGCAGCGCAGAAGCGCGTTCGCGCCACTGCTAGCAGAAGACAGATCTCAATGGCAGTGTTCACACGAGACGCGACACAGAAGCGGCGCTGAACCGATCTTTGCCTGCCTCCGCCTTTGTTCGCCGCCGCCGTTGCTTGTCAGCCGCCTGAGCTCACGTTGGTCCCGCTCACGAAACCTTCCCCTCCAGTCCGCCGTCGGTGGCGCCCGTCATTGGCTGTGTGGGTACGGCTCCGCCACTTCTCAGTGGTGACGCCGCCGAGTGGCTGCGTGTGAAGGCACCCTAAGGGCCCCTTCTCACGTCGCCAACGCGGCGCGCTTCCGAAAGTCGCGGGGCTCGTGGCAGAGCATTGGTTTCAATGGAGGTCTTCCCCCATGCAGTGGGCCCGCGCTACTGCTGCGTTCGACGGCGGACCCCCGCCACGAAAAGTGCAGAAGGGCGTACGCGGCACCGATATCAGAACATAGCTTTAAATGATGGTATTCCCACTGCGCCGCCGGTCGCGCCGTTTTATCTGCCGAGGTCCCTTTGTTCTTCGACGCCGGAGGGTCGGCGGAACCTACTCCTGCAGAGCCTACCCCCTTTTACGGCAGTGCGGTGTGGGAAGAGCCCTGCCGCTTATCGGAAAAGCGCCGCTGTAGCGTCGTAAAGGGGCCTTCCCATGTCGCCACGGCGGCGCGCTTCCGTGAAGCAGTACAGCCCTTCCGACGCCGCCACCGCTGCTCGCCACGCTGCTCGCCACGCCGCCCGCCGTGGAAGGGGGTGAGTTCTGCAGGGGTAGGTTTCGCCGACCTACCAGCGACGATGAAAAAAGGGATCGCAGCAGGTAAAACGCCGCGACCGGCAGCTCAGTGGGAATATCATCATTTGAAGCTGTGTTCTAGCCGTGGCGCATATGCCCTCCTGCGCTTCACGCAACGAGAGTTCGCCGCCGAACGCCGCAGCAGCGCAAACCCGCCGCAGGTGGAAGATCTTCATTCAAATCAATGCTCTGCTAGGAGCCGCGGTTTTCGAAAGCGCGCAGCGGTGGCGACGTGAGAAGGGACCCTAAATGTTGACTGCCTCACGGCCACCGATGCCCATAACGATGCGACTCACGAATCCTCCCTTTCCCACGCCCAGTGTCTCGGTGCGAAGGCGGCCCTTACCGCGAGTCCTGGCGGCATGTCTTGATGGGCGTGGAGGTGCCGGGGCGCGGCACGAAGTCGTCCATGTCCTCCTCGTCGTCGCTCGGCGCCTCCCACAGCGAGCGCACCGCTGCCGACGACACGCGCACCTCCAGGTCCAGCTCCTCGGGCGACAGCACGCAGTAGCGCGGCGGGGAGCACTTGAGCAGGTCCAGCTCGGCGATTGGCGCCATCACCCGCCCTGCGTAAGGACGGACGTGCCACAAAGTAAGGCAGCAAATGAGCGAAAGGATTTCAACCGTCAATAGTAATTTCCTAACCAGTACAGAAAGTGAGTCTTGAGTGAGAGTTCGAATGAAACGTGGACCCGGAAATGAATACGCCAAAGACACCTTCGTACCAGTTGCTTACAATATTTTTCGTACGAATTCATGGAAACTTGCAACTACACATTTTTGGGACTATTCTTAATATTCGAAGTGGCAGCCAGTGTCTTATTTACTTCGTAGAACCCAGTTGGTTTATATGACCATCCCTTTTTGCGGTACGCGTAGGGCAAAGTAAAACTATCTCGTCAATGAACAGTTAAGAAGTTTCATTACTAGTCGTGCTGAAAAATAAATTACATTTATTTCGCTTTTACGATGCTCAAGAAAGACACATCTCAACCTTCGGCGAAGGGGGTTGAGCCAGGTAGTTTACCTAAGAGCCCGGATGCCAGGACTGTTGGTTGGAACCCTAACCAGGGCATGAGTGTTTTAGTTTGAGACAGATTGTGTAAAATACCTTGGTCTACATCTTGATAAAAAAAATCCATCGAAGAGACATATCAAAAAGAAATGAAAAGCCCTTGACATCAAAATGAAGCATACCTATTGGCTTCTAGGCAAAATGTCGTCTGTCATTGGCTTATAAACTATTGATTTATTAATCAATATTAAAATCAGTCTGGGCCTAAGGAATACAACATTGGGGCACTGCAGCCAACTCGAATCTAGAAATATTATATATAGAAATATTGCAGCGTTTCAATAAAAACTAAGATTTCTTGTCAATGCCCCGTGGTATGTTTCAAATAAAACATTTCAAAAATACTTCATTATATCCACAATTTACTAAGAAGTCCAATTCAGTTTCCAAAAATATTACAAACGCCTAGAAAATCACCCAAATTACCTAACAAACTTATTAAAAAATAGCTAAGTTTGAAGAAGATTTTGCAGATTACATCCTCTGGATGTCTTAAATAGGTTCGATTATTTAGGGTCGTTTTCATGAACAAAACTTAGAATTTGACTTAGGCTTTGAAACTTGTAAGTAGCTATATCCATAACATAGTCGTTACTTTGAGGAAAGTAAACTTAGAAAGCGACTTCATTTCCAAGTCACATTTTCTGTACTTGGACTTCGCAAAGTAAACTTTGAGATCAGAAGATTCCCAGAATGACTGATATGGATATACCAGTTCATTTTGTAGAAGATATTGAAGACATCGAGAAAGTTCTTGAGTACCTATGCCTGATAGCCTATGCATGCCGTGATGCACAAAATCCTATTGAATTTTACACGGAAAGCGAGTTCAAGAAACGCTTCAGGTTTGAAAAACGCATGTTGTTAGACATCCTCGATCAATGACCTGCAAAAGAACAATACTAGAGAACTGCCATTCATAATCGAATTTTTAATTTCTCTATGATATTATGTTACAGGTAAAATAATTTTACAAAACTCATTACCATTGAGTTGGAAATATTGTGTTAGGTTATGTTCAATTGCTGATTCATTTTAACTATTATTTTGTTAATGACAATAGCTGATTATGTTTTCGGATTTTCAGGTAACTTTCATATTGATTCCGGCAATTTTTCGATGAGTAATTCAGCCAACCGTATGCAGAATATTTAATAAATTGAATATTAATGCTTATATAATTAACACTTTTCCCTATAGCTTATTAGACACGAACAAATTGGACCTTGAACAAATTTAATTAAGGTTAATGTTCTAATAAATATCCTTTCTCTATTTTATTTGTGTTATACTGTTACAATATTTTAACAAACTTTCATTTTAAGTAAGCAGATATTTCACATTATTTCCTATGAATGAAAAGATTTTTCTCCCCGAGAGCAAACATGGCAGTAAGAAGAAAAAATCAAAACAATTTACTGTATATTGACACTACAGAAGCTAACATTTTGGATTTTTTGAAATTACAAAATCATTCCATGTGAACTCATCCACACACTCAACCTGGAGACATCTGTTTCAATTATTTTTTAATTATTATGGAGAAGAATATTTTTTGAGTTATTGAGGCTTGAATTGGGAAAAGATCCATATACATATTTCCCTATATCTCAAAAAATTCTGGATAGATAAATAGAAAAATACATTTTACAATATAACTTGCCTTTTACTAGTATTATAACAATTTACAAAAAATGGAGAAAAAGGTTGCAAACCCAATTTTTTTGAGGAGGTTTGATACGCCATGAACTCATGGTTAACGTTTAATTAGTAATTGAATACGCAAAATCGTATCTAAATTGTATTTGGTCGTATTTAAATCAAATGGGTTTATTAAGTTGTTATAAATAATTCTACTGCAATCAACAGGATAAACTGCTTACTCCTTCCTGCTCACAAAACAACAGAATAAGAAAAACAATGAAATGTTGAGAGACATAATTTTGCCAACTGTAAAAGTTTCAATTGTAACTAATCTAAGTCTACTTCTGCCAGAGTTACTTTGTGGAAGTTTCCTCTATGAATCTGATTTGTTCTAAAACCAACTTCGGCTCTCAAAGTAAGCTTGCGTAAGCTTCGATTTAAGTCATGCTCATGAATACAATCCTAAATGCAAGATACGTACCGCATCCTGAAAGTAAGTTTCCCTATTTTGAGAAATAAAGGACAGCGTAGTTACACGAAATACTTTTTTGGCAACAGGTACAGCAATGTTTGAGCTATTTGTCCATATAATCACCACATGATTTGAGACACTTGTCATCAACTTTTGTATTCTCGTCTCGTAGAAGTGTGCCGCCAGCGATTAGACCAGCGTGGCACAATCATCTTCAGCTCCTCGTCGTTATGGAAACGCTGATAAAAGAACAAGAACGTCTTCAGATGCAGGAAAAGACGAAAATTGCTGGGTGCGATATCAGGATTGTATCATCAAACAGCTCCCAGCCGAACTCCTTCAGAACGGTCGCTGTTTACCACGCTGTATGTGAACAAGCATAGTCATGGAGCAGCTCAGTAAGCATGCCAGTAAGAACATGCCAACAGCTGCATTAAGCAAGCCAGCAAGAGCTGGCGATGAATTTCGATGATCCGGCGCCATGTGTTGTGTATTAAGGAACTTCATTACGCACCGAACCTCCCAAGAGGCGGGGAATGAATAAGCGCCGCTATTTCTAGCCACGGCTGGCGCGCTACTAGTGTGACGTCATAGGCTGGACACAACACAGACAAGATGGCTTTGGTACATACAGAGTTTATTTACATATATAAGTGCCGTACCATTTGCTACAAGAGCATTTGCTCCTCGTTAGCATCCGCTAACTACCAAATGCACTGCCGACATGAGCCCGGCGCTCATACCCGCAAGCTTGCGGCCTCCCGCGCACACTGACGTGCTCGCAAAGGCAAAGGCGACAAACGTTGAAGAACAATTCTGCCCTTCTTAGAGACCACCCGGCTTTATGGCCTCGCTGTGACCGCGTCGCCAACCCCCGGGTGTGATTCTCTGGTCTTGCGACTCATCTGGTGCAAAGATGGCAGGAACCCTCTGAAACTGCACCCCTTGGGTTCGGCCTCGGCCGCTTCCTGCCCATTGTGCATTCAACGCGTGTCCAAGTGTGGCGTCCGGGCACGCCCCGCTCGAAACACGGGAGCCCCAAGCGGCGGCCGCCTCACGACCGCCGAAAAAACCGTACTATATTAGGCTCAGGATCTCCCCCGATGCTGTGATCGCCCACGGTCGTGCGCTGGGCGTCGCAACAGGCAAAAAGGCCACAATCGGCCGAGCCAAAACGCGGGGGAAGCGTATTGTCTACGCAATCCACACCAACGACAAGGTAGCCTACTTAGAGGCGGAGAAATATGCTAAATTGCATAAGATATTTCTCTTCGCACATCCGCCACCGCGTGAAGGGCATGAAAAGACCCTCCGAGTGGCAATAATGGGACTCCCGAGAGGGTTCACCGAGGGAGAAGTGGCGCAAGAGCTGAGAGAGCTCGGCTACGACCCCCTGGGCGTCAGGCAACACTGGCGTCTAAAAGAATCTGCGGTCGCCGGACCCGCAGGTGAAGGTGAACCTCCCTTAAACGAATGGCAGCGCAGTAAACTGCTCACGGGGACATTCATGGTCACCCTACGCGACACTCCTGCCTCGCGAAATATATATTCGGTCCGTCAGTTGGATAGCTTCGACGTGACTGTTGAGCGCGAAAAGAGGGCACGACACCTCTTCTGCGCTCGCTGCTGCAGATGGGGTCACCACTCGGCCAATTGCGCCTATGACTACCGCTGCAAGCTCTGCAAGGGAAATGGCCACCCTACGGAGCAGAACAAGCCGGAGTACATGGGCACGACACACTGCCCAAAACGGGGTAACTTCAACCTCCCTCCTGAATGCTGCAACTGTGGCGGACGCCATGTAGCGTCGTACTCCGGCTGCAGCTACTTTAGTCTTCCCAGTCGCCCCTCAGACGACGGGGAGAATGCCGGGCGGTCAGATAACGGCACCAATGTCCGAAATCAGGGCGGTGCAGCCCGGCAGGTAAGTAACGGGACAGCCTGGTCAGCGGTGGTACAAAACCTAGCAGAGGCAAACACCGCTCAGGTCCCCGTGTCGCGGGATACAACCGGCGCGGTGGAGTCGCGGACCAGCGCTCCACCCGCGGCCGCCCCTGCAGCATTCTCCAGAAGCCAGTTTCTGTCAATGCTTGCACAACTGGCAGCTCTTCTCCCCGAAGATGGCGCAAACCACTAGGAGACGCCCACAATCTACCTGCATGCAGCCGCTGCGTGCATGCACCTGGAATGCGCGGAGCGCACTGCATAAAGCCCAGCAAATAGGCGAGTTCATTCGAAAGCATGATCTCGATATCATGGCGATACAAGAGACGTGGTTCAACGCCCGGAGCGACTTCCGAATTCAAGGATTCGCAACATACCGGAGAGACCGCGAAGGCAGATTGGGAGGTGGAGTCGCATTGAGCATTCGCCGCGACATCCCTCAGCTCCAGGCAAACCTCTCGACTCTAATGCTGACATCACTCGAAGCTGTTGGAGCGCACATCTGGGTGGGAAAGAAACGACTCCTTGTCGTGTCCGTCTACTGCCCAGATCAAACTCTCAACGCCTCTGAGATTGAAGCAATTCTAGCGCTAGACACCAAGGTTCTGCTACTTGGTGATTTCAATGCAAGACACCGGTCATGGGGATGCTTAGGTTCCAACAGGAACGGCACCAATCTAGCCACTCTAGCAGCGGCGAGACGGGGCGTATGTGTATGCGCACCGAAAAGTCCCACATATTTCCCGACAGCCCAGCGCGGAACGCGCAAGCGACCGGGTATTATCGATTTTGCGATCGCGAAGGGGGTTGACGGTGATGTACCGTCGTCACTACCCGAACTGGACTCCGATCACAATCCGGTAATATGTGTGGTGGCATCTCTTGTCGCAGTACGCCAGCAAAGAATGCGAACAACGCGCGACACGGACTGGGTCGGTTATCAAGCTCAAGTGAGCGATTTGCTCGAGCAGAGACCGCTGGTGACAAACATGGATATAGAATCTGCGGTGAACTTGTTCACTGACACGGTTATGTCCGTTTACAAAAAGGTCACGAAAGTGACGCGCGTGCCGGATTCTCGTCCCGAGCTCACAGAGGAGCAAAGACGGACACTGCAAGCGCTCCGCAGAGCAGTAAAGCTTCATCGCCGATTTGGTGATCCCGCAGACGGGGAGCGGGCGAGAGCGCTGAGCCGAGAATTCCGTGCGTCTCTGAGAGACGAGAGAAACGCTCGGTGGAAAAGTACAATAGAAGAGTGCAATCTCCACGATAAACGCCTATGGGGCTTATCCAAAGCGCTGGGGCGGCAACCAGGAGTAAATCACCCCATTCAAACCAACGCGGACACCCCAAGGCTCCCTGGCCAACCTCCTCCGGCACCGGTGTATGTGTGGGACGACGCTGCAAAAAGCGAAGTCTTTGCTGACTCGCTCGAGCGGCAGTTCCGACCCAACGACGCCGGAGCCTGCGATGCCCACGTGACTGCGGAGCGCCTACGGTGCCTCCTGGCAGTCAGACCGAATACATCAGCCCGTCGCGTGACTGACGGAGAACTCCGCGGAGTGCTCCGCCACCTCAACCCAAAAAAATCTTGCGGCCCTGACGGCATCACCGTCGCCCACTTGAGATCCGTTGGTGAGAAAGGGGTTGAATTTCTCCTGGCACTTTTCAATGCCTGCCTAGCACAAGGATATATCCCGCGCCCGTGGAAAACAGCTAACATCTGCTTAATACCCAAGTGCGGTAAGAGCCTCTTCCTGCCGAGTAGTTATAGGCCCATTAGTCTACTCTCGCTCCTAGGAAAGACTCTAGAACGCCTCATACTGGTGCGCTTGCAGCAGGAAATACGGCGTCTAGGTCTCCTCCGAGACGAACAATTCGGATTCAGAACGGGTCATAGCTCCGCGCAGCAGCTGACGCGCCTCTGCACCGAGATCGGCCTCTCTCTCGAGAGGCGGCAGAATCTGCCTACCGTCTTCCTGGACATGCGGTCGGCCTTCGACACGGTGTGGCATGAGGGGGCACTCTTATGTCTCATCGAGTCAGGGATAAGCGACTGCTACACCAGACTGATCGGTAGTTTTCTCACAGAGAGAACGTTCAGAGTGCGAGTTAACGGCGTACAATCGTCCCTAAGACGCGCCGAGGCGGGAGATCCACAGGGGAGCGTTCTCTCCCCCACCCTCTTCGGCTTGTACGTCAATGATGCGCCTCTGCTAGCAGAAAGGAGAACGGGAATTCAGCGTTGCGGGCTCCTGATGTTCGCGGATGACTTTGCGTATTACGCGAAATCGGCGAACAGCAGGCAAGCAGTGAGATATCTGAACGAATGCCTCGCCGCCTTTCCCACCTGGCTACGCCAGAAACGCCTAACCCTAAACCTTGAAAAATGCGTGGCCGTTAACTTCACCCGTCAGAGGGCAGACCCCGAGGAAACGGTGTTGCTTGCGGGCGCGCATCTTCCTTGGTCCCCATGCGCGAGGTACCTTGGCGTGACTCTAGATCGTGGCCTCTATTGGCACGAGCACGCCAAGGACCTTCGCCACAAAATTCTTGCAAGGACCTCCCTCTTGCGTCCCCTCCTTAGCTCCCCGGACCTATCTCTCTCGCAGAAGCGTCTCCTTTTCACCGCCTGCATACGAAGTTTATGGACCTATGCTTGCGAAACCTTTGCGGCAGCGCCGGTCTCGACCCTACGCCCGATTTGGGCGGCCGAGAACCGAGCGGTGCGGACCGCCACGCGGCCGCATCTCCCTCCTCCTCCTCCTAACCGCCACCATAGGAACAGTGCAACCTACGGGGCCTTGGGCGTGAGTCGTCAGCTGCCAGAGGAAATCCGCCGGAGGGCACACACGGCGCTCACGCGGGCGCTGGGCCCGAAAGCTCCGCGGCTCTTGCGCGAAACCGGCCGGGCAATGAACTGTGAGGTCCACCGGGCGTATTTTGCGCCGAGAGGGCCCAAGCAAGTGGCCTCCACGTTCCGGGCGCTACCGCCGCAGCTTCTCGCAGAACTCTGCGAGCATCGGCGTGAGGCTCCCAGCGGGACGAGTGAGGCTCCGCCAGTTACAATTGCCAGGGCACATTGTGCCTAGCCGCCACGGACGCTTGGAGCAAAGTCGGCGCCGTGGCGCACATAGTGTAAATAGTGTAAATAGTGTTTAGGATGTATATAGTGCCGTATGAAAGTGCGTGTGTCTAGTGATCTAGTGTGAATGTGCGTGTGAATGAGAAAAAAAAAACAACCAAGAAAACTAATACATTAAAGCATGAAGAAGAACAAAAACTTGTGTTAATCTTAGGTTGCCGGCCAAAGTGCCGGCTTCATCCATAGGTTAAGTTAGAAATAAGTTAGTAAGTAAGTTCTGCCCCCTTCTTTGCCGCATAAGCCATAGAGCTGCGGCGTATGCTGTACCACAAATAGTAAATAAACTCCCGCCTCGCCAGGGCTACTGGCGGGGGGAAAGTTGAAAAAGTGTCCAAGTGTTCCCGCCACCCGCTGGGCACCACGCTGCTACGAACTGTGCAGCACTCCAATGGCTGTCCGGCCGGTACATGATTGATGCGTCAGAGATCTGTTACGCGTGCGCAATTTCCCCGCCTAAATGCGTGTGCTTTCAAAGCAAACCAATAGGGAACCGTACTTTCTGGGTGCGCCTTGTATGTGATCATACCCGAAAAAATTGTCTAGTGATGTTATATTAATACTATACTATTTATATTTGTTTACTACAGAAAATGAGCCCAAGAAGGACTGTGAATGCCCAGTTCCTTCACATACCATTGTAAAACTTCGTCAAAATATTTAGTTATGATCGGTTGTGGCAGATTGAAAATACAAATATATAAAATTTACAAAATTTTATCTCTCCTATTACGTCTTCACTTAATAATAAACATCTCAAATATCCATCGCTGCATTGAATGGCAACAATACCACGTATGTTTATAATAAATTATCGTAATGAAAGATCGTTCAAAATTATGGTACTACTCAATTTTTTCAATTTTTCTTTCTTATTACATTTACATTGTATTTGTTAGTTAACATAATATGAAATAGTAAATGAACGAATACTATTATAAACAAATTTGTAGATAGGGCTATTAAATATTACTCACTGGTAGTTTTTCCTTTCACATTGCATACATTCGAATGAACGTGTATATTTCTGGTAAATACCACAAAAGTTTCCAACGTTGCTAAAGCTATAGAATAATAAAAAAACTAACTTTACGCACATTATAAGTTTGCGATTATTATTATATGTTATGATAAATAAATAAAGATATTGTCTGGTATCAATACTTTTTATTCAGCTTATGATCGTTTCGATCGCGTAGCGATCATCCTCAGAGCTAAAATGTGAAATACAAATATTATTAACAGGTTGTAGTTATTGTATGCAAGATGCGTAAGCAAACTGGATCGTACATACCTTGCAGCTTCTGGGCCGAAAACAAAGTTCTGCGAATTTTTGAGCGTGTCTTGCTCTGCTAAAATTAGCACAAAGTGTACACCCCTAACCCACCCCCAGCCCTCCCTACTCCACTGACCTTCGCTCGCCCGACCGTCTCTCAAGCCTCCACCAGCACCCCCGCGGTTTACGACCCTTCACCCGCACCCCACCCCTCTTCCCGCTCCCTCCCGCTGCCGACCGGCTGTGTTCTTAAACAAGACACACGCTCAAAAATTCAAGCCGCGAGCCGCAGCCGGCGTGCCTCAGGGAAGCGTGCTCTCATCGACACTATTCGGCCTGTACGTCAACGACGCGCCGCTTCCTGTTGAAAAAAATACCGGCATTCAACATTGCGGGCTCCTAATGTTCGCGGATGATTTCGCTTACTATGCGAAATCGGCGGACAAAAGGAAATCGGTGAGATATCTGAATGATTGTCTCGCCGAGCTTCCCAAATGGCTAAGCCATAAAAAGCTTGCCCTCAACCCTGACAAGTGCGTAGCCGTCAACTTCACTCGACAGAGGGCCGACCCCGATGAAGTCGTGAGCTTGTTAGGCACGCATATACCGTGGCAAAAGACGGCGAAGTATCTTGGTGTGAAGCTTGACAGCGGCCTCCGCTGGCACGCCCACGCCAAGTACGTTAGCCAAAAAATAACTGCCCGAACCACTCTCCTACGCCCACTCCTTCGAGCCCCTGAACTTCATCCTGCCCTCAAACGCCGCCTATTCACCGCCTGCGTGCGGTCCATTTGGACGTATGCCTGCGAGGTATTCGCGGCGGCACCTCCCTCCACCCTCCGCCCGATTCGCACGGCGGAAAACCGCGCTGCGCGTCTCGCGGCGTACCCCCACCTCCCTCCACCCCTTCCCAATAAATACCCTAAAAACACCGACGTGTTCGGAGTTCTGGGTGTAAAAAAACAATTCTTGCCGGAGCTCCAAAGGCGGTCAGTGACGGCGCTTAAAAGGGCTCTGGGTCCGAAGGCGCCGCGCATCCTGCGCGACACCGGCCGTGAGGCGAACAGTGACGCGCATCGGTCCCACCTCCGGAAAGGTCCGAAGCGCGTCGCCTTCTCCTTCCGCGCGCTGCCTCACGACACGCTTGCTGCCTTGTGCGAGCAAGCGGAGGCAACCGAGCGTGAGGGGGAAGACTTGCCATCGGCCGAGGGACGCGCGGGGAACGCGACGCCGCGCCCCACCTGCCACGCCTCCCAATGGGCCCGAGCGCCACGGACACTTTGAGTCAAGTCAGTGCCGTGGCGAACAGTGAGTGTAGTGAAGTTAAGTGTGAATGAATGGGAAGAATGAATGGTTATGTATATAATGAAAATAGTATGAATGATGTGTGAATGTAGAAAAATAATAATAATAATAATAATAATAATAATAATAATAATAATAATAATAATAATAATAATAATAATAATAATAATGTACCAATACATACAAACAATTTACGTAGAATAAATAAATAGAATTACAATAATGATTTTAGTGTAAGTTAGTAATGCCAAAGTGCAATTAAGATAACTTTAAGTCTAGATTGTAAGTTAGTTGTAAGAAAAAGCCCCGCCTGTAGCTGCTTAAGCCGCAAGGCAGCAGCGTAATGTAAAAATATTTATAGATAATAAATTCCCCTCCTTCACAGGGTTACTGTGGAGGGGACAAAAGAAAAAGGCCCAGAAGCTGCAAGGTATGTACGATCCAGTTTGCTTACGCATCTTGCATACAATAACTACAACCTGTTAATAATATTTGTATTTCACATTTTAGCTCTGAGGATGATCGCTACGCGATCGAAACGATCATAAGCTGAATAAAAAGTATTGATACCAGACAATATCTTTATTTATTTATCATAATAAAAAGGTATCTACCTCACCAGCGATCCAATTAATATTATATGTTAACAGTTATGTGTCTGCTGCTTGACTGACTGTGTCTGCTGCTCTGAATTTAACTGCTTGCTAATCAGAGAGCAATATGTCATCGTCTCAAACGAAGCGGGGAAAATTTGAATTTACCATTTCTATCTTCTCCCTATTTTTGGAAATACAGACAGTGCGCCAAACTGAGAACATCACCTTCTTTGCCATTCTTTGCTACATACGTAAAAAAAGTTGAAAGAAAAAATTTGAAGCTATTCTGAGAAAATAATTGTTTAACATCTAAAAATGTTTTCCTCGCAAAATTATGCAAAATACTCTTACAATAATCCTTTCACTTTTTAGACAATCAATTTAAAAACAATCAAAAATTGATGTAAAAATAATTTATTCATTGAGTAAAATGCAAGATCGTGAACTGATCTATTCACATCATGAGGTTACAAACTGATACTATATTTCAACTATAAAAAAAAGAAAAACAGAACAAAAGGCATACTACTATTATATTGGTATAATCGAAATAACATAACGATGAAATGCCAAAATAATACACACTACAAAATGTACCTATTGAAGGACACTAAATAAAATACATTAGGACGAGGCAAAGACAGAGGAACTCACCGGTTAATTGATAAAAATCATCACCATGTTTGCATATAGATCACATTTGTGGTCGGTGTCAACGTATTAAATAACGTCCCTTTTAGATAACGCGTTCAAAATACCTATTTTTCAAGGTGCATTTTCTAGACTTGAGCATGGAGCGCCAGCAGGGAAAAGACTGGAGTGCGCTACAGAAAAGAAAGATGAGGGGGGTTGGGTAATGAGGGGAGGCAGGAGGTTGGAGTGGGGAGTTAAGGGGCTTATGTAAGTGAAATTGTATAAAAAGAGGAACGTATAATGGAAGATTCAATTAATTCTTAGTTGGGTCAGGTTTTTCATGATTTTGATTTTAAATATAACATTGTTATAATTGAAGAATATTAAAAATTAAGGGACCTTTGTACTAAGAGACACATTTAGACAAAAATCTCTACCTTCATTATTGTACTTTTTCAATGTTAATTTTTTGCAATTTTCGATAGTATAAAGTTCGCCGACAAATTTCAGCGGAAATGAGACTTGCATCATTATTTTAAGTGTCCTTTCGACGGTCAGAGGGAAACGTTTAATCAAAAATTTTGTAGTCTTTTTGAAAAACAATGAAAATGTTGAGCTTCATTTAAAGTACCCCCATAATAAAAATCACAGGGAATGGAATTCGGTCAGAATGTTCGAGGAATATCAATTTTGGAGAAAATTTTATGACCCGGCTTAGGCATTAGCATTGGCCAGTCCGTCCAGACGGACGGACGGCGAACAGACACGACCGACAGACAGACACTCGTATTGACGTCAATCGATTTTTCGGTATCAAGAGCCCACAAAGCATGTGTCATGACCATTCAACGTGTTAGAGGAACTAATTTATTGTAAATAGGAAGAACATTTATCCGCTTGTAATCATACGTCCTATTTTTCGACATAAAATCTATTATTGCCGGACACTTGAAATGAAAAGTGGAAAAATACTGTTCCTTTATACAGTAAATTACTTAGTACAGTAACACTTTGTGTAGTCAGAATCTATGTTTTTGAGGGTCCTCGGTACTGAAAAATAGATGGTGTTGTGCTGGTGGTTAATGAGAGTGGTTAGGCAAACTGCGTGCTAAACTTTATGCTAGAATTGAAGTCCCGGCGTTACCAAATTTTTGCGGGTTCAATGTTAATATTACGTAAGAATTACAGGTAATGACAGAAATGACGTGTTTACGCAAGGCCACTAGTTTCATTTTATTTAATGTTTCTCACAATCTGTTCTGAAGAGTTCCTACTCGGTGAGCAGAGGCGGTGCGGCGATAAATATCTAGCAAGAAAAATACCTTTCCAGTTTTCAGTTTAGTCATTTGCATAGTTTTATTTCTGTTTCGAATTCTGATGCAAGTATTTTCCCGTGCTTAACTTTCGGCAACGAAGGATATCCCGATATCCTAAATCACCCGATTTCAATCTTTTTGATTTTTAATGGGATCATATAAAGTCTATTTTTGGTGAGGAAGAAGTGCTGCCATGAAACTCAGCGGAGAGTGAAATACGCATATGCAATTACTTGCATTGACCAATAATATGTTGGTGTGCAAACTATTATCTTTTAGGCAAAGAGTGGTAATTTACTTTTTCGTGGCGGGGCCATCATTTTGACAAGTATTTATGAAAACATCGCAGAAATTTGCACTGTGTTATTGTTTAATCTTTCATTTACTTATTTTTCTAATCTATCGTTTTATTTATCATGCAAATTTAAGATAGAATTATTACTTTCATGAAAAGTTAATTTATATCATTTGCATGCATGCATTTTTGATATGTGAAGGTAAGGCCAGATCGGTAAACATTATTTATTTTAATTTTTCCTTGGCGTCCTTCAGATCCTCCAAACTTAGGCAACTCGGGTCTTGTCAAAACCAAAGGACTTGTTTAATTTTCATGCTACGTTGACTTCTCTGCGCGAGGCAACCTTGTAGATTCGTGCGTCTTAAACTTCGACTTTTCTGTACTCGATGGGAGGGGAAACACGAACACACAAAATCTGCATTTAATTTCTCCTTATTTTTGGAGGTGCAATCGCAGGTTCCTTATTCTCGTGAGTTCTTCATTTAGAGACGTATACATTCAAGATTTCACGGAACAGTTAAGATTATTTTGCAAGGAATGTTATCGCTGATTTTAGACTTTTTAGTATATCGAAGCACGAGTGGTGAATTCTCGAAGCATTTCGTTGGCATCCGCTGACACAAGTTATTGATATTCTGAATATTTATGACTGTCCTCAACATTTATCGCTTGCACTACTGCAGATCGACATTTGGTCTCTTCTACTATCTCGTGCTTCAATTTCCGTCTTACGTCGAACATTCACAGATTTATCGATGGGCATATTCGCGGCTTGTAACGCAGTTTGTAGCAGAACATGGTTGAATTAGTAGCGAGGGCAGCGACGTTATCCCGACCTTGCGGCCGGCGGCGAGGACGACGCTAGTCGTGCAAACCGAATGCCATTGCGCCCGTCGCAATTGAACACAATTCCGCTCTCGTGACACTCAATATCAAGCCGCACTCGCAATCTAATTTAAATTTATTTTAATGTTTTTTTAGTTTTTGAATCAAATTAAAAGCTATTCACCAGTGTGGCCATGCACACTTTCACTGCCAAGTGCACCTTTTACGTAATGGCAATCTTTGCAAGTTCGTACTTGTAGCTTATCAGCGATGTCGTCGGGGCAGCAGTAATTTGAAGAGGTGGTTCGGAGTATGTGAGTGTGCGACGTAGCAGAGTCAAAAGAATGGGGAGGAGAGCTTGTATGTTGAGAAATGCTTGCAATATTTCCGAGCTCTCGCGGTCTTCGCCATTGGCTAAATCATTGATGGCATTCACTTACTAATTATTTCACTCAATTGATAGATTGGAACGACAAGTGGCACTACAATGGGATTTATTTTCTCGCATTATTCGTAATCGTTGTTCAGTATTATAGTAATGCATATTGTATCCTATTAATACGTAAGTCACCCCTTAAAAACCTCTTCACCAAGCGAAGCGTAATAGATGCGAGAAAAATATATCTTTAGATTTTGAAAATTCTTAAGTTCTAAAATAGCGTTTGATGAGCTAAAATCGCAACTGTTCAACGGAGGTGACACAAAAAAAAAGAGACGAAGTTCAATCAAAAAACTTGTTGGTATTATTTCCGACAAGCTTCGAAAGAATACAATTATGAAGGCATTCACGACTTACTATATAAACTCGCAGTCAGTATTATTTAGATTTTCCTGGTATTAATGACGTAACCAAAACCACAGTTGAGAACTTACGTACGCATTATTCTGCATTGTCTACCCTAGTAATTCGTAAAATGCTAACGATATAACTAAAACTTACGTAAAAACTAGGAATATTTTGAAAAAAAGTGTCCACAAAATAATTTAAAGACCAAACATTCGAAATAAAATGACAAAAAAGAAATCTCTAAGTTCGAAAAAGAGAAATAACTTCGTGACCTTATACATCAAAATTACGCGAAAACTATCAACATTTAAAAAAATACATGAAATAATTTAAAAATATATTGAGGAATATCTAGAATTATAAAACATCTCTAGCTTCCGTATGGAAGGACAAGTTCGAAAAGAATTCGAAATTTTGCAATTTTAGTAATTCCAGATATTTTAATGGAAATTCAACCTGCGAAAATGTTTGAGAGAAAATTGCTCCAAGTGAGAAAAGAAAACATTTGAACCTCTTTTGGAGAAAATCTTGTTTATATTTGATTAAATTCCCCCTCCAAATTATGTGAAAATAATCAAACTTGAAAAGTATTGTACACGATTAAAAATATTTAACTTCAATACAGAATTCAATTAAAGATCTAATTTTGAAGAAGAGATTTCACTCAGACAAAAATTAACAATCCTCGCTAATGAAGTTGTACGAGGTTGTTCACAGATTTTTATCTTTTGCGATTTTAGAAAATTCTGAAATTTCAATGAAAATCGGACATGTGTCATTTCTCTTAGTGTAGTAATATACGAATAATACAACGTAAAATAGAAAAATTTGAGAAAATTTCAAAAAAGTCGTTGCCGCTTCATGTACTATATCTCCAAAATTAAAATATTCGTTTCAAGGTGGCGTAACATTAGACAGATCGATAAAATATATCAATTTTTGTGAAAATCCTATGAACAGTTTCGACGTAGGTGTTGTTCTTAGTCAGAGGATCAGGCAATTACAAAATCACTTGTCCGGTAATAGTAGTTCCATAACGTGAATTTTTGTCAAAGTTTCGACATCGATTTTTTTAAACATTTCATAATAATTAGATACATTTCCCCATTCACTGAGTAGACGAGCTATTTGCTGCGCGTATCTTCATATACTGTGAATATGAGAAAGAAAAATGGCCCTCCCCCAAGAATTGAAACTCTAGAGAGATGTTAGGAGATTGTTCTCCGCGATAGACGTCCCTGCATTGTTTTGAGCTACATATCCAGAAGACCAAAAATAGATGAGATTCCAACATAATGAATGTTTGTATGGTTTTGAAAGATTACCTCTAGGTTCGAGCAACAGAGTATCTGCTGTTCTTAGGTGTTTCGATTGGATGCTCAGTCAACAAGAACAAAAGGTGACTTATTTACATGAATGATGTAGCCTTATACTCGCCCTTCAAATAGGCCCTTCAAGTATTTCGCACGTACCTGCTGGCGAAACACTTCACTACCGTCATAGATTTAACAGATTATATAGGGCCTAAATATTTTTGAACAAATGTCATTGTCAAATCGACAGGCTACTACGATGGGTCTTGTAGTTGCTAGTTTCATATATTAAGTTTTAAGAATAATATTGAAGTACAATATTTTATTACAATAATTGCCCATAGATTAACATTTTGAGGCTAAGTAATGCACAAAGAAATATCATTAAATCGCACCCAACCGATTTATAGCAATAACAGGAAGGTAAAGCTGAAGAACAAATGGTGTGGCGTCTTTGCCGGGGCAATAAATCACAGACGTGAACGGTTTGTAAATTATTAAGTATTTATTTGAAAAAAATGCTCCAACACCTGAATACTATGTACAATAATTACAATAAACAATATTGACCCGTTACTAGAAGGAATGTTCCCTGGTTACCACCACCGCTGGCCTGATAATTCGATATCATATTCGGTGTGATGCACCAGTAGCCTACGTGAGCATACACTACAAGCGAGTATGCCGCACCTTCCGTCTCGACGTAGCACGCCGGCTTCAGTTCCCTGCCTCAGTAGCCAATGCATTAAAATGCAGCGCCGCGCACACCCCACACGACTTCCTACCGACGCGCCCAAGAATCAGGAGGAGTTTAGGTCCGGGGTCCGTTTATATTACCTTCTGGGCCGGCTGACGGAACTGCGTCATCTCGCTGTTTCCGCCGACGCGTTTCCGCTGCTAGCCTGCCTACGGGGTTCCCTAGTTGCCACCCACGACACGGCACCCCTTCCCTTCCGCTCCCTAGGTTGCCATTGTTCAGCCCAGCGTCTCTTCCGCCAGCACTGTCCATGAGCATGAAATGCACGTGGCTGATATTTGGTACGTTTGTACAAGGCGACTGTTATGACGCCACAATGGCAAATAATAGAAATCAATATTATAAAATAAATCTAGTCTTTATCAAAGTAGGCAAAGAAGCAGATAACTATAGGATATGGATTCCCAAAGCTAGTTCGAATGAACAACATGCCTTGTTACCATTCGCATTTTGAGATGCGAAAAACAATTGTTATTTTTAAAGAATTAACGTTTTGGCCTATTATGAATAGGAGAATAAGAACTGAAATAGCAAAATGTGGAATGTTTTAAAAGAAAAATAACGGAAAATGTACGTATATACTGCATTGGGCTTATGGAAAGTATCTTAGCGAGCGGAACCCGGGATTTGGGTGATTACGATATCAAAGGTCCACGCTGAAAACGAAATATACAGTAAAATCTTTCTAAACCGGATACGATCGGGCAAAAAAAGTTCCGGTTTAGGGAGGTTTCCGTTTTATGCAGGGTTGTCTATTTAACGACACTCGTGGCATTGATATTTCCCTTCTGAAACTAGTAAATTAATGAAAAAAAAGTAATTAAAGTACAGTATAAATTACATGATGTTATTGTGATTATTAAAATAGATTTACATATAACGTAGTTACGGAAGAAATTACCAATAGATGAATATTAAACATTCTTCATTGCTTCTGAGTTTCTCTTGTTTCATATGTTCGACTTTTTCATCTAATGCCAGAGAATGTTAGAGTTTTATGGTTTTCGCATTGTTAAACTGGTAAAGAAACTCAGAAAAATACACACCACTTCACTACCTAATGGTTGAAATCGGGTGGTATAGAGAATTTGAAACAGACTTGCATATGCATTCATTACATTCAGAATGCCTTGTATCTCTACCAATCGGAATAAATTCGCAGGAATTCCGTTTTATAAAGATTTTTCCCCTATAGGAGATGGGAAACCGTTCCGTTTCCGCGTTGAACAGATTCCGTTTTATGACATGTTTCCGGAATTGATGCAATTGATGTATATTATTACATAGATCAACAGCGAACTTCACGAATTGACAGGTTTCACGCCATACAAGGCACGAAATAAACTCAGCCGCGGGTGCAATTACGCGATTACTATTAATAGGTCCATTTTCAAAAAGCTACCACACACTTTTTCGTTTCTTCTGTAACTGATACATTATATTCGTATGATAATATTGAAAATTGTTTGCAACGAAACCTTCAGCTATCTCAAAAATACTTCACCCGAAGAAGTGTGAGAGACTCGAATTTGTAATTTTCCAAAGCTCTCAAGTTTTAATGATAATCGAACTTGCAGGCTATCGGATGAAGGACCCGGTATAGTTTTCTTCCTAAACGAATTGCTGATTGTTGAGCGGGGCGTGTAGATTTCATGTCCTCGAGTATACAGAAATTGACTGCGATTTAATTACTAACAGAAAAATTGCTTAGTATATCAAATCATAATAGCTTGTCAAAGAACATTAAATATAGGGTGAAGGCACCAGTAAAAGAACTAACCCCAGTGAAAGAATTCCCACTTTTTGTTTTGTTATAATAAGTTACGACTGCTTGTTAGTTTCATTATAATTGGATACTATTTAAGTATCAAACATTATTTATTAACAAATCATCTTGAATTTATTTATTATTTTAATTTTAATATAGAAAATTGTAAAGTTCTTTCACTGGCGCCAGTTTCTTAACCATTCTTTTACTGGTGCTTTCACCCTATTATAAGAAAAAGTAGTTTAACAATTAATTATCCTATCAAAACAAAGTAGAATCTATTTGGCTGTGTAGATTTCATGTCCCGGAGTATTTTTTCCTAAACTAGTATGTATATAGTTAGATTATTAAATTTTTAATACATTATTTATAAATTTTAATAACGTTTCTCAAAGCAACGGTTAATTGGAGTCCAATTAACATTTGAATTACTTTTCACAATTTTATTGAAAATTGGAAGTTTTTCTGCAATAATGAAGTTAAAAGGCCAATAATAAATAATTATATTCTCATAGGTTTACGCAAAACTGAAAAGATATGACGTTTTGAAAAAACCCTTGCATTTTAGGCAATTTTAGGCTTTGTCAATTTTTGTCATATGATATTTTGTATGAGTTTTTGCAGTTTTAAATAAAATATGATTGATATCCTGTATATAAATCATGCAAACAGTTCCTGCGTCTAGATCCTGTATACAAACCCTGTATATAAACCCTGCATGTAGACTCTACATATAGACCCCCGTCTATAGACCCTGAAAACAGACCGTGCATATAGACTGCTTATAAACCCTCTAAATAGACCTTATATACTCTATATGCAGAGTCTATATACAGATCCGTATATTTTTACACAGATCCAAAACAGTTTTTATTTAAGCCAAAACAAATTTTTTTGACAAAAATCGACAAAAAAGCCCAAAATTACCTAAAATGCAAGTTTTTTTCAAAACGTCATATCTTTGTTATTTTCTACCCGAACTACATGAATTTTTTTTCAAAACGACTCATTTTTGACTGGATTTTATGACTTTATCAGAAAAATTCATACAACTGCAAAAACTCACACTTTCATTTGACAAAAGTCGATAAAAGAGCCTAAATTTGCTTAAATACAAGGGTTTTTTCAAAACGTTATATCTTAGTTATTTTTCATCCGAATTACCCGAATTTTGTTTAAAATGATTCGTTTTTGACTGAATGTTATGTTCCTGTCATAAAAATTAAAGATATATACCGTAATTAAGTTAGTACGTGTTGTTAAAGTTGACCAATTTTCAGACAAAAAAGGTGACCTCATCTATTGGGTGCTTGAAGTTTTAAAACTAGGTTGATATTGAAATCAAAGTAGAGGTTCAACCCTTTAACCGAAAAATAGCCTCCAAAAGTTATGAATTTTTTTCTCCGTTAGTGTCTATTATTATGGAAAAGTGCTGAAAAGCGTTGTTATAAGTTCTGTTAACTTTTAGTTCTTAGCTATTATCTGACTTTATTTAGTTGTAGTTTTATATACAATAAAATGTGGGTTTTTTGCACACATTTCTTCCACAACAAATGTACAACAATTTTTTTTCATCAGCAGAATAATTTCGGAATCATATTTGAACATTTTCAAAAGTGTGTTTTGCTAACTTTACGTAATGTAAGCAAAACATGCTGTTTTGTTCTTTGAAAGAGCGGTACAACAATTTTTTTCTTTCATAACATATTAACAACAATCACACAACATATTTTGCAATATTTTTCATGTTGATAACAACAAAAAGCGTTTAGCTAACTTAAAGCGCGTTGGCCGCTATCTTGAGACAACACAAATTAACTACTATAACATACTTTGTGATATAGCAGCGAACTTCAATTTCTATTTATACCAGGATAGTAAATCTGCCAAATAGATACTAATTTGAACCGATTATTCTTATCATATATTTAAAGTTTTTCAACAAACTTATAAGATCTGATATAATATATTAGAGTAATTAATTGTTAAACTCAACTTTCTTATCACGTGTTTAATGTTCTTTGACAATACAATAAGATTTGATATATTAAGCGCTTTTGCTGTCAGTAATTAAATCGCAGACAATTTCTGTTTACTCAGGGACATGAACTCTACACAGCCATATAGATTCTACTTTGTTTTGCTCGGGTAATTAATTGTTAAATTAAATTTTCTTATCATATATTAAAAGTTATTTGACAAGTTAATAAGATTTGATATATTAAACGATTTTGCTGTCAGTAATTAAATCGCACTCAATTTCTGTTTACTCCGGGACATGAAATGTCACAGCCAAATATATTCTACTTCGATTTGCTATGGTAATTAATTGTTAAATTAAATTTTCTTATCATATATTAAAAGTTATTTGACAAGTTAATAAGATTTGATATATTAAACGATTTTGCTGTCATTAATTAAATCGCTTCTGCTGTTAGTAATTAAATCCCACTCAATTTCTCTTTTGAAATGTGTTTCAAAAAACAAAACTAATTTATTACCGAAAACTGCAACCATCACTGAAAAAAATCTGAGGCCTAGAAATGGTATTATAGTTACAGTCACTACGCTGAAAAGCTAAAAATAGGCTCAGCAGCTATAAACATAGATGTGCTAACTACATGTTCGTAGTTGGGCGGCATTTTAACTACGGACTGTAGTTCCTGGGCTCCACATTTTTCTCTGTGTACACGAATTTACGAATAACGTACCACACGCACACCACTTCCGCCGCGTAAAATAAGGCATTAATTCAAAATAATTCACTTTCGATACACACACTGACGGAAAAGGGCCGCAGTCTTATCAAAATCAGTAGTGAGCGACCGAAATTCGCATAATCTTTGATATTGCGAAAGTCGTAGAGGATTTCACTAACAAAAAGTGTTGCAGATTTCTATCCGTGCAGGTTTTTTAATACATACCTTCATGATCTGTTATTTTTAATTTATATGTTATTTATGATTTCAACAATTAGGCTTATCTAAGAACAATCAACAATTCTGCATTTTTTTATAATAGGGCACTCTTAAAACAGAAATTGTAAATATTTTGCTGCCCTGTTGATCAAGTTGAAAAATCATTATTTTATTGAGTTAATTTATTGGTAATTAATTAGCAATTAAATGGCAAACAAATTTGTGGTAGTTTTTGTTATTTAAGGGAGTAAACACCACAAATATTTTGCTACCTTGATATCAAGTTAGAAAAACACTGCGTTTCTTTTTTAATAAAGTGCAATTGAATAAATTCCTTGGCAATTAATTATCAATTAAATAGTCAAAAAAATTAGTAGTTTTTGTGTTTTAAGGAAGTAGAAACCATGAATGTTTTGCCACCTTGATATCAAGCTGGAAAAATACTGCGTTTTTTTAAATAAATGGCAATTAAATTAATTTTATGGTAATTAATTCGCAATTAAATGGCCAAAAAATGTCCACTAGGTTTCTCTCGGTTTTGCTTTTATGGCTTTGTAGTTTTAGATACCTCCCATTGAGACCCGTGGAAATGACTTGTTTGGAAAGGGCAAGGTAGGGGTGTAAAAGTGGAAACAGAGTTCTTGGTCACTGAGCCAACAGTTTTGAGCATGCTTCAGCGCGATTAGGCATGCCAAAGTTTATTTAAGTTGAATTTCCAGAAAGATCATTACTCTCCATAGCCGGGGGAGGGCGATTAGTAGCGATTTGTTAAGAGAATTTGAGATTTTTGAGTCGGAACTGGAAAATTGCATTGCTCAAATCGTCAAAGCAGGTGAAACGGCAAATTTTGGTGATGTTTTTGAGATCTTGAAACAAAACAAGAATCATTTCAATGGAAGCATAACGGTTCTACAATTCCCAAATCGCGAGAGACTGCTCAGAACAACCGATGTCACTGCAGCCCCTCTGAGGTTATATGTTCGAGTCCCGACGGTGGCAGGACTTTCGACACGAGTCGAAAGGTCAGACGAGTCAGCTAGGTCGAGTTCAGTCGCTGTCTGGAGGAGAATTCTAGCGGTCGGCTGCCCTAAGGGGTAGTTTTCCGTGATTTCTCCGATCAATACTATGCGAATGCCGGAGCAGTTCCCTGACAAACGAATCAAAGACAGCGTGCGATATTTCGTAACTCTTCCTTGTCCTATCCTCACTCCTTACACACACACTAACATGCACTACTCTACCACACATGCCGGGAGACCGATTACTTGTTTGGATCTTCATAAGCCTGCAAAAGGAAGTGTGAAAAGCAGTTGTTTTTACCTGCTGCTAGTGTGGGCACGCAGTGCGTGAATTGTGATTGATTGTCAGTGATTTTGGGCGCGTCAATTGCTAAGGACATTAGTCCCGTAAGAGTAGTACATGTAGTTTTCTCGTGGTGTGGCTGTGATCTTCCCAGGCTCAATGGCGAGATCCGTTGACGACCTACCGTCGGCTAACGGGATTATCCCCAACCGGGTATCTCCCACCCGCGGGGCACCGTCCCACCCGGGACAAGCTCTAAGCTCCCGGCCGGCCTCCTGGCATGTGTGGTAGTGTAGTGCATGTCTATGTGTGTGTGTGTGTGTGTGTGTGTGTGAGTAAGTAAGTAAGTACCATAGACACCTCTTACTCGGCCGGAGGGGGTCTCGTTTTTCTTTTATTGCGTTGGAAATTAGTAATATACGGTAAGCACTCCGGCGTCAGTGGGACTGTATTGCCCGTCCCGTGCCTCACCCGCACCTAACTCCGTCTCCGAGAAGAGCGAGCTGCGCTGCGCGTGCAAGGCGGCGCTGGCCAACTGCGGGTAGTGCAGCAGCAGGCGCGACGCCCACTCCGGGTCACGGTCGCCGCTGGCGCCGCCTCCGCCCCCGCCGCCGCCGCCGGCGCCCGAGAGCTGCATCGCTCCTCCCACCTCCACGTTCCATCTACAAGAGGGATGCGACGTCGATGTCCATGTTTGGAAAACAATTGAAGCAGGAACATCGATGTTTTAAACATCGATATATTAAAGACGTTTTTTACTCTCTCGCTACGGAGTGGAGAAAAAGTTTCGTAATGCTGCGCGAAAATACGGTGAGTTTTCCGAAGTAAAACTCTTATTACCGGGCTATGGATAAATCCAGTTGTTAAATTTATGGCATGTTCTGTGATACCGAAAAATCGAATAAGGACAAAATGTTTGATTGTCCGACCGTCCGACCGTCCGTCCGACTGCCCGTCCGTCCGTCCGTCCGTCCGACCGACCGTCCGTCCGTCCGATAAAGCCGCCCGTCCGATAACGCCTGCGGCTAAACCAATCAGCTAATTTTTTCCGAAATTGATATTCCCTCATCGATCAGGCTGATGTGGCGGCCCCTTGAATTTGAAACCGATATTTTAATATTTGTTGGGGGGGGGGTACTTTACAAGAAACACCTGCGACATTTTCAAATTTAAAAAAAAATAGCGCCATCGTTTTTACTTTCTCGCTACCGCTACCGCAATAGAGAGAAAGTTACGTAATGCTGCGCGGAAAACGTCCAATTTTCGGCAGGAAAACTCTCATTACAGTACCCTTTAAACAAAAAAGTAGATAAATCCAGTTACTAAATTTAGAAAAAAATCCTCTAACACGTGGTGTAGCCAGAATTCATTTATGGCTCCTTGATACCGAAAAATGCATTCACGGCAAAACGTCTGTCCGTCCGGCTGTCTGTGAATAACGCTAGCGGCTAAACCGTTCAGACTATTTTCTCGAAAACTTATTCCCCATTCGATCTGGCTGACGTCACGGTTCCTTGAATTTGAAATTGATATTTTAATTTTGGGGGTACTTTACATGAACTCCTTGGGACAATTTTCAAATTTAAAAAAAAAGTGCCATTGATTTTGATTGGAAAATGGCTCCATTGATTTTGATTAAATTTTGTTGTTTGATAGTCTGAAGGACGCTTTAAAAATGGTGAAGGTTTCATGTTGGTAGATAATTGATTTTTCAAAAATTGCAAAAATTCAAAATTGTTTCGACGTCTTCCTACAATAATCTTAATTTATTTTTATTATTCCTTCTTAATGAAATATGTCCATAAAAATTAGATCTTTAAGATTTTGAACAAGCTATTCAGTTAATGTACCTTTTTCTTTTATTCAATACGCAGTAATGTTTTTAGGAATCACATGACGTGGTATATATGCCTCACTGGGCATTCTGAGGAGTAATTTGTTTAAAAAAACGTCTGCGACATTCGTCGCAAACGGAAGTACTGGCGCACACTTTCACATAGAGTGTAATTGTAGCGCCATTTACTCATTTCTAGACCGCGGAACATCATGCAATTGCGTATAATTTACTGATTGCGCACATCGAAAGGAAATGCATGTAATTTACTTACCACCAAAAATAAAACAAAAGTAGTCCGTATTTATTTTGCATAATTGCATATTTCTGGGATTTTTTTTCATTAAATGCATATTTTTATTTATATAGCATACTTAAGAGCATTATATTGAAGATTTTTGCTCAGAAGTGGGCTGAAACGAGACATTTTCGTTGTTTAATAACATGTTTGTTAATTATATTGCTTGAACATTTTTTTATTATACGCGTTTTATACTACAGTGTAAAATAAAGATTTATATAAATAAATGTTATCTGTTGACCACTATATTTTTGTTTAACGCTTATTCTGAGTTTTAAGCGCGTGTATTGGCTATTTTAAGTGCACGATTATATGCATAATTTTACCATTTTAGTGCATGATGTTTCAGGTTCCACTCACGTCAAAGAGTAGAGTATTTGGAGCAAAAACTAAATATTTTCAAGCAAATTACACAAATTTGACAATTATAACTCCTTTTCATGCAGAAAAATCATGCCTCAACAATGAGACGTAAATCACAGGAATTCGCGAGCGCGAAGCGGAATTCCATTGTTACTTTATCTGCATTGTTGATGTTCCCTAAGAGCTACCAACTTTTATTTCATACTAGAGGAACCCGGCAGACGTTGTTCTGCCCTTCATTCCCGTCTCTCTCCCTCTCACTGCGTCTCTCCCTCTCCCTCCCCCCCCTCTCTCTCTCTCTGTCCCTCTCATACACATTTTGTGGCAGATTTTGCACGTCTCTGAGAAAGTGGGGTAATATCGAGAAGCGTCGGACCAGCAAAAATGTAATAGAATGTTCAAGATTACGGTGCGAAAAACATTTCTTTGAAGCCTTTGGCTTCAAAATTTTAGTTTTTAATGCCCTAGAACTTTTTGTTTAGGAGTTACTTAACGATATAGACTAAAAATAAATATTGTGTTGGGGGTTGCATTTAACATAAATATTTAGGTTTGTTATTTTTTCGTGAATTTTTCCGATATTTTAATAGCTATTGTGCTATTCGGGGCGAAGATGAATTAATCAAGTCAGAAATAATTAAAATTGCCTCCGCCGTTCTTGAGTTATAAATGGCGTAACTGTCCCGATGTATATATTAGGTCGCAGAATGGCGACCGAAACGTCGGCATCTTCGCCATGGACGCGGCATCACCCGGACAGCCTAGTAAATACTGACTCCGGCCGCGGAAGCCTACGCTCTCACGAACAAAGCAATATTAAATGATATGCAAATTCTGACTTACTAAGTAAGTATCTCATTGTGTGGAACTGTTCATGAAGCGCAGTAAAATCGCAGCGGGCATTTAATTTTATTGACGATTTAAACAAAAAATACTCATATTTTCAAAAAACTGAACATGACCTTTTTTGAAGATCTATTTTTGATAAACACATTTCATTTTTTTAAATGTATTTTTACAATAGTAATAATAAGAAGACGCCGAAAACGAAGCGCAGGCAATTCGAGGGGGCTATTATATTTGCCGCGAAATTACACAAAATACTAATATTTTCAAAAAATTCAACATGATCTTATTTAAGTATCAGCTTTTTATGAACAAACTTCATTAACAAAAAATTGTACCTTCACAATTGTTGTTGTAAGAAGAGGCCAATTTTTTAAATGTTTTAAGAGAACATTCTGGGAATCACTCATTTCAATTAACATGAGCCCTGCACCTTCCTCTTAAGCGTCCTTTATGCTATCTAATTTTACAATTTAATCAAAATACGTGTAGTCTTTAGGAAAGGTTTAAAGAAAATAAAAATTGCCAGTTAGACACAAAATTTCCCAAAAAAATACTCATGTTTTGAGGAAATGAACCTGACTTTAAGATCTGTTATTGATGAACACATATCGTTAAGAAAAAATTGTATCTTCTTAATTGTAGTTGTAGAAAAACGCTGAAAAAAATGATATTTTTTTTATTTTCGAAAAATCAGAGTTTTCAACCAACATGAGACCTACATAATTCTCTTAAACGTTCTTCAGACTATTAAAAATTACCTACATTTGACGCATTACCCGAAAAATACTCAAATTTTCGAAAAATTGTACATGACCTTTGTTCAAAAAGTATCTATAAGGAACAGATTTTATTAAGAGACAAAATCTCTATCTTCAATATTTTAGTTGTAGGAAAACGCCGAAAATATTTTGAACTTTTGCAATTGTCGAAAAATTAGTTTTCAACCAACATAAAACCTGCGCCTATCTTTTACACGTTCTCTAGACTATTCAAGAACAAAATTTAATCAAAATCGATGGCGTCATTTTTTTGAAAATGTTCTAGGGGCTTCATGTAAAGTACCCCTCAAAATTAAAACATCAATTTCAAACACAAGGGACCACATCAGTCAGATCGATCGGGGAATGACAATTTTGAAGAAAATCGTGTGAACAGTTTAGCCGCTAGCATTGTTCACAGACGGACTCATTCTTTATTAAATTTTATTTATTTATATTTAACTTTTATTCATTTTCAACTATTTATAATTAAAATGATGGGAAGAGATTCTGGAACTCTAGAAAATGTGCGCTGATGATCTTCGCACCATAGGTCACATACAGTTTTACTGTTTTTAGACTAAAAAAATCTAAATCTAGATAGACGGACGGACAGTCAGACGTTTTGCCGTCATTCGACTTTTCGGTATCAAGGACCCACAAAACATGGTTTCTAGCTACACCACGCGTTGGAGAATTTTTTTCTAAATTTATGAACTGGATTTATACACTTTTTCGTTGTCAGGACCCTGTAATAAGATTTTTCTGCCGAAAATTCGCTGTTTTTTCGCGCATACCATAACCTTTTCTTCTTAAGAAGTTTCTTCTTAAGTGCGAGAAAGTTCAAATGTACCTCGGATGAGCCCTCCCCTCCTCCACCACTGTATTAAAGTGTACAATGGGCTGCAAATAGCTCGCAGTATTTAAGAGTTTATCTAAGCAATTTTATTCTGGAAATTTGCGCTTCTAACAACTTAGGAGCCATAATATTCTTTGGAAACCCTAGATTTTGAGACAATCAAAGAGTTATAATTACAGCGAAATATTTATTTATCCACAGGAGGCAAGTAAACCGTTGTACACAACGTTTCGCGTACTTTTTTTGCAACCATCTTCAAGTGAAAATTAAACATTCCAATCTGGAAAGTCAAAAACTCGAAGTCATGATGTTATAATGAAGACAAATACAATCAATGAAATAACTAAAGAAATACAATGAAAACAAATAACGAAATGTTTGACGTAATGTAATGCATACGAAGTACAATGTTTTTCCAGAATTAATATTCAAATTACACCTGAAGGTGCATGCAAATGAATATGCGATACATTATGTGTAATTTATTTCATTGTCTCCTACATAATTAAAATTGTTGCTGCAATTAAGACGCTTCGATTGTTTCAAAATACATAACGAATAATAAGACATTCACTAGTGGTATTTGTAGCCATAAATACATTTGCAGTGGGGACTACTTCGGAGTGTCATGTCAAATGTCTAGATAACAAACAAATATAAATTAGAGTTAAATAAAGTTTAACCTGGAGGAAATAACGGAAATCTTTTAAATAAACTTTAAAAGATGAGGGGAAGTAAGCATTTTGATTCATTTTAATGAATTTATTGAAATTAAAGTGCAAACAATATTGTATCCCTTTTCAGATGAATTATTAAAACATTCATCATAAGCGCGTTGGTGTCGTTTTATTCCAAGCAAAATTTACATTTTGTTCACAACTAAATTGAATGCGAATGCGTAGATACGACTGGAGTGTGCTATATTTAGTATAATGTAAAAAAATGTCCTGTATTGTCCATAAATGACATGTCTAAAAACCAGAGGCGCACCCAGAATTTTTTCTCGGGGGTAGAAAGGCTAAAGATACAGTGCCCAGCTGACGATGGTTTCTTATAAAGATTTTTTTCCTTTAGCTGAATATAAATTTTGGTTTTAATTTGCTGACTTGTTAACATTTATAACGTCAACAATTGATTTATTGAAGGACAATCGTTAGTATAGAAAATTAGTAAAAGCCATATTTTAAAAAATGTGTAATTGGCTTCGGGAGGGAGCTGAAGCCCCATATGTTGTCTACCCCTCCCCTTGGGTGCACCAATGCTAACAAGTTATTGAAGTGACTTACGTCTTCGTGTCCACTGAAGAGACATTAGTTAAACGCCTGAATTCTTCTTCAACACTTGGGCACATCCAGGGTTCCTTGGAATCTTTAGACGACTCATAGATGTGGTCATAAATTATTTCAGACTCGTCTGTGATATATAGATTCTCTCGATGTTCGTCGTATTTGTAGTTCCCATATTTTGCCAAGTTGCTTAGCGGGATGGTATCCCGCACTGTGCGGGTGGTGAACGTTTTGTTGTCTGATGAACGGTCTTTGGTCTCAAGAAAAGTAAAATATTCCCTGAGACGATTAGTTCTAATCCAAAGCTCTCTGTTGATTCTCTTGTAGATGTCCGGAGCATTTTTAGTCCACACAATATCAGAACACAACCCAATGTTTGTGTACGCAGCTTCAAAAATATCTAAATCACAAGTATCAGGTAACATAATCAGTCATGTTAAAGTAACTAGAGGTTGGCATTTGTGCAAAATGAAACTTTTCGCCGAACTTCCAGTCTCCGCACTCGAAGTAAAAGTATTGTTGCGCCAGCAACAATATAAACAAAATTGATTGCTTTTGTCAAATACAATGTGATATTTTATGGATTGATGTAGGTCCATTGAAAAAAATCCTACGTAAGACTACGAAAGTTTACGATTTGAAAAGTTGTCTGTATAATAACAGGGCGATAAATTATTACAAGTCTTCATCCGCAGCATTTTTTAACTCCATTTTTTGTTAAAGTATTACAACCTTCTCAAAGAACTGAGGGCTGAAGTAAAATCCATTAGTATATTATCAAATTAGCAGTGTATTTAGCAATACAGTTTAATTTAGAATTAAAATGAATACGCAAATAAGGTACTGTCTAAAAAGTAATTGCAGATGCAATTTCTCTCCAACAAGTATTTATTGGTAGCGCAATTCTGATAATCTACACCAAAATGCTTCGCAGGCGCTATCTCTCAACGAAGCATGAAAGTTACTACGTAAACATACTTCACGGCGAGACCGCGTGATCTTGTCTACTTACAACAATATTGCATCTGATCATATACAGAACGGGAAATGTTATTTTATTTGTTATTTGTGCCTTGACTTCTCGCTGTTTTAGAACAAAAGGACAATGTTTGACAGTTTGCGTGATAGATTTCAAACTGTTCAAGAAGGAATAACAGCTAGGTAAACGTAGTACTTACCAAAAATGTTTTTAATACTGTATTATATTAAAAACATAAATGCTGTTTTTTTCCAGTTTCAGAGGCCTGTCTGTGTCGGATCCCACAAAAAGGTTACATGTGAATAATGCCGTAAATTACAATGCTGGGGCAGATCTCCTACAGAAATATCAGAACGACTGGAGTGAATTACATAAACTGTCAGAAGAAAATGCTAATAAAGCTCAAGTAAAAAGAAACGGATATTAGTGCCTTATACTGGCAGTACATAAAAAAACTAAATATTTATTGTATGTTTCAGGAATTAGATAATGTCATTGGAACGCTACATAAACAATATGAGAAGCATTGGACAGATATTACTCAGATTGGAGCATCTCTTGCAGCAATACCACAATTATTAAATAGTGTTCAACAGTTAATGGAGGAAATAGGAACTTTACAAGAACTTTTTGAGGAAGTTGAAAAGGGGTTATTCTATTTAGAAGATCTTGTAGAAACTCAAGAATTACAGGAACGCCAGCTAGATCATAGATTTCAATTTGCTTTGTATAAAGAAAAGAAACTAGCAGAATTAGAAACAGTGAGGGTTCAGTTGGCCAGTGAGCATTCTAAGAAAGTTTTCCAACATGAAATAAGACAGCAACAACTTCTTCGTGAAAGGCAAGACACTTTTGGCCAAGCCTTTGAAGATGATGTTCAACAGTACAAACTTTCTGGGAAAGTGCCAGGTGAGAATCAGATTACATTGAACTAAGTGTTATATCTATTTTAGAAGATATTACTGTAAGAAATTATTTTTCTCAGGTGCATCTAAAAAAAGAAATGTAGAAAAGGAATTATCTTTGGAAGAAGTTACCCTAGAACCAGAAGATCCACAGGCTTTAGATGAATTTCTTGCTAGTGGCTCAAGCACTGCATCACAAGATTTAGCAGTCGATGACAAAGATAAATAGCTATGAAAATTGACTGACTTCCTGTTCACACAAGTTAGAATTTGGATAGTATGTAAAGATCTAGTAATACTTAATTCTTACTCTAATCCTGTTCAGTTTGGTTTTTATGCTGAATTCTTTTATTTTGAACTTTTAAAATGTCAGAAATTCCTCTCCCATATACCCAACTTACCACACAACGTTTTTGTTAACTTTGGAGAAAAGGAACAGTGTTATATTAAAAAAATAATACCTCCTTAATTTCCATTTTCACGTTGAGGTTAGACAATAACAGAAGAATTGATATATACTTGACACAGCATTTTTTTATTCTTTTTTCTTTTTCAGAGACATATTTGCTCAATTTTGAGTGGTTATGTGCAATAGTTTTTGTATGAACAAATGAAGATACTGCATCAAGAGCAATATAAAGATAATAATATTATTTTAACTAAGCAATTTGAAGTGTGTAGCATGGTATACAAGAAATCGAGCATGTAGCTGCATTTTGTGACCCTCTGATGTCATGCAATTGAGTCAAAATATTAATTAATGAAATTTCCCCTTATATGATTTTCTGATTTAGTAGTTCAACCAAAAATGCAATTGTTACAATTTTTGTTTGTTTGTTTGTTTTTCTCTCAAAATAAATTCATTTCTAAATGAATTTGTTAAGTCCACAACATTTGGTGGTTTTCAATTTTTTCTGAAATTAGAAGTAGAAGTTACGTTCATATCTGAAAAATTATTCTAGGTAGCTTCGGTTAACAACTAAAAAGATTATAGGGGAATTTTTGTGTTGAAACATAATATTTGAATTATTGTGTTGAAATGACGTCTGTTTTCCCATCAGAGCTTGATCACTGCTTGATTTTTGCCAATTTTATTATAAGTTCCACTTATGTGAATTAATATCAACCTTAGCAAAGGATTGCTATAATATAACATATTTTGGAAGTAAATTGATTCCATATTATTTTGCAGAGGAGAGGAAATAATTGTTTAGTGGTTGTATTAATAGTTATTCCAATTAGGAGAAAGAACTAGGAAGAGATAGTTATGACGAAAATTTGAAGGCTCATGGATTGATGTTCTTAAATAAGCATTGTAAGTTGTGCAAATTAAAACAAGGTTAGGAAATTGTTTTTGAGTAAAATAGTACTTTATAAGGGAGAAGGGTTTAAGTTATTCAAATGTAGAAATGTCAAAGAGAAATCTTGAGAATTGTATTCAATGTCTATTAAAATTGGTTTGACATGAAGCTTAAAGGTTAGGTACAGTTCAAAAGTTGGTATTTTATTAAATTGCAGGAAACAAAATATTTAGTTGTAATCTTCATGTACAAAAAACTCATTGCTTATTGTTAGTGAAGAAAATTAATACAATGAAGCAGATCTTGATAGAAGCTCTTGCATTCTGGTGCAAAATTTAAAAATGTGCATTTATTCTTATATAAACAGAAAATTTAGTTCAAGAAGTGCAATGCAATGTTAAAATGTGTGGGATTTCCTTTTGCTATAATTTGCAATAAAAAACTAAATTATTCATATGTGTTTTTTAATTAATACAGTTTCAGAAGCATAAAAACTGCATAAGCCTGTTTCCATAAGAATACTACAAGTAATTATTAAGAGAAACTCTTAACATTTTAAACTAGATAGATATTAATAGTTTGTTTTTGTATATTAGAACAGAATTTTATCAAACAATTAATAGCAAGACAGTTTAAATATCAATATTGGAAAAGATATTTAACCCAAAAGATATGTAAATTTACTTTGCTTTCGTGACAGTACATACAGAATTTTAACAAAGTTTCGTACAGAATTTTAACAAAGTAAATTTATGTTCATTTTCGATTAAAGTATGTTTTCAAATGTTGAGGTTCCTTTTCAAAGAGTCAACTGTACTTAGAGTAACTCATGTTTTATAGATGAAAATAATAATTCCCAGTATATATGGTAATATGGTGTGAATGAATTGCTGGTTTACAAGTAGTGTGACAACATCTGGGCTTGCTCAGTTTTGAATGATTTAATATACTCTTTATGATCTGAATTACTTGTTACAATATCTGCGCTCCTAGAATTATTCAAGAGGATTGCATATTTGAAAGATTTATAATATTTGATTTATATTGGTTTTTATATTGTAAAGGAATAATGTATTTATAACTAAATGCTAACTTTTAATTCTAATTAGACTTATTATATAGTATTTGTATAAAACAAAGGCTCATAGATGAAAATAAAAAAAGTTGGTATTAGATAAATTCATGGGAATGAGTGGCATATCGAAGTGAATCAGAGCAAATTAAATGGTTCAGCGTCACATTTTTTGGGGTTTTGAGTTAATGGCAGGAAACTGTTCTTAATACATCTTTCCTGATTGGTGAAAATCGTGCTAACAGTTCAGCTTCTAGCTTTGTTCACCTACAGAGGGACCTACAGACCTTTTGCCATAAACCAACTTTTCAGTATCAAGGACCTACAGAACATAGTTTCTGTCTACACACTGTGTTAGGGAAGGTAATTTACTATCTATTGGAATGAAATTTATCTACTTTTTGCTATTAGAATCCCACGATAAAAGATTTTCTGACAAAACATCGCCACTGTCCGTGGCAACAATTCAATACTTTTTCTTTACTATGTAAGTGTCTTCTAGGTGAGAAAATTAAAATGAAAGAAGCTCTAGCTCGATTTGGTATTGAATTGCCAAATTAATGTAGAAGTAAATGTAAAAGTTGTAGGATATTTTATCCTCTTTCAAATTGATTTGAATAATTTTTCTTTAGGACTTAAGTTTAAAGAGTTTTATAGGTAAACTCAAAAAAGGTAAGAAAAAATACAGGGTTTGTGAGGTTGAAAACGTTTTAATTAGTTCATAGGTATTTATAACATCCCCAAAGAAAATGTTTTATGACCTTCCTGGTAAAATGTACCTGCTGACTGGACTCACTTTCAAGAACTGTCTGATGAGATTTTTATGAGATTAAGAGAGACTGAAACCAAAAATGAACAAGGTATTTTTCTACAAAATATTCCCTCTGTAAATGAAGTTGCTTGAGAAGACCAAGGAATGAAAGAGATGAAGCATTTGTATCTCATGAAAAAGCCTTTTTGTATTATATTATCCTTGGAGAGATGAAAAATCAGGTATGTTTAAATGCATTTAAGTCTATGCCCTAAAGCATTTTTTAATAAGAAGGCTGTTGAAGCTTCTCAACTTGCAAACAAGCTAATGATATGCATAGGGCAAAGAGCAGAACAAAGTCAGCTATAACAAACAATCACAAGAGTCAAAATTTGGGTTATCCTGTGAAAGACATTGAAAACACGGAGTCATTATTCCAGTAAGCTTATGAATGCTTGGATGCACAATTAAATATAAAAAGAAGGTGTTTCAAATAATCCACATGAAATATCCAAATCTGAAGTGCAGCTGCCAATTTCTTCTAAAATAATTACAACTTTTGGCAGACCACAACAAGATGAAAAACTGTAATTTTCCTATTATTTCTGTTCAGGAATCCTCCTTGCTCCAGCTAATTGTTAATCTATTGTACATTCATAATATAAAAATATCATCCTACAAGTATATTTACCACGATGGTACAGCCAGAAAGAGCCCTCACAAGGTATGCTTGTTGTATATCACAACCTGACATCTGCCACAAATGAAATAAATCAATTGCGTATTTTCTAATCAGTGCTAGCCAAAACAAGAATCTTGCCATGTATAGGGTACTCCTTGGATTCCCTGATATCGTGGTTTCAAAAAGATGGATTAGTTTTTGTCATATGCAGGCATTCATTTTTCTCATGACAAGGTTTTCTCAGTGGTGAAACAAACATTAAGAAAGCACAGGAGGCTCTCAGCATTGATCATAAAAAGGAAATCATAGTAAGGTCATTTGAGATTAATATGATTCAGCAAAGAGCAAAAAAGGGGCTTCATTGTGCCCATAATCGAATTTATTCATAAATCAAAATTTTGAATTTTTGGTAAGCTCCCTCTCTCACAGAAAGCCAAATGTTTCAATAATGAGAAAAAGAATTCAAAATGATATTGAACTATTTTTTCAGTTTAAAACTTTTCTTCCATGAATAGAAACTTTTGATGGATACTTTTGAAAAGAGGTAAACATGAAAAGGATTCATGTTTCTGCATTAAATGCTTGTAAAAATATAAGTTGTGCTATCACATACATAATCTCTAGTTTGTGGGGCTAATATGGTATGGTTGAGAGGGCTAATTCGACACGGATGTCAGGACTAGTTTGATACGAGAAAAACTAACATACAGCCAACAAGAAAGTAATATCTTAAACATGTTTAACTGTTTTAACATTATACATCACCAATGCAAGAATCCTTTAAGCGACTGCATGCAACTGTAATACCTATTATGTTTTGGTACCATACCACCATTTTCTGTGGAACATAAACACATAAAAGTAGTTGTGATTTCACTATGTGTGCACTTCTAGAGTTCTGTGAGTAATATACAGTTATTCAAATTATAGTTCTCTATGATCTTGGCACGAAGTCGATTCCTCCAAAAAAATTAGCCAAAATCTATTGCTGAGGTGCCTTTGCAAGATCTATTTATTACACGGGAGCGAACTTTTTTTTTTTATCAATTCTTACAAAAAATGCTCATTTCCACCTGCATTCAGATTTCAACTTGTATATGGGTTAGGGTAGATATTGCAGTATTTAGAAAACGTGCACAAAATACACTTCCCCCCATAGTATGTCACACACAGTTTTTAACTGTTTTTGGCGTTAAATAAATAAATAAGTAGCCATGTTATCAAATTGACAGGTGCACTCCAATCCCATCGAGGCGGTGGATCACTGGGAATTTTCGACAAATTAGCAAAGACCTGAACATTGAATTAAAACGATCTTGACACTCTGGAAGACAGGTGAATGGATCGAAACGCAGAAGAATTTTTCAGACGCTCAATTTTCATCCCTTATTCGGACACCATTGTTCTTTGGCGCTCTTAGGCGAAGTGGCGCTTGTCACTCGTGCAAGGGAAAACATTTTCCCTTCTGCAACTTCATCCAGACGCAAATTAGACAAAGCGTCTTTTTTGACAATTGTTCGGGCACGCAAGCTATTCATTTCATTAGCCTAATTATTTATCTTGACACATGCACATCAATGAAGTCAGGTACGAACTATTTTTTGTAAAATATGTACAATGTTTGTATCTAGAAGGCTTGAGAGCGGGCGTGGGCAATTCTAGGCTTCGCTCCGCTCGACTGGTTCCAGGAACTCGCTCACTAGAATTCCAATGTCATTAGAACGCCAGAACGTCAACAGAATTCCTCAGTAAAATGGACTAGGTTGGCGAAGATTTACCGTTCTATTCAGCTGTGGCCGAGACATTCAAAATTGACTTGACTCTTTCAGTGACGACGTGAAGCATCGAAAGGCCTTTTGGTACATTACGGCGCGTAAAAACTTGGAACAGATCTACGATCAGTTACGAAAGGCCAAGTGTACTGTGCGTGCTCTGTTCGTGCAAGCAAGCTACATGCTCATTTATTTAGCTACTTATTTGACACACTGCACATCATCGCAATCAGGATTTACTACAAATTATATTTTTTAAGCCAAACAATGTACAATTTTCATATCTGAAATATTCGTAAGCGGATGCTCAGACGAGAACCCAGCCTCGATCGGGCATTCTCTGAATTCTGTCCAAACCCTCGCTCAGCTGTTCTCAGAAACAGCTACTGGAGGCACGCCGTTAGCAGCACAATTGCGACATAACAAAGATTAATCATAAAAGTAGTCTCATAAATTATGTAATTTAAATCTATGTACCATCTTGTAGTTTATTTTATTAATTAATTACAATTCTTTCACTTTGAATCAGCCCTCTCGTGCATTGCTACTCTACTATTCCTGGAAATCAAACATAAGCGCGAGTGCCACGGGGCGTCCTGCAGACATTTTCTTCACACTCATATTTCTTCTAACTGGAATTTCAACGATGAAGCTACGATGCGTTCTGAACGTGTGTGGGTATGGCTCATGGCGCGTCCTACTCCGGTGCGTTTCCTATCGCGTCCCAACCACGGCGCTGCCAGCACCGTTACAGTGGGCACCATTCCACTTACAGTGTCCAGTCAACACACGTATAGTATATATCATGTCTTTCTTGCAGGTTTACCTCAAGAACTCTCTTCTGTAGCTTCCGACTGCTTTTACAATTCATAGTATTATTAATTGACTCGGGATGATCAATGACAGTATTTATTTACAGCAAACGAGAGTTGCGGCTCGTATTCTGCAACTGGCTGTTCATCAATGGTACGATCATTAGAGCTAGGGAAGGAATGACAGGGTATTGATGTGCTAATAAGCATCACCTAACAATTCTCAGTCCAATGAAGCACACCGACTCCGCCAGTCACCACGGAAAAAAGTAAAAGATGATACAGAATCGACTAATAAAAATATTTTATAACATAGCGAGAACAGCTACGATTATTGATGTTGCAGTACCTACAGACGACAACCTTGTATCAACTGTTGTTGAGAAAAAACAAAAACACTAGCCACTAGCTGTTGATTTGGAGGATATGTACACATTGCAGAGAGTGGAGATAGTACCGGCAAATGGTGTAGTTACGAAGGATTGGCAGAAGGCTGGAAAAAGTTACGAGTCGACGAAAAAGACTCAGAACTACGCAAAAAGGCCGCTTTGTTAAGTACGGCAGACATCACCAGAAAGTTTTTGTGCCTTAAATGAGGTGGATGAAGGTCCAAGGCAGCAAAGACTTCACCAAAACCATCATTAATGAAAGACTACACAGAAGTTGTTTAGAACTATATATGAGGTAACTCTTCATGATAGCAACTCCATATTTTTGTAGACAAGTTGTGCCTTGAGGAAGAATGCTCCGACATTTCTCGAGAAGTAGAGGAGTAATAAATAAAATTATAATAATAATTATTATAAATAAATATTATAATTAAAAAATATATTATTATTATACAATCATTACAGATCTGTTATTTCACTGGGAGAGGTGGGTCAGGACATCAATTGATGTCACTACAGTGCCTCTGACCGGTCCTAGGTTCGAGTCCCAACGGTGGCAGGATTTTCGACAATAGCTGGATAGTTGGGTCGAGTTAAGTCCCAGTCTGGAGGAGAATTCTAGCGGCCGGCTGCTCTGATCGGTAGATATCCGTGGTTTCTCCGGTCAATACCATGCGAATGTCGGAGCAGTACCCTTACAAACGGGCCACGGACCGCGCACGATTTCACCTTCCCCTTCCTTGTTCTTTCCTCGCCCCTTACTTACACTTACATGCACTACACTATCACACACGTTGGTAGTCCGGCCGGGAGCTTAGAGCTTGTCCCGTGTGGGGCGGTGCCCCGATAGTGGGATATACCTGGTCGGAGAAAACCCCGCTAGTCGAACAAGAACATTTCATGATTTTAGTATAGACTTTGCGCCAACTGTGGTACTATTTTACTCTTCCCTGAGAGTTACTACAGATTGCTACATCCCTCCTCAACTTTGAATTTTGTCTCCAGCGCCCTACGCCCTTCTTCCTGCGCGTCATGTCTCGCTTACCGCGTTTCGTTTGACCATGACTGTTCAGTCTTATTTTCTTTCGTTTTTTGCCAAACGTTCGTAATCTTGGTGACTGCAGACCTTTTCTCCCAGTTCATGCCTTTTCAGAGGCTAGAGGTGTAGGAACATTTAAAGTAGATTAAATCCGTGTTAATAATGTGTGTGTTTCACTGCATTTTTAAAGAAATGTATTTTCTATGTAAGAAAGAAATGTAATTTGACTACGTGTTGTGAAGTTACCGGTATCTTTATACAACCGAATTATCGGTTTTGTGTACGGTAATAGAAATTGATCTCTAAATCCAAATGGAAGTGCAACTCTCTATGAAGAGAGGTATGAGACTATTGTGAACAGTCTTTCAAAGGCAAAATATAGTGTGTTTTTTTTGTTTTGAAGTAAAGTAACACACAAATTTTAATGGAAGACACATTCCTTAATTAAAAATAAGTACAGCAGAGTCACGATAATCTGAGGTAATCGGGGCTGATGATACCTCGGAGTACAAAAATCACGAATTACACGAAAAAAATGAAAATACATAACGGAATTTTCAACCACAATGTAAAACGAACTCAAGTTTAATGTGTAGAGTCTATTAAAGTTACAGCTTCATACATACATGGCCGCAAACCGGACACAGCAATGTACCAGACAGATAAACGCATCGACCGCCGCACATGTGACGCAGTGTTGTCAGCCCGTCAAGAGCCAGATGTTGACTATCGCCGCTTGTTTGGTGAATTTGCGCACATAAGGCCATTTCAAAAACTGGACGAAATCTCGGATTAGCGGAGCCCGGATTACCGCAACTCCACTGCACACTAAGAGTTGCTACAACAGCACATACTTTCTCGCATTATTGGAAACAGTTTACGTAATATTGCATTATGACAATTACTGCCCCAGACCTCAGTAGGGGGGATATGGGGCTCCGGGGCCAGGAAGTGCTTATCTTATCAGCTTATCTTATCTACTTCCTGGCCCCGCCCCCCACATCCGGTGTCAACAACCGGCGCCACCAATTATAATGGCAGGAAGTGCTTATCTTATCTGGTTATCTTATCAGCTTATCTTATCTACTTCCGCCCACCCCTCCTCCTCCCCCCGCCCCCACCCCTCCCCCTCCCCCCGCTCCCACCACACTTCCGATGTCAACAGCCGGCGCCACCAATTATAATGCCCCGCCGAATGTCAACAACCCACCACCCCCTCCCCCCTCCCCTCCCCCCGCCCCACCCCACTTCCGCCCGATGTCAACAACCGGCGCCACCCATTATAATGCCCCGCCGAATGTCAACAACCCACCACCCCTCCCCCCACCCCGCCCACCCGATGTCAACAATCGGCCCATTATAATGCCCCCACCGACCAGGGTCAATGACCCCTCTCCACCCCCCCCTTGCGACCTCTGGCGGCGAAGTGTGGAAGCGTGTGCGCACTCTGGTGGCGAATTGTGGAAGCGTATGTGTGTGCGCGCTCTGGCGGCGAATTGTGGAAGCGTGTGTGTGTGTATGTGTTTCAAAAATGCTGCTGCCTGAAGCGGATTCGAACCAGCCTCAATTCCCCTGAGGGCGACCAGCACTCTGGCTCTGAGCTACGGTGACATCTCGAGTCAAGCTGTCTGCTTTGGGATACTGATATTACACACGGTCGGGAGGGCGCCGCGCGCTGCGGATGGCGATAAGGGCGGACAGGGGCGAGCGGCTGAGGGCGCGCGCTGCGGATGCTGATAAGGGCGGGGGCCGCTGAGGGTGCGCGCTGGCGACCGGATGTTGATAAGATAGCGGCGGGCAGGGGCCGGCGCGGGTGTCGGAGGACGTGCGCTGCGCAGACTAATGAGTATAGAGATGCGCGCGCTCTCTGGGAGCGATTCGGGGAACGAGAGGTGGCGGCGGCGGCGCGCATTTTGAATGCACTCTATATAAGATAGCCAGCCGCGCGTCTCTCTCACTCTCTCTCTCTCTCGAGAGCGCTGACGCTCGCTGTCCCGCTGAAAAGACTTTTATAATAGAAAAAAGGAAGTCCTAAATGGCGGTGACAGGGAAAAAATAAATGAAAAACAATACAAATTGAAAGAATGCTTCTTTTTTAACGAAATCAAATGAATAAAAATTAAAGTCATTAAATTTCATTCAAAGAATGTAAATAAGATAGAAGATAGCAAAAAATACAGATCAAAGACGCAAATGTTTAGAATGCACACACACAATCTTAGATCCTAACTGCTTGCACTTGTATTTTCATATTGTTATACTACGCTTTAGAAGATAACAAAAAATACAGATCAAAGACGCAAATGTTTAGAATGTACACAGATAATCGTAGATCCTAACTGCATGCACTTGTATTTTCATATTGTTATACTACGCTTTATAACCCTCTGTACATAGGCTAGATTGTCAAAACGAGTACAACCTCGAGACTGTGCTGACGTATATGTGTCATGCGTCAATCTTCGTCGCTGTGGGCTGGAGGCCGGAGCCGTATTTTCGAATGGACAACAAAGAGACTGGATGGATTGACGAACACGAGTGCTGTCGCAGTGCTTACCCGACCGGTGATGGAGGTGGCCGAGTCGAGTCCAGCGAACACTTCAGCGCAAAAATAATAAAGTCGAATAAAGTCTTCCGATTCAGGAGATCTCCTTTTTGTTTACTATTATGTTAAATTGCCATTGAACATGCAGGAAGAAGGAACATTTATTGTGTGAAGATTTTATTAATTTTTATCAAAGAAAAGTTATAATAGCTCGGCTACTTACCGCTGCTATTGAATCTAAAGGTTCTGCAACGTTATATGTTTATGAATAGAAAAAAAATGACGGCTGCAACTTTATTTCTTCTTAAGCATCTAATATATTAGAAAATTCTCCAATCACTTCCAATACATTTTTTGATGCAAATATTTTATGCGAGATTGTGAAGAGTTCCTTACCTTCTTCGGGCACGCTTGTGGGCTTGTTGCGGCAAGCCGAAGCGTAGGTCGGCACCAGCCACTGCTCGTATGGGGACTTTAGCAGTTGACGTGTCAGACTAATAAATGAATCAATCGACTGAAGCGCTTTATAATTTTAAATCGAATTTTTAAAATGTTAATTTTTTAATGAAATAAAAAACTTTTGATTATTTTCCATGTAAAATTTTCGAATTGAAATATCTTTAGATAATACTAGTATTGAATTATGAACAAAGGTAATTATTAAAAATAAGTATGAAAATGGTTTATAGTTAATATTTAAAATAATGTCACCTTTATGAATCCAAGAATGTTCATTATCAAATGCATTTTTTATATGTATGGGAAGATTTAGTGTAGTGTTAATAATGTCATCAAAATTATAAAAAATGTTTACTTTTACGATAAATTGCCATTGAACACGCAGGAAGAAGGAACATTTATTGTGTGAAGATTTTATTTTATCAAAGAAAAGTTAAAACAGCTCATCAAAGGAGAAGTACAGTGCATCTTGAATCCATGAATCTCTTCCCTACTCCTTTAGTGTAAATAGGAGCTACTGTCTCTATTTTTATTCTTCTTTCAACTGTTTTGCTGTTTCAAACCTATTAGCTTTGATCTCTAATTTAACAATGTGTGGGAAAATGACCACTTATATACAATAATTTTTAGCTAAAAAATCTAAATAAATGACCGAAGCATGTGAAGATCCATCACAGAAGATACCTTGAACTCTTGAGAAAGTTAGAACGCAAATGATTGAATCTCCAGAGATTGGCGTTGCACCATTAAATCTAGTGGCCGGTTTCATAACTAATACCCCCTCTCTACACGCATTTCTTCAATTTTTATAGAGCGTTATTAGGGTATTTCCTAACCAAAAATTACCAATTCAATGTAAAATCTGTCAAAGATTTGATCGCACTCAAGCTAACTGTGAACGCGCTCCGAGATGCGTTAGGTGTTTAGGTAACCATCATTATTCAAAATGCACGGAACCTAAAACACAAATCGGAAATGCGTTAACTGTAAAAGAGATCACACGGTCAATTGGAAAGGTTGTGAAGTTTATCAGAAACCGATAAAAAATCAAACAGAGCGGTATAAACAGAGACGAGAGGTTTTTAATAACAGAGAATCCCACGAGATTAAAAACCTTGACCGAAAACCAATCCCTCAAAATCATCCACAACAAACAAACCCAACACAATGACCTCCAATAAATCCCTGGTTTTCAAATCCTCAAAGACTTAATAACCAAGTCCCCCCCCCGTTTTCGAACGCCAATCTCCCTCTACAGCAAGGACAGGTAATAACTACAATCATCAACCAAGTAATAAACGCACTCATTCCACAAATACAAATATTAATACAATCAGCCCTCGATAATGGACGTAAATAAAAATCCAGAAACAAACATTCTCAACTGGAACGCGAACGGAATAAAAAGGCAAGAAAATCAATTACGACACTTTAACAAGCCACAACATAAAAATAGCTTGTATTTCAGAAACTCACCTGTTACCTCAAATCAAGTTCTCAATACCAAGTTTTAATATCTATCGCAACGACCGTCTCTCAGCGACGGCCGCAGGAGGAGTGACCATACTAGTGCACAAAGATATAAAACATACGTTAATTAATAGTCCTATGAGCAACGATCTAGAATCTATAGCAATAAAAACCAAACAACAAAGACACAACCATAATATGCCGATATTAACCTCCTAATAAGCTATTCCCTAGAAAAATATAGTCTGAAATTTTTGGAAATAATGATAATATCATGCTAATAGGTTACCTTAATAGCAAACACTGCGATTGAAAATGCAACACAACTCCTCAATGACAAAATTTACTAAATCTACCACTCTCAATTTAAGTATTCTGGCCCCAATAGAACTCATTCCCTTACAACAATAATATAATTCCTGGCATATTAGCCTCATCAAAAAAATATTGATTTTCCCCTATATCAAAAAGTAATTCCTGAACTCGATTCGGTCTCAATAATCATCCTCTCATCTTATTATAAACAGCAAGAAGGTAAAATAAACTGGTCTAAATTCAGGGAAATTTTAAAAAATGAATTACAAACATCCGCAAAACAATTTGAAAAAGACTTAGATAATGAAGTAAACTATTAGTACACTTACAAGGATCCCTCACCAATTCTACCACATTTCTCAAAATAACAAACCCAATAAACAACAAATCCCGGTAAAAACCTAATGAAATGTAAACATAATTTAAGGTGCTATTGGCAAATGACGACCAGACTTAAAAAGAAAATTAAGCAAACTGACGAGTTAAAACTAATCTAGACCAGCATAGGCAAGCCTTCAGACTTTTCTAAAAGAAATTCACCCGTCATCTAGGCATACATACAATAAAAAGACAAAAACAAGGATTTTCATCAATAAAACTAGGTTCACAAGTGGCAAATTCTGATTTTGAGAAAACAACTCTTACAGCTGACTTCAAAAGCCGTTCAATCCAGTTGAAAACGATCACTTTCATCAACAAGTAGAAGAATTCAATCAGAAACCACTATATACAGCTCCAATCAATATAAAGTACCCCATCAGAAATTAAACAAGAAATCAAAAACTAAGAAATCAGCAGGGACTTTATTTCTAACAAAGTTCTAAACGAGTTAAATAACAATTCGATAGCAGACATAGCAACAATATTTAACGCAGCATTCAGAATAGGTTACTGTCACAACGATTGGAAAATTCCTTCCGAAAACCAGGAAAGAACCCAAAAGATCCAGTGAACTATGAACCTATAACCCTACTCCCGTCATTGACGAAACTATTAGAGAAACTGATATGAAAACGATTCATAAAATTCATGCACACATCCCAGACACGCAATTTGCATTTCGACCTAACCACTCCACAACACATCATTACGGCTTACCGAATATATGGCGCAAGGATACCAAACAACACCGCAATATTCCTAGACATCACCAAAGCGTTTGACAAAATATGGTATCAAGGCCTTCTCTACAAATGAAATAGGCACTCCAGACTACTTATTCCAACTGATGAAATGTTTTCTAAATCAAAGAAAGTTCCAAATCAAAATGAATCCTTACGCCAGAACAGGGCTGCCTCAAGGCCATTATCACCGGTATTATTCAATTTCCGATTAACCACACCTAATAGATTCGCAAATAGCGCGAATAGTGAATAGCGCAAATAGCTTTTTAACGAGAAATAATACATAGATTAAACGTAGTTGAAGACTACCGGCCTGTCAATGCTAGCGGAGCAAACTTTTCGCTCATATTTATAGGAAACATTACAGATAATATTTCATCTGCACTGTAGTCTAATTTCTACACTAGATCATTTTTACATATATATCATGATTTAGGAATGATTATTGACTATTTCCACGAAGTCAGAAATCACACAGAAGTTGTAGTATAATTACAAAAAATAATTTAATGGTGGTAAATTGACTTATAAAAATCCCAATAAAAATTCAAAAAAAGTTTCAATATGAACTTATAAACTAAACAGATACGTAATATTTATCCATATCTCGAAAAGTATGCAAATAATACACATGTTTGCGAAATTATAATCCGCCTACAACTTTTATAATTACAAGAAATACTAGTATTGATCTTCGGTGAAAACTTTACCACTCAAATGTACACATTCTTGACCCATTTTTACCAAGTGTCCTATTTATATGAAAGTGCAGCTACCATTTTTTGTTCTTTCTCATTTTTTTTTCATTAATCTCTCATTATAATCTGTTTTCAACAATTTATCTGTTGACGAATTGAATATTTTTAGCCAAATTATAGAATTATTATTGAATATTTTTAGCGTACATAATAATAAATTATTATTTCCGAATACTCCGTTTTTCTTTCACAAGGCTTTCATAGGTCTAAATAAAATGAAACACCCAAAGCATAATATATTTCAATTGATGAATCAAGTAGCAATAACTGGAGTTTTTTAAATACCTTCCTACATTTATTTCGCAATAATTTAGTTCATCTAAGAGAAATTTGTGAGATAATTTGGTGTACTATAAATATGACAGTGGTAAAAATCACTCAAGGCGTCATTTCTAAACATTTCATCGCCAAACATTTCTAACAAATGTATTGTCTGTTATTTCGATTGGGATACGCGAGATATTATTGCATGCGCGACAGATTATGAGAGCAGAGATAGATGTCTATTCCTATAACCAAGTTTCGAATTCATTCGCAGAAAGCCAGTTGAATATGCTAAGAGACGAGTGTCAGAACAACCAAATACACGTGATGTTGGCAGCACCACAACAGTGAAAAAAAAATTGGAACTATCCGAAATCGTTTATACCAGATTGTTCCAGCAGGGTTTGGACCAAAAATAATTAAGATATTGGCAATTTTAAAGTTGGGTGGAACCCTCACACCTATTATCATCCCCAGCTCTGTTACCTCCGCCCAAAATAAGATAGCGAGTTCTTTCACGAAGGACAGGAACATATTATTGAAAATTTTAGTAGATTTCGCGAAATATGCCGTGCAATATGTACTATTTACAAACATTATAAAAACAAGATTTTCTCAAAACTGACTCCAATACGAGACTCTTCGGTATTTATTCAATTCGAAACGATTTTTCAGAAAAAAGCTAAACAAAATGATAACGGGCTCGCAGGCCTGAAGATCCAGCGGTCGGGCGGGGGCCCCCCTCACCCCCCCTCACCCCCCCCGCGACCGGATGTTTCGGTTGATAGAGGATGCAAACAGAAAAAATATTTTATGAGGTTGAACTCTATTCAATTTTCATGCATACTAATCAACAAAGAAATACACCAAACACGTAAGTGCGGCGACATGGTGCATTTTAGAATATGTGTTTGAATAAGAAGACAAGAAAGATCCCATCATTCAAATTTTTTACTTCAAATTTTAGGCAAAAATTATATATTATATTGAGATACATCATATTTCAGCTTAGAACCAGCCATTATTAACTTACTACATGCAATACACTCAATGAATTCATTTTTTGAATGAACAATAGTGCAGAAGTTTTCTGTCAATTGGATACATTGCGTATTTTGATGTTGTCTGATTGTAGCGTTTTCAATATTCAGTAATGGTTTTGAAAATACTTGTTCCATCGAATCATTATGTAAATCGCATATTTATAGTCAATCGAAGTGTTTCAACGTTTTTCCATAAAAATGATTGTTTCAAACATACGTTATTCTCATCAACATAAGTGGAGTGAGAAATGTCAGATATGTCTATCGGAACAGATACTAGTAAAACAGCACCACCGAATAGTCGATTATTGCAGTTTATTTCTAGCATAGTTGTGTGAAAAGCTTCAAGAGAATGTTTATACCTCATAGCACACTTATCCCAGATAATAATTGATTTTTTTTTCGTAACACCGCAAACATTCCGCTTTTGTTTCTAATATTACACATTGCAATTGGTTTACTGTGAATGACTAATGACAGTTTCAAAGCTGAATGCACCGTTCGTCCACCATCGAACAAAATCCACGCTTCCACCCTCGCCGCTGGACAGAGCAAACCAACTCTATCAAGTGCTTATCAACTCTATCCCCAGTGTGCGTCTATTATTTGGGATAAAAGATTTAAGAAAGAATTTATTTATATAATTATTATAAAAATTATTGCATATCATTTAAGCGAAAAATATTGTCGCCAACCAGAATGTCACTCCGTGTTATAGGAAGTAAATGCTACATCCAATAGTAAATACCCAAGGAATAAGTGTATGATAGCAAGGAATTATAATTATGCGTTCTATGCCGAATGATAGAAGGGAAGTGTATTCTCGAGGCACGGGTATTACATATTAACCTAACGTATCAGCTTTACCTTTCTAAGGACTTATCGACAGTAGCTGCTTTTTAACTAAGGAACTAAACAAATACAAAAAACAATGCCATCGAAAGTATCATAAACGCCTTTTTCAATTTGCAAAACTGCAAGAAACACCATTTCCGACACTTCTGCTGCTGGGTTGTATGCATAAAAATTTAAAATGTCTAAACAATCGTGTCTTATAAAAAATACAAATATTTACAATGAGCAATCAGTATGAATACATTCTACAATTCCGAAAAGTTGGGGTTTCATAAGAAAGTGTCTGCCATCGGAGAAATTTCAAATTCACTATCATATAATATACTACCAAGAATGTAGTAATTTTGTACTGGACTATACACAATTAAAAAACGGATGCAATTGAAACACTTTATGGGTTCATTTCTGATTTTTTCTCATTTTCAGTCAAAATTTAGACCTATGGACACTTTGGGGTGGTGATTTAGGTATAATAATTTTATTTTTATAATAATAAAACGCAAAAATTGCAATTTTTTATTTATGAGTGAAATCTCAAATATGCTACTTACCGCTGTTATTGAATCTAAAGGTTCTGCAATGTCTATGTCTAGAGAAAAAATGAAGCCTGCAACTTTAGTTGTTCTTAACCAATTACCCTAATATATTAGAAAATTCCCCATTCAATTCCAATACATTTTTTGTTGCAAATATTTTATGTTTAAAAACATTCAAGCAATTATTCCTTTGATGCATAGAACAGAACAATCCAGTGCTGATGTGTTTAAGATTCTACTGCAATTTTGAATCAAAGCAGAGCATAGCGGGCTCCCGACAATCCACTCGCTTGATCAATTTTATGTCAATGACTCTTCTAGTGAAATTGTAACTGAGCCAGTCACTCAGACCGTTTGAAATGTATGCAGGAATGTTAAAATCACATAAGTCGCAATGTTTAAAAGCTGTTTTTAACACCATTTCTTGGTTGAGAAAATGGAGTATTCCCCACCCCATGCCCGTCACTTGATCCAGAAACTTTTCATTATGCTAAGACATATTTACGAGACTGCGGGAGATTAAAACGCCGCGCATTGTAGCCTCTACACAGGGTTTGGATGTATATTCAATCTTTTTATTGATAATCACAATGTTGTATTCAAAAAAAATCTTATGACATATGATAAGAAGTAAGAAATATGTGATGTTCAGTGCGCTTCGTACGAAAAGTACATGTTCACTTAAAAAATTAAAAAATTCACAATAGAACGCATTTGTAATAAGAGACAGATTACAAAGAATTTGCCTTCACAATTTTGAGACGGGGCCCCCCGGGGAAGTTTTCTCAAATTTTACCGTAAAGATCCAAAGGAAAGAATTGCACCTCCCGCGGGGGGGGGGGGTATCACAGACCACACCCGGGCTTCGGCACCCTCACTATCTCCACCACCACCACCACCACCTTCACCACATCCACCACCACCACATCCACCACCACCATCACCACCACCACCATCACCACATCCACCACCACCACATTCACCATCACGTCTCGCTCCACCGCCGGCGACTGGCGTGGGGGGGGGGGCGTGCTCCGCGGCAAGCGCGCGAGGGTGCTTGGAGATAGTGAGGGTGCCGAAGCCCGGGTGTGGTCTGTGATACCCCCCCCTGTTTCCTGATATTCGAGAGAAATCCACTTTTCAGCCTACTGCTTGAGTACCATTGAAAAGGACGCAGAAAAAATGTTTGAAGAAAATGTCCGAAGGTTCGCGGGAGGTGCAATTCTTTCCTTTGGATCTTTAATAAGATAAGCACTTCCTGCCATTATAATTGGTGGCGCCGGTTGTTGACACCGGATGTGGGGGGCGGGGCCAGGAAGTAGATAAGATAAGCTGATAAGATAAGCACTTCCTGGCCCCGGAGCCCCATATCCCCCCTGCTCACCTCAGGCATAACTTGAAAATGTCCAATTGAATCAACACAAACAAAGCATCTGCAGTGCATAACTGCATTCATGTCGATAGACAAGTAGCAGTCATTGCTTCGATTTACAAACGAAACAAACTAGAATAAATTTCATTGTTAAAGTATTTGCAGCTCATTGTAGAGAAAAGTAATAATAACTGACGCGATGAAATTTGGATTTTCCCTTACGATCATTTCACGAGTGTACCGTGAATATAGGGAATCCGGTGAAACATCAAATCTCCGGCATCGCTGCGGCCGCAAAAAGATCGTGCAAGAACGGGACCGTCGACGACCGAGGAGAATCATTATACGTGACAGAAGTGCAACCCTTCAGCAAATTGCTACAGATTTCATGCTGGGCCATCAACAAGTGTCATTTTTTTTTTTTTTTTTCAATTCTGCTAATTTACAATCTGTTCACTTGGAACAATTAGTAAATGGTATACATGATATAAGTTGCTATGAAGAGAATCTAAAGGGTAAGTCTAGAATATGTTCACGCTTTAGCCTATACACATGTTCACTATTGTCCAACATGTTCACTGAGTGTTGATTCGGGTGGCTTTCCAGTCTCTTCTGATGCCTCTTGCTTCTCTCCGAGATAGTCTCTGACATTGTTGAGATGTTCAAATCTTTGTATAAATTATTGTTGGTGACGAACCATGGGGCGTTGCATATATATCTCAGTGTTTTTGTTTCGAATCTTCTCAGGATCTCCAGGTTTGACTTGCTGGCAGTTCCCCAGAGTTCGATTCCATAAGTCCATATTGGCTTGATTATTGTCTTGTACACTAAAATTTTGTTGTATAAAGAGAGCTTAGACCTTCGGTTGAGTAGCCATGATAATTTGCTTAATTTCAGTTGTGATTCTTTCCTCTTTTTCAAGATGTGAGGTTTCCAGGTTAGGTGACTGTCTAGATGTAAGCCAAGATACCTCACAACAGTTGTTACTGAGAGTTCTGATGAGTTTAATTTCACTTTGGGACACTCTTCTTTTCGAAGTGAGAAGGTAATCTGTTGTGATTTTGCTGTGTTTATATTTACTCTCCATTGATTCGTCCATTCTTCTATCTTGTCCAGATGCTCTTGCAGGTGTTGCGATGCTCGAGTTGAGTCCTCATCAACAGCTAAAATAGCTGTGTCATCAGCAAATGTAGCCATCATTGTGTGTTCTGTTGTTGGTAAGTCAGAAGTATATATTACATACAGAATTGGTCCTAGGATACTTCCTTGAGGGACACCTGCTGTCTGTGGTTTAAATCCAGAGAAAACGTCTTGGTATTTAATTTGAAAAAAGCGGCTGGATAGATACGTTTTAAAAAATGAATAGAATGAGTGCGGGAGTAATTGTTTGATTTTGAATAGTAGGCCTGCATGCCAGACCCTATCAAATGCTTGCTGTACGTCCAAGAAAGCAGCTGAGCAATATTTCTTTTCTTCTAGGCTTTGAGATATCTTGTTTACTATTCGGTGTGTCTGATCTATAGTTGAGTGACCTTCACGAAACCCATATTGAAAGTCTGGTATTATATTATTGGTTATTGGTTTTAGTCGTTGTAAAAGTAGTTTTTCAAATACCTTGGATAAAACTGGGAGAAGACTTATTGGTCTGTATGATGCAACGTCTGTAGCAGGTTTACCAGGTTTCGCTATGGCTATCACTTGTGCATACTTCCAGAGAGTCGGATAGTGGCTCTCGCTTATAATGGCATTAAAGATGGATGTGACAAATGATAGCGCTTCCTTGGGTAATTCTTGTAATATTGTACCAGTTATGAGATCATGTCCTGGGCTTTTAGTAGGATTTATGTGCTTTTTAATGGTTTCTTCTATTTCGCATAAATTGAACGCCTTGATGGGTGCCGACTGTTGGAGAGGAGCCTGTAAACTTTCTATTACCTCATTTTCCGTAATACTTCGTTTTGCTATTGGTTGGAATACTGTGGAAAAGTGTATTGCAAGACATTCGGCCTTTTCTTCAGGACTTCGTGCCCAAGTGCCATCTTGTCTTCTAATAGGCGAGATGTGTTGTTGTGGCTGATTGTTTTTTTTTTGTTGCTTTCCATAGTGAGTAATTGGTTATAGCTGTTGGTGTCAAGGAGTTTACATAATTGGAAAATTTGATGTTTTGGTACTCCTTTAGTTCTCTTTTTAGTTGTTGAGCTGATGCGTTAAATTTCTTTTTGTCTTCAGGCTGTCTGGTGTACATATAGATTCTACGAAGTCGGCGTTTTTCAGTTATTTTTTGTCTAATTTCTTTGGGATACGGTAAGTTCTTGATTATTTCAGATTTTGGTGTTGCTCTCCAGGCAGCGTTTCGTATAACCTCTGTTAGATGTAAAACTGCAGTATCTATATCATTACTTGATTTTAGAGACATATTTATGTTTAACGAGTTGTTAACGTATATTCTAAATTTCTCCCAGTTAGTAAACTTACTACAAAGTTTAGGTGGTGATCTGCGCTCAATAACGGATGAACAGATGGTCATCTCTACTGGCGTATGATCGGAGCTGAGGTCATAGTTGGTTTTAATCTTGATTGTTGCAGGTATTATTCCTTTTGCTAAGAAAAGGTCTAGAAGATCAGGCGTTTTGTTCATATCAGTGGGCCAGTATGAAGGTTCTCCTGTTGATAGTGTCAAAACATTCAGTTTGTTTATTGCCTTAAGTAGATTCTTCCCCCTTAGGGTATTGAGACGTATTATATCAACAAGTGTCAGTGTGCGAAACATTCAACGAGACATTATCGATATGGGGTTTTGTAGCAGAACGCCCACTCGTGTACCCTTGATGACTGCATGATACAAAACTGTACGCCTCGGCTGGGCTCGTCAACACCGACATTGGACTGTTGATGACTGGAAATTAGTTTCCTGGTCTGGCGAGTCTCGTTTTACATTGTTTCGAGCGGATGGACGTCTACGAGTATGGCGACAACCTCATGGATTCATGAACCTGGCATGTCAACAGGGAACTGGTGGAGGCTCTGTGATAGTATGGGGCGTGTGCAGTTGGAGTGATATGGGACTCCTGATACGTCTAGATACGATTCTGACAGGTGACACGATCTGCCCCCTATTCACGTCCATTGTGCATCCTGACCGATTTTGGGTAATTACAGCAGGACAGTGCAACAGCCAACATATCCAGAATTGCTACAAAGTGGCTCTTTAAACTCTTCCACTGGCCACCCAGACATTATCATTATTGAGCATATCTGGGATGCATTGCTGTTCAGAAGAGATCTCCACCCTCTTGTTCTCTTATGTGTTATGGAGAGCCCTGGTGAATTTCATGGTGTCAATTACCTCCAGCACTACTTCAGACATTAGTCGAGTCCATGCCACGTCGTGTTGCGGCACTACTGCGTGCTCGCGGGGACTGTACGTGATATTACGTAGGCTCTTCAGTGTACAAGTTGCGGCCATAAAGCCGCTATTTTGAATGATACTCGTATATACTCACATCAAGAAAGACGACCAGGGACGACTGAAATTATTTTGTCAGATTGTTCTTTAATCGAATAATTTGTAACTACGGGCTATTACAATGTATTTTAGGAAATTAAATTTGTTTCAACGAAAATATTTGAGTTTGACTATTCTTTGTACGTAGATTTTCCTGGGACAAACTTGATGCGTTCCAAGCAACCAACAAAAAATATTCTTTCTCAATATATAGATTAACAAATTATATTCTCTGAGGAGTAATAGAAACCATTGGAAAACAATGTAAACAAGCAAGATCTATTAACATCGGTCTTTTATTTCTAGAACTTTTAGCCAGTCGAATTGCTTCGCGATAGGACGCATATCCGACCATACACTGGACATCAACAGTCAACACACTTGTGGGCTTCTCTGATCTGGGGTCAGCAGAACGCGAGGTACAACAAAAAAGGTTGGTTATGGTCACTCGCTGGTTCACCAGGGTCCAGCATTGCCAGCCAACTCTCCTACGCATTTGAAGAGGGCGGATTAACGACGAACTACCAAGAGCTACGATATACTACAGTATACTACTGCTTAACTCGCCGTTAATGTAAATACTAATGACATAGGAAAAATTGCAAAAAAATATAATAAAAAATAATAATTTCTGAAATTTTCAAAAAACCAAAAGGAATACTGCATACTGGCATTTATGTCAGTGCATTTAGCACTATTCCTACCAAAAACTTATATAAATATTGTAGTAGTTTTTGAGAAATTCTTTTTTCTTTTTATATATTTTAATATTGCCTGTATTTTTTACTCAAAACTGCACGAAAACTACTAAAATTTTCAAGAAAATGTACATGACATTAAAGAAAGAACAAATTTCATCTGAAGAAAAAAATCTATATCTTCAATTGTGTAGTTGTAGAAATACCCCGGCAAATTTCAAACTATTTTTTTAAATATTCATAATGTGAATGAAAAAAAATAATTATGGAGAACAACATTTATTTGAAGAAAAAAATATCTATTTTCCGTATTGTAATTGTAGGAAGACACCAAAAGAATGTGAACTTCTGCAATTTTCGAAAAATCAGAAATATTACCGAAAATGAGACCTACATCATTCTCTTAAGCGTCCGTTATGCTATCAGAGGACAAAATTTCATTTAAAAAATGGAGAATTTTTTTTAACATTTTGAAAATTTCCCAGGGGTTTCATGTAAAGTACCCCTCAAAATTAAAACATCATTTTCAAATTCAAGGGTCCGCGACACGGTACAAGCATACGATTTCACAACAACAATTTGATCCTTTTCCTCTCACTTCATTGGGAAGTATTTCACACTCCATGATTCTAACAAGACATTTATTACTGACGCAGATAAATATGCTTCAGTCTTCTATCCATTCTAAACGTTGTGAAGTACGATCGAAAGATTTCATCGTTGTGAATATCGTTTGCAAGCCAAGATTTCATCCCATTTATTACGTGCGGATGATATATATCAACTCTGCAGATTAATATCTTTATTCTATAAACTTCTACAGTAAACATGCAGGAGCACTAGTGACTCACCTACAATCAACCCCATAGTCGGACCTTCTGCCAACGCCATTTCCGCTCTCGTCGTCGCCGTCGTCGTCGTCATTGTCACCACCGCTGCCAGCGTCGCCACCACCACCGTCAACGTCACCGCCGCCTCCGCTGTCTCTGCCGTTTCCGTCATCTCCACCGAACCCGGAATCAGCCCCTGAGGCCACTTCTCGAAGGTTTAATTCGACCGTGGAGCACGAAATCGGCGGACACTCACAATGTCATCGCGAGACAGGATGGGCGCGCACAGAACTCAGCAACTCTGGTGCAGTGACTGAGCGACGCAACGCCCCTCCGGTTGAGATGAACGCCATCTCGGCTTGGCGCGCTCTCCGAGATCCACCCGTTCAGATCCACAAAGATGAATCCGAGCTTACTTGCCATCCAGTCCACGTCGCGATTAACCCTTAGCAACTTTACGGGACCAAACATCACGGCGGCGAATAACACTTCTTATCAATATACGGGCGAAAGGAAAGCACCAAACCAAGATCATAGATGTCCCAGAGATGGTCAAATGAGTGACATATTCTTAAATTGTGGGAGCATCCATGAATGATGAATGTTTAGGGTGCTTCCGCATTGCTGGCTTGAAATTGAGATTTCAGCTGCTTCACGCGGATTCTCGGATAACATTCTACATCGAGATTCACGTGACCCACGTGACGCACAGTAGTGTCACCGAACACAACACACTTCTTGGGACAAGTCGCGCTCGAGTTTTCGTTATGAACACCTCTGGATCCCTCACATCGCATGTAAAAGTTGCTGAGGCCGCCGCCGTTTACACTGCATTCGTGGAACTCGTAACCACCGGGGCTGGCGAGGTCACCTCGGCTGACAGGTTGCTGGGCCACCAACGTCGCTGCCTCCTCCGTTAGGCCTCATTCACAATGCAAACTTACACGTAACGTAATGCCGTAAACTTGTACATTTCACTACTATGTAAAAACGAGCATTCTCAATGACGAACGTAAGCTGGAACATGTTTCGCCTGAGCCAATCAGATTTCAAGGTATGGAAGCTTGATCGATTGCCGATTCGTTTCTAGCATGGTAGAAAGATCTTTCCGCCATAGTTTCTAGTTGTTTCTTTGATTTTCCTATCGATTTGTCCTTATATATAAATGCGAGTAACTGTTGTATTAGCATTTCCTTTACTTTATAAACAAGGATTCTCTTGTACCAAATTCACGAGTGATTCGTCGAACGTAGTTATTTTATTCGCCACGTCAAGTTAAAGTTACATGAAAAATGACCCAAATTCTTACTTTGATTTTACTACTAGCGTCAAAACCGTTCGCAAACTAGTTCAGTACATTACAATAATGAAATGGCATAACCACAAACTACCTGAACACAATCCATGTTTGTTTCTTTCATGCTGCTCTCTGATTGGTCTTCGGTAGAATTCCAACGTGAACTTAAGGTAAAAGCTGGGTGCTTGCGAACTCTTTTATGTTTTCGGCTACGGTTACGTCAAGGCATTGTGAAAGGTTCCGCTTAATAACTCATTTCTGGGTTTTGCGTTTATGTTATGTTTTCGTTGAAGTTTGTATAGTGAATGAAGTCTTACAGCCGCAGCCGTCACTCCCCTCCCTCCCAGCCCGTCATGTTACCTTTAGATCTTGCAGCAGCTGATGAGTCGAAACTCAAGTCGAAAACACAATTCACCTCGCAGGCCTCTACACCGTTACGACAGTCGACATCGGCACATCTACGAGGTGCGCCACACCGCGTGGACTCGATACCAGGACTGATCTCGACGACACCCTTGACTAAAAGCGTTGCTATTTCAAAAGTAGCAAAGGCGTCCAGAGAAGGAGCAAGGACGATTTGCTTCCGTAACACGCTCACCACGCGGGCGACCCAGCAGCCGATGCGGGTCTGGTGCACCTCGAGGTCGCAGCCCATTATCCCTTTTCCCGGGCGAGAGCGATCCCCAAGACACGTCCGCTCGCTACAACGTTCAGGCACCGACTGACGACCGAAAACTCGCATTTTCAAAACAAGCCTTAAGCATTTTATAGCATTATAAAAATTGTGATTTCGCATTTTGTTGCATTTATTGAGAAAATTATCATTAAGGGGAATTCTTCGAGAGAAAAAAACAAAACATTTTGATGCTTTTTAGATTTTCCCATTATCCATTTCCCAGGAATTATGATTGGTATTTCGCCACTTGTGAACTTCACAAAATACAAAAACGTAAGAAGTAACGTGTGCACCGTAGGCGTAGGACCTTCCTCTTCTTACCATAACTTTCTCTGTACCTGAACTGAAGAAGCTGAAACCCCATGACATGTCCCTGAGCGCTCAGGCTTTCAGGATACGTTTTTTAATTGTTCTTATTATTTTTTACTTTGTTTTGTCAGTTAAATCTTAATTATAAATTAATAAATAGGGCCACTCTCAAAGGAAATGTTTTTACACATCGATGTGTTGTTAACGAAATCATATTCCTAGCTAGAGAGCGATCACGAAAAAAAGATATAAAATGCAATTTAGCAATTATTCGCACTTTGAACGTGATTTCCTATTTTGCGAACGGTTTTGCATTTTATCACAGATTGAAAACCCTCATAAATATACTGCACCGACCGTCAATTACAAATTTTTCGGCGTTTGGTAACATTTCGCATTTAATTGCTAAAATCTACATCTAAATATAACGTTCAATGATTAAAATAGATACACGTGTTTATGTGCCAAAAATCTTTTCTGATGTATAACCGTCTCTTTGCAATAAGATTACACTGAGTATCAAAAGGGAAAATTATTTTAGTTTTAACAATGATACTTAATGCATTAGTTACCATTTGTATTCAGTGTCAGCTCAAGTTAAGTGGAGGCCCCATGTGATAAAAATGTAGGACCATTAAACTCAAGTTAGAAATAGAAGTGTCAAGAAACCTATCAAAAACGTATTAACAGAAAAGAAATGAAATATTTCACAATGTTTAATTAAATAAATGTATTTAAAACTATTTTTAGATAAATTTAATTGTACTTCAAAAGTCATGAGGCTAGGTGTCCGTTTATACCACTTACCATTAACCTCACCGCTATTTGTACTGAATAATATTGTATAAACTAAATATTCCTGTAACTAGTATTGTTCCTCAGCATCTGGGTCAGTAACCCCCATTACAACAAGGTTTTCTGTTCGATTGAGCAAAATGCTGAAATGAACCCTGACTTGCTTCAGTATATAAATATAGTTTCGCTACGCGTGCATGTTTTCTTGAGCTCAATGACGAGTGTAGTTATTCAAATGATTGTTCTCCATGTTTTCAGTGCAGTAAGTCGATTCCTTCACGAAGGATACGATAAGGGATAATAGCCAAATTCGGTAGCTCATTTGCTTATGCATATATATATATATATATATATATATATATATATATATATATATATATATATGAGTGAATATTTTCCAATCAATTTTGCCAAAAACGCTCATTTCTACCTGTATTATAATTCAACTTAAACCACTATCAGTCAAATTTTGTTTTCATAAAAATATGATGTTTTGAAGGAATTTCGGTCATTTGGAATTAAACGAGTCTTAATCCTTTAGCAGTAATTCGCTGGTGGCTGGTATACCGTGTGTCCTAACTACGGGCCACCGCCACCCCATAACTTCTAAACGGTTTACGATATCGAAATGCAAATTTCGCTCAACAATACGGATTCATGAGACAAGTTATATGCTGTAGAGATATTGTTCGGAATCTTTTTAGTTTTTGAAAAGTTTATTAATCTTTGAATTTTTAAATGGAACTATATATTTTCTCACTAACAACGAATATATCATAAAAAGATGAAATTAATCGTGTATCATTTGTTGATATTTTGATAGTAGTTTGACGTATAAAATTATACTTTCTGACTCGTTATTTTATATTAAACCGACAAAATTTTCAGTAGCTCTCACAACTCACTATTGTCTGTCTGTCAACTGTCTCTCAACAACTCACAACTGTCGTCTGTGGGAAATGTGGCCTTCGCGGTGCCGAGACTTGGGGAGACTAACCAGGGAATGCCGCAATGTGACATTTCGAAACCTGTCCTAATCCTCTTTTCATCGGAAGCAAATGCCGTATTAATCTCACGATCAAACTTTAGGATGTCGATACACACTGCAAGTCATTTTTTTTATACCCAGCGCGCTCGCTTGTGATTTAACACCACTGCTCGTCGAAAACGGCAGACTCTGCTTCCAAGGTCGTTTCCTGCGAGGGAAGGCGGGGAGGTAGCTGTCCCTCCTAGCAGCTAAAATAAGAAAGCTAATAACACTAATATTAACTATTCATAGTCTAAACTACTAATACAAGTTTTTTTTAAATTTTAGTTTAATGTGTTGTTCATTTTTGTAAGAAATACATTTCGTCGTACTAAACCTTGCCGCAACCGCTCATCTTTCATCCATCATGAGATACCTCCCCTGGAGCTCTTTCCTCACGAATTTCAGAGCTCGTGTCTGCGTGTACTAGAAACAGGTCAGTTGTGTAATCACACGCGAAAGGTGGGTGCAAACTGGAAAAGTGCGGTAAAGTTGTAAGTCTTTCGGAATTTTCGAATGAGAAAATTGATTTATCGACACAAATAGACACAAACGGTAATTTTCGCGGACAAAAAATCGAAATGAGGCCATGACATGTGAATTTGATTCACAAAACCTCTCTTAAATCCCCTCTTTAGATAATTTTAATATAAAGTGATACAGTAGTTATCTGATGTACAAAAGTAACAAACTTTCATTGGTTAGGAAATAAAATATCTCAAATAAAATGGACTTTTACAATAAGAAAAGCATTGAGTATACTGGGAATGGCCTACTCCCAACGAATGTCATTTGACCTTCAGGAAACAACCCTCTACAACGCCAACTTCGGCGCCTGCGCGTGCGCCGCTCGGCTTGCAAGGGCGGTCCAAGTTCTCTGTAGAAACGAACAATAGTACGAAAATGTTGGCAAATTTGGAAATTTTAAAATTAATTGGCAGTATGTACCGGCAATCAAAATTTACATCCTGGTATCAAAAGCGCATGTAAATTCAATGAAAAAAATGTGAGGGAATGTTTCGAGATGTCACACCTCGGCATTCCCTTGTAAGGGGGAGGCAATGAAGGATAGAGACGCAATTACTGCAAACTGTGGACTTGACTAGAAGGACACAGGAACAAACGTCAATATTAACGATTAGAATGTTAAGATTTTTTCCATTAATTGTCAGAATTGAATTTTTCTTCCACTGATTGAAATTTCAAAGTGGATCATTGAAATGAACGATATAAAGGAATTGGTACTATAAGGAAGATACTTATAAAGGTCAATTTCAAATTAAACAAGAATCGAGCTCTAATGGCAACAACAACACAGCACTTTAAAACATTTCAAATTCAAGGAATGGTAATGAGTGATTAAAGGTTGCCACAATAATATCTCCATTTAATTCATCGGATTTTAAATACTAGGTAGATATTTCAAGCATGAGAAGAAAAATTCAATATTAAAATTCTTTATAAATCTTTTCTGTAAATTTTTGTCATGTGTAGATAGTGCTAAATGGCCATCAATACTACTTTAATTTATTCTTTTGTTTTTTCAAAAACTACACAAATGAACTTTTTAAAAAAAATTCTCTCACGTTGTTAACATCTAGTCTACATTACAGGCATTTCTTAATATTGTATTTGTGAATACAAGTGCTTGAAATTATTTCTTATGAAGTTTCTTGATGATTGGAAAAATTTGGATGAAAATGAGCAGAGAGTTTTCAGAAACACTTCAACATTTTCTTAAAAAAGCTCAAAACTTTTCAATGAAAATGTGCCTAGAGGACCAGATTTTACCTTCTATAATTTTTTTTTCTATAATACAAGTCATATTTCATTTCTTCTATTAGGTACCTGAAAATTTGAAGAACGTTAAAAAATGTGTTTTAGACACCAATAAATATCAGAGGAGGGTGGGGAATAGATATTCCAGACTGAAGAGATAAAAAAACAAACTAGAACGAGAAAGTCTGTGGCATTCTGTACCACCACAGGTTTTACGATCAGGCTTGAAATTCTCAGGGTTCTAATTTAAATATCATCACGAAATTTGGATGCAAAATAGCTGCTTAATAACTTCATAACAATTGAAATAATCAAATGTGTTCTACCTCATTTCCTATAAATAAATTAATTACAATCAGACCATTTGCCAGCTAATCATAGCACTGGTCAGTGACTGGTCTCTGGGTTGGGGTTGCTCTTGAAACAAGGATTATTTTCTCAAGTTGCTATAAACTGCTTCAAATGCAATGATCAAATTTCCCTTAACAATGATCTTCTGTAACAATGTTCTGCGTCCTTGCAAACATATCGTCAAGATTGAGCAACTGGAGCAAGATTGCAAAATTTACAAATGCAAGTGATGTCCAACTTTATTTATTGTAATTCATATCCAAAGTGAAAATCATTCTCGTAATTTGTGCAACCAAACATTATAAAGTAAAAAGTAATAAAAAGAAGTTTAAAAAATGATTCTCTTCAAATTAAAATTAAACAAATAAAAAATTGAAGAGATGCTATAAAATGTAGCGAAAAGAAGTATTAAAATTTAAAAATAAAAGGTGCACAAAAGAGGTAAATATTTGCCCAGAAAAATCATTAATGTAGTTTTAGAAACTGTTAGAAAATGTTCCACAAAATTCACTAAAATTGTTTTACTTCCTTTAAGTATCAATTACTGTATTTATCACAAATTTTGAAGAAAAGCATGGGGAGCCTTTTAATAATTGCAAAAAATTTCTGCACTAAAGTGAACTCTCTTTGAAAATTTTCATTTATGAATTATCATTAATTACTATAAATTACACTTTGCTTTCAATGGCCCCTAATGCTTTTCCTTAGAATTTGCAATACACAATTGCACGAAATAGCAATACATTATAATTGCTATATCAAGGGCATAAATCTATTTTACTGAATTATGTGGCAAAGTTTTTAACAGTTTCTAGTACTTTATTCATGAAATTTGTGAACACTTGTTTACCAGGGCACTTGAAATTTTATTTTTGTCTTTTTAATACATTTTTTTTGGAATACCTCTTCAATTTTTTAATTTATTTTATTTTAATTCAATAAAAAGGATTTTTTAACTTCTTTTTTACTCAATAAAGTTAATTTGTACTCAATAAAGTTAATTTTGTGCTGGTGAAGTTTCTCCAAATTTATTTCAAATCTCCAATAGTTTTCACAGTGTCTTATTTCATAGTAGGGTGAAGTGAAGATGGCAACCATAAAACCATTTTAATCTACACAAATTATCTCTCCTCTCCCTAACTCTTCAACTCCATTTATTTTATCATTTGTAACTTTCTTATACTACGAAGAATCAGTGCTGAAAATAAACAAAAATTACATTACTTATGACATAGGCCTACCTAATCATAAATTTGGCAATGTCAATAAATCTAGTTTGAGACTGTTCTTTTTGGATTATAGGTGAGGAGGATGGAACCTGCATATGGGAATTACAAATACATCAAATTATATTTATAGTTTTTTATAACAATGCAGAACACTACACATAACATTACTGCACTACAAGTTACTTTAGTTATTTCACAGTGTATATATTTAAAAGGTTCTTTTGAAGTACATTGAGGGCTGCTTGTTTCTTTTACTAAAGATATGTTTATAGATTAATTGAGATGTCAGTATTATGTTGTGGAAAGGCTTATTAGCCATAAGTACTGTTATATGAAAGCAGCCAGAGCAACAGACTCCCATTAATTTCATTTCATTGTATACACACTCATATCTGACCAATCAGCGATGTGACTTACATACCTGAGCATGCCTAGTTATGCATTTACAATGTTGTATCTGCATGCATCATATTATTAAGTGATAAATATGAGGTTATTTATTTTGAAGTTATTTTTAATGTTAACATGGTTATTTTATAGGTAATTACTATATTTTACACTGTATATTCTGTTTAATGCTGTTTTTAATGTAAGGATTTAGTTGACATGTATTCACTCAGGAACTACAACTAGACACACTTTCAAAGATATATGTCACATAACTGTTTGTAATGTGCTTATAGTATTTCCTACTTACAACAATATGTAATAAATTAACATTTTTCGTTGATAATGTTTTGTGCGTTTTGTCTCTTATTATGGGGTAAAATAGAATTATCCAATATTTTAAAATTATGTTGTATCTTCAAAAGTTAACTTAAAATGATAAAATGATAACACTGATGACTATGGAAGACAATTATTTGAAACATAGATCAGATGAGCTGAAGAATATCAAACAGTGAAGAAGGATGATATAACAGCTCAATTTTACTTAAGTAGTAAGCAATATTGTGAAATACATAAAAAGAGCCAACTGTAATCTTGTATTTAAAATAAAATGCTAAAAATATATAATATTTTCATAAAAATATAAATAACATGATTTGGGAATTGTACAACTAACTACCTACACAGCACAAGTATGTCACAAAATATGTATGTATTCTTTCATTTCAGTTTTACATATGAATTATGCCTTGTTACACTTTTGATACTGACATGCAATATTCCAGTTATTGGAGGTTTATAGAGGTCAAAATTTTATGAATAAAATCAGTTTTAAGTGGGTCGATGAATCCTCACATTAATTTTATTTTTGTCAACAAAGTTTTTCACAATGACTTATTTTACATAATCTTTTTACATTCTATGATAAAAGGAATATTTATTAAAAATATGTTTCAAAATTACTACTATGTGTCAATTAACTGAGAAAATGACATGAAATTTTATATGGTATATTGCAAAAAACTGTAGATGGTATTTGTGAAACATAGACATGATAAAATATTACTTCATTTCTAACATTACTCATCGATCACACATGTTTCAAAGAAATATTGTCTTTATATATGAAGCCACAAAATTACTTCTGATAGTTATGTAATTAGCATATATCACAAATGTGCATTGCAAAAGAAATATCTTGTCAATCTAGCATAGATGACAAGATATCCAACTCAACGTAGTCTATGCATCAACTAGAACAATTTGCCTATTTTCATACTTATTACAGCAGTTAATCTTTCTCTAAATCCTGGTACACAAACAGTTATTTTACTCCAATGGTAAATATAAAAGAACTTCTTCCAAGGCATTTTTGTTTAAACAATGCTGGTGAGACATGCTTCAACTGATGTAGCAGGTGATGTTGAATGTTGCTACCTTTCATGTCCAGTTTCTCAGAGCAGATAAAGTATTTCATCATAAACTGCTCTTTACAGCTTATAAGGAGAAGACTTCATGACAGTTCAAGGCTTGTTATCTTATATTATAAAGTAATTAGTACTATAAGATAATATATAGTAAACCATAAGAATTATTTGTCCTTGTTATTTAGTCACTAAGACATCTGCTTTATGGGTTTAAAGGTTCTCAGTACCGAATGATGAATTCTGGCTTAGATGTGTAATGGAAGATAACAAGTCTAGTACTTTTACATAAATTAAAGTCCTCTGTACAAATTATCATAAAACAATGTAAGGAAGAATATTTCAATATTGCATTGTCCACTTCACCACAATAATTGTAACATTTCGTGTCATATATTGCTACTAAATGCAGTTGAAGGCATATCTTATTGAAAGAAAAGCAATAGATGTTTCTTTCTTCACTTTGGAAGCCTTCTTTAATTTTTGTAACAATAAAAGGAATTGAAATGTATCTACCATGAACGTGCTGCTGATACTTGCAGTTGAGCTTCCCTCTTTCACAATTGACAATTGAATTAAATGCCATTATCTGTTTGAGGAAACACATGTAGGAATGGCATTAGACCATTTGCCATTTCTTAGGCATCGAAGCATTGGTGCTCCCCGAAGATCAAGTCCTTCATCACAAGTAAAAGTGATAGTTTCTCCGATCTTGTAATAAAACTTTACTGCAGACATTCTTCCACTAATAGTTGTTCCTGGATATGAGCAAGCCTGGACACCTGAAATGATATTAGATTGAGGAAAATTAAGGAAAGCAGGTCAATATAAAACAGATCCTATGCTCTTATGAAGAGACAGCAGAATTTAAGGTTTCCTCTCATGACCTACATATTTAAATTTTGTACTTTTCTTTTCCTGCAATGGATTATATGATGTCCTAAGTAAGTTAACCTCAAAAACCACAAGAACCAGATTTTTTTATCAAATAAAGCTTATAAATTCAAAGATTCTTTAAATTTGTTAGAGATTGGGATGCAAAAGAACTTGATCTCAGTCTCAGTAAAAAGTGACACCCAAATTGTCTCTTCCATTCACCATAACCAAGTAGTATTTAAAAGTCATATGCTTACAATATTTGTATTTCATTTGCAATTCAAATTATTTATATTTCAAATAACTGTGTTTTTCTACAACTCCTTTTAATGTAATCTGTTGAAAGAAAGTAAAAGACGCTTCTGTGTAATGGTTTCTGCTTCCAATGAGTGCTATGAGAGATGGATTCTAAGTACTCCATTCTTAGAATTGAGCAATATCAAAAATACTTGAATTTAAAATACGTATTTTCCTACATTTGTAACTTATTTTGTATCAAAAATACATATTTGAACATGTGTTTTGTATTTATTTCAAAAATACTTTCTGATAGTATTTTGTATTTTCAAAATACAAAAAGACTTTTTATCGACCCGCTGTTGAAAATTTGAATTTAAATATACATTCACACCTGGAAAACACAAATGTCTGCAATATGAATTTTAATTATTGTGAAGCAATTTTTCATTCCCTGCAGCAGCATTTAAAAGAACGTTCATGATAACTCAAAATTTCGGTTAAACGAAGAAAATTTATTTCCAAAGACACTTGAAGATAGCGATTAATGGATTTTATATTAAATTATTTACAGATGTTATATTATACTGTCACATTATGCATTTCCACCTGTCAGGAAGGTGGTTGTACGCACTGGTTGAAAGCTTGTGCTGGTGCCGTGTAAAGAGCTATTCTTATGATACGAGTGTGTAAATTCATAAATCATCAAAATGTGTTATTCTGGATGGAATTTGTAAGCCTACCAAATAAGCAATAATAAGTGGTTCCTACAACGTGACCACAAATTTTAAGACACACTTAAAGCTAAAAATAATAAGCAGTAAAATTACAAATTTTAAAATGCACACATAGTGTACAATAGATTGTGAAATTCACTGGTCATTCTTCTTATTAGGGAACTGATAATTTCTTTATACATTTCAGAGAATTCATCTTGGCGTAATGAGTGAATTTGAGAACTATAAAAAAGAGTGGTTCAGAATATCAAATTCACATAGAAAGGAAATGAATAATACTGAGAATAGTGATACTAATGCCCAGAAGTTGAACAAACAAGCTCACACATCTGGTTTCTTCAATATGCAGGAAAAAGGAAACAAACAAACAAAAGGATATAGCCAAAAAAGGTAAAAAACGGTGCCCCCAAACGAAATCGATAATTACGATACTTATATGAAAGTGCTATGAAAAAGTGCCATAGCTTCCCCCAAAAAATCAGACTCCTGGAGCAATCTGTTGCAGAGATATAATGAGAACAAAAAACAAAACACACACACACACACACACACAACAACAACAAAAACAACAACAACAACAACTGCAGAGACAGGGAAAAATAGTTGAATTTGATGTTTTTGTGAACCAATTTTCATGCTAAATTTTTCCAATCATAGTTTGGTGTTAAAATTGTTAAATTTCAAATTGTTAAACTGATAAAATTGGTTTTAATTTTTTTTCACTATCATCCACATTGTTTAAAAATCAGAAAAAAAGTTTATGTTATTCAATATAATGATACACATTCTAGGGAGGAAAAACTGAGGCAGTACTCCAACATTATCATGTTGAAAATAAATTTAAAAATTTGTTATTTTTTTTCCTACTTGAATTCTCCAAAATTGTTGACAAAAATATCTTCAAATTCAACTATTTTTCTCTGTCTCTGCAATTTTTTTCAGTGTGATATGTGCAATAGAAGCTAAGGAAGAATAAAACGTGAAAAACACATTTCTCGTTGTATCTCTGCAACAAATTGCTGATTTTTTTCTAAGGTATTTTTTATTCTCTTTCATATGAGTATTGCGATTATCAATTTGGTTTGGGAGCACTTTTTACCTCCTTATTCGTCTATATTCTTTGATGATCTTGTTACTAAATTCAATATTAATGGAATGAGAGCCTATCAATTACAATTACAAGAAGGAAAATTAGTGATACAATGTTTGAATCACTAGTAATGATGAAGGGAAACATGAACGATTGTAAACAATTGTAAACCATGACCAAGTTTTGACAAAAAAATTGTAAAACTTGATCACTATTGGTTGTATATTGTATTTTCACAATGTATTTTAAAATACTATTATATCCTTGCATGTTGTATAAAATGCTTCTATGGAAGTTTTTTGTATATGGTATCTAAAATACTTTTAATGAAATATTTTGTATTTAGTACCTGAAATACTTTTTTCAAGTATTTTGCCCAACTCTGTCCATCGTTGTGTTACTTACATTTTGGGATAGTGCCTGACCAGCGACCATTCTCTTGACAAGCAATAATTGGTTGTCCTTCCATCATGTAATCTGGATTGCAGTTGAACTGAATCACATCACCTGCTTTGTAAGGCCCATTTCCTTGAATGTAACCATTTTCAGGCACACCAGGTGAATTACATTGAACCTCTGAAAACACAAAATTCAAAAATACAAATAATTCTATATTTTTACTTACTCTTTAATTGTAATATACACACTTTCACTTCTAAATTTGTTTTGATTTCTCATTATAGTGGAACAAAGAAGACAATATTTAATATATTTTTAAAGGTAGACATGCTCTATCTAAGATGGAAGTGTCCACTTTCCTTTTCTTTGAACATTTTCATTTTATCACCAGTTTTAATAACAATGTGTCATTTATCACAAAAATATATCTGTGCTTTGGATGTGTAGGGCACTATGTAATTTTTTTGACAAAAGAAGATATTTTAAACCATTTATTCCTATTTCATTGCTCCCCTTGAAAGTATTGTAATGCTCCAAACACATTAATAATGAAGTTAGAAGCAGTCAGAATAACATCCTATCCACTTTTATTCGAAGGTCATTAAACTACTGTGCCGTAAAAGTGAGAGACATCGAAATAAGCAGGTGATATTATCATTTATTCTTTTCTTTGAAAAAACAATCAGTGGCAGAGGCACCAATTCTTGGAAGCATCTAATAAACAAATTTGATGAAAAGATGATTTTAAAGTATAGTAATGGAATGTACAACATAAAAAATGTATTCTGCTATCAAATGATAGAAGTTATGCAAATTTGTCCCTGTAATGAATATTTTAGTTCTCTGTGAAAAATTGCATTGTTAGCATATATTATATTTTCTGCTATTTTTAATTTAAAAGTAAAATATTTTCTGCTGCATAACAGTTTCTATACTATTAGAGACTATACTGATCATCAAAAAGAAAAATAATATTTATTTTAGCAAAACAATGATATGTAATAATTAGTTTACATTTGTATTCTATATTTTTTTCAAAAAGACTAAATATGCTTGTAACAAATAATGTACTTCAGCTTCCGGGTCAATGACCTCCATCTCGATCAGTTATGTCCAGTTTCCCTGAAGCAAATGCTGAGCCCTTTTTTGCTTCTGGACATAAATGTAACTTTACTATGGGCACTTTTTGTTGAACTCTCCTTTTGCTTGTGAAGAGGAGAGGAAAGGGCGAGTTAGCAATGCAGAAAAATCAAATCTGCAGTACATTTACCATTACAAATAAGTTTTCTAAAACTTGGGAACAAAAATGTTTAGTTTTTCAAGTGTTGGTTATCTCAAGTGTTGTTAATCTATTTAATAAATGAATATAAAATTTTAAAATTTTATTTTTATTTATTTAATTATTTTTAATTTTTATTAATCATTCAACTATCTGTAGTTAAAATAATAGGAAGGACTTCTGGAACTCAAAAAAACATGTACAGTTCATCTTCTCCCCCATATTTCATGTTCAACTTTTACTGCTTTTTGACTAAAAATCTAAATAAATCTAAATCTAACATAGTTTGAAATATTTTCTCAAAATAAATTCTTTTGTACTTTGTATCACTATAACACAATATTTAAAAAAAGTCAAAATTGTTATTGGATTCACTAACATTGATGTCTTAAAATGAGTTTTAATTAGAAATGAATGATTGGAACCACCTTGCAATGTGCATTTGTCACTGATTAGCTTATTGTCACTTTAAGTTACCATCAGCTTCACTTAAAATCAGTTCAAATCAGTGACTAATAAGTTTTAATGGAAGTGTATTAGTAAATATAAAGGATTACATATTCCATACATAATCATTTTTAACAAAAGTAATCACATATATAATTGTCACCTTTCCGCCACCTTGTTGGATGCAATTACGCTCGGAGAATATATTCCACAGTTGTAATGAAATCCACATTGTGACCATGTTACTGAGTAACAATGCATTTTAATAATTAAAATAGTTCAAAAAACAAATCAGGGCAACCAATTCTTCGAACAATTGAATAATTAAAAGTAATCACATTAAAATATTAATAGAATTTGGTAGGTGTGTTCTGCTTTTATGGAACATTTTATACTGAAAGTGATGTTCAAAAAATATAATCTATAATTCATTTGTATGGATGTTAAAAAAATAATCCATAAATACCTTTTATTACTTTTAAATTGCGAAGTCTCTCATGTGTAAGCAAGAATGAAATTTCAATATACCTTCACAAGTAGGCAGGGGACTTGCCCAGTCACCAGTATGAAGGCAAATGGCCTCATGGGGGCCTCGCAGACCATAACCTTGGGCACAACTGAACACAGCTCTTCCTCCTACTTCTCGACTGAGTATCGAAACTCGAAGATGAGGATCCGTCAAATTCATGAGGTCTGCACATTCTATACCTGAATTAAATTTGTAAATTAATACAGAAACCTTTTCAATAATCATAAACAAAAAATATCTCTACCCGTATTCTCAAAAGAAATTCTTTTAATCATTGCATGAAATGGAAATGAAGATTATTGTATGAAATCTGAAAATTATTTTAAAAGACACTTTGATTTGCCTTTAATTAATCTACTCTAATGCTGATAAGAATACAGACTTACTACTGTTTCTCCTTAAAGTCTGCCATGAAAGTTATTTAACAACTTTATCAAAACAATATTAAAATAAATATCTAATAAGAATAAGATTAACATGATTTATAAATGCTTTGTTACTTTCACATATTGGAATTGGAGCACTCCAGTTCCCTGATGGTAAGCAGGTAATTTCTGATGCGCCAATTAATGAATTTCCATTTGCACACGACAATGTAACTTTGGTATTCATCTTTGTATTCATTGTACTTAAGTTCAATCCACGCCTAGGAGGGATGTTAGGGCAATGAACAGCTGCAAAAAATTAAAAATTAAATATCTAGAGAACAATGTATAAGTAAGTATCAAGATGGAACAAAAAGGGGTGCTATTTTTTCTAAACCTTTCACTATGATTTCCACTGCATGAGTATGTCTTGTGGGGGTAACACATGTAAATGTGCCTGAATCATCACGACCTGCATGGTAAATGCTAAGTCTATATTCTAACTGAGAATCACGGCCAGGGTCAGTTGTCCATCCTTCTGGATATTTCCTACGGAAAAATAATTGAGATTTGCACAAGCAATTGAAACAAAAGTAATAGTATAATTAGTGTACATAATATTAATTAAAAAGTTATGTGGTAATCTCTGTCATTACCTACAGAAATTTGTGTTACAAATATAATTTTCATTTACAATATTTTGTATTTGCATAGAAAATTTAGTAGTACCTACCTAAAGAAACCAAATTATACAAGTATGAAATTATAAACGTATGAGATTTTGTAGTGTGTGGTTTCTTAAGACAAAAAGAAACAAAGAATTTAAAGCTGATTACCTATAGTTATGACTCACTACCCACTTTGGGGTTCCAAATCTGCGAATCCAAAGGCATTCCATATGCAAAATTGTTCCAGGGTACACTACCAAACGACCATCATTGCTCTGAGCAATAGGCCCCAGCTGATGTCTAAATAAAATTGTTGGTGGCTTTTCCACTGTAAAAGATATATTTTTATTAAACTACATGAGAATTTTGTAATTCAGTAAATATAATGAATCGTTTTGCTTACAAGCATAATCATTTTCCTGGTTGAGACCAAAACACACAGGTTTCTGACCATCCCATTCACCAGCTACACATCGTCGTCTGTTGGAGCCAATCATAGCATATTTACCAATATCAACACATCTTGAAACCTGAAATGTGGAAAAAATTGCTTCTACACTGCAATTATCCATTTACAAATGAAATTTTTAACAAATATTTTTCAGCACTAAGGTTATTGAAGTTACTATCTGATATAAAATATACTATAAGTTTTGTCACCGGCTCAGAGAGCTGATGTCGCAGAGGCTGAAGAACTGTGGCTGTCTTGTGTCTGAAGGGTCGTGGGTTTGAATTCCACCTGGGGCATGGATGTTTGTGTGTCTGTATGTTTGTAATTGTCCATTCATCCTTCATCATCATCATCATTTGGTACCTTATCCCCCAGGGACTAACAATCTTGGGGTGTAAATATGGATTCAGCCTAGAAATGTTGATCCCCTCCAAAACGTTATGTGTATTTACTCCTAGGAACCTATGACTGGGCCTCAGTGAGTTCAGTTGCATGTTTGCATAGTTCTTAAGTTGACCAATTCACGGGGGAAAAAAGTTTTGCCATTCTGTAACTTGCATGGGAATATGTTTCCTGATTTGCAATAGTCAATATCTGCTGTGACCCCATAGCTACATATCATGACATTGTTATGATGTTTATACTGTTTAAAGTCTTGACTACCTGCAGTCACTTCTTGGATCAGTGAAAACATCATTTATAATCAATACATACAGAAATTAAAAGCATTTCTCCAATGAACAAACATGTTACAAAGTCCAAATTACCAGACTATGTATTGGCCACTTTAATCTCTCACACATTCACCTAATAACAAAAGTTGACCCATTACCCTGTCCTAAATGTGGATCCCTAGTACCCCTTTATTCTGGAGTGCCCTGAACTAGCCCATATAAGACAGTCCTTAAATTTAAAAGACTCTATATAATTCCTTTTCCTCTCCAGAAGAATGCATAAAAGTCTTACAACTTTTAAAAACATCCAAAATTGATACCTTAATATACAGACCCTCCTTTACCTATATCTCATATACAATAATTCTTCAAACATGTTGTTAATATCAAAAACTTGTGTAATGTAAATAAATAAATAAATATGTGTATCCATCCCAATTATGTAAGTACCTACAATATTAATACATTTTGACTATTTATGTGCTTGTATGAATTGTATGTACTTGTATAATGGCATAACTGTAAAAAATGAATATTCTTGTGTAAATTATAAATTGATTCTCGTGGTCGCTTATGACCCAATTGTTGAAAAGCGACCTTAAATAAATAAATAAATAAATAAATTTTTAAAAAAGTTACAAACTAAATATATGTATAAAATAAATGTACCACCAATGATCCTGGAGGGAATTCCACAACTTCTTCGGTGATTTGCTGGTCATTGTAGAAAGATACTAAATTAGGTTCAGAGTTGCGATACAAACATGTGCCGTTGGTGCGAACCATTCCCTCTGGGTAGTCATCATTTTCTGAAAACAGAGGTTAAGTGGTATTATGTTCATAAAATAACTTAGAAGAATTGGCACAAAATTATAGAAGTCCAAATTATTCAAGTCAAGCCTTCGTAAGTTTACCTTACATTCCACACAGCAACAATAAAAAACATTAAAAATTTATTACACATCAGCAAACATACTGGTTTAAACAAATCTAGAACGTCACATAATAACACTTACAAAACAAGTGAAAACTTGCAAAAAATATAATACTAAAATTCAATTATAATGATAGATTTTTAAGAATTCTGGTTCGTCAAAGAAACAGATTTGTTAAAACCAGTTTTGATCGATTTGTATTAGTACAAAAATAATGATATTTTCACATTTTGGCAAGGGTAGTTAGGAATGGAAAGGATCGTTGAACACTAAAACAATTTAATACAAATTTTCATAGAGGAAAAGTATTGTGAAATAAACATCAAACCAGGGCAATTGTCAACTTGATCATACAATTAATTTGTTATAGGATGAATTAAAACATACATTAGATTTTCAATTACAATAACATCTTGCATTTTGTGATTACATATATATGTTATTACAAATCCTTTAGATGGTGCTGCAACATCCACAAGTTTTAGTGACACCTTGGTTAGTAACACTGCTATCCATAGGGTGCCATACCACAGTGGAGGGAGCGGCCCACCCAGCTGCCATCTTCACATATGATCCTCCAGGTGGCCTTCACTCCCATAATGCTGAGAATGCAATTGAATGTCACCTCTGTGCCATCAGGAAAGCTGAAAAGATACCATATGTCAACTTCAGGGGACAAAATACAATTTGCAGAAGGTGAAATTTGAAGTGTGTAGTGAAAATCAACCTCTAAGGTTATTTAGTATTCCTGTTGATTTTACACTAAATTTTACTGAGTTTGTGATTAAGTTCTACGTTGGTGATAAATGTTTACTTAAATCTAGCATATCCCAACAAATTTTCAAAAAGTAATTTATGATTGCATAACTGCTCATGCATACCTTATCTTGATTATTCCAATCTAAGGTTCTAATGTAAATAATGTATATTTTAAATCTATGTAATATCTGCCAAAAAGCAAAAGCATAAACTAAACAGAAATGTTCTAAATATGTTTGCGAGTTATTTTTGTAGTATTTTCTAGATGTATTTTTATGATAAGCATTGAAAATAATCTAAAAAAGCAGTTCTTTAGAGCTGTGCATAATTACAGAAGGAAGAATTAATATATTTTATTTGGTTTTAAATTATCTAAAAATTTGTACCTACAGTACAAGTTTACAACATATTAATAATTCACAATGAGTCCATATGTGTATGTGTGCACACAGAAAGCATTCACATGCAAATAGTAACAGCAGGGAACAATTGATGATCTACTTAGTCTGCATTCAACTACAATTGTTAAGGAAAACACTCAGTGAATATCTATGTATCATGCTGGGACACCCAGAACTGATTTTTATTTCTCCATAAACGAATCCCAAATATTTTCTACTATAAAAGCCTTCACATAAACGTAAGAAAGTTCAAAATATTAAATTTGGTTGGAGATCCCAAGCAGTTAACTTTGCTGGTGCTTGGAGTCAATATCAATGCAATTTGTCATGACAATCTACATTTCTTCTCAGTGAAGGGAAATTTTTTCAACACTTTATTAATTGGAATATTAAATAAAATAACATTAAATAATATCTTCAATATGATTTCCATTACTTGCTTAGGCAAGATAGATGTGCTTTGCAAAATAATTAATAGCATGTTCACATGCAATATGATTGCATTTTGGGCAGTTTTAGAACTCTTCTTCTTCCTAGTTGATACTGTAGCTTCTTGTGGTGCTTTATCCATTTTCATTTTTTAATTTTTTTTTATTTTTCATTATTATGTTGGTGAGCATATCGGATATATTTCTTTTCTTGAAAATATGTTCTTTTGTCAATGGGTCTTGACTTTAGGGACACACATGTATACCTATATGTTAATTCTTAAACAAGCATGGTAATGGGTAGATGAAAATATTTTAAAAAATCACTCATGGCATTGTTAAAATTGAATTGAATGAATTTTGCTTTGAAAGATAGTAGCCTACATACTTACTCAAAAGTATTTTTGTGAAGATTTTTTTAAGATGCAACACAAAAATAAAAATTAAATTTTATTTTTGGAGCTTTCATGAGTATCAGATACACATTTTGCATTATGGAACTCATTCTCAAATGGAGCTATATAAATAACATCAATATCAACTACAACAAACAATATCTTCAATACAGCTATCAGCTATATCAATATCAACTACAACAACTCTTTCTCCTCATTCCAATCTCTCCTTAGTCATTAGGTGTACTTGATCTTGCCATTCCAGTTTTAGTATTTTATGCTCTCTTCATTTTTAATGCCTATACATTCATATCTGTTTCGCTTATGTATCTGACTTCATTCTGTTAATACGATTTCACCAATTTTTTTGAAAATCTTTAACATTTTATAGTTGGGGCTATTCAAATGCATGTCCACAAAATTAATCTTTTTTAAATTTCTTAACCCCCTTTAATAAATTTTAACATTTACTAATACTCCCTGAAGTGAATGTGTCTTTTAGAAACCTTTCCCCCTTCATACACTTTGTGAGTTAAATAAAAGTGACTTCATAAGAAATTCAGTAAAATTTCATAAGATTTTAAAATAAATTTTCTAATTTAATCACTTTGGTTCATTCTAACATTCACGTCTAGTTTGAAGTTAATAATCACAAAAATGTTGCAAAAACATTCATTTCTCAAATCCCCTCCCTCACTGCACGTTTGTTCATGTCAGTGATAAGAATCCCCTCTCCAACTCCAAGTGAACGTAATTTTGGAGTGGTCCCATATTCTTAGACTATAGTATTTTCAAAATGTCCTGATTCATAGTTCTGTTGAATTTAATTATAATTCTTCTTAATATCTTTCTGCCACTTTTGTAAAACTGCCAATACTTTTTCAGTTTTGTTTGTGCAAAATATATATTTCTTTACGCTAGTTATTTCTTAATTACAAATATTTTCTTAATTTTTTTAAGCTTCCTTTCATCTTGTCATGTGGTTCATATAAATATTAAACTATAAAGGAGGAGCCCTATCAGAATCCTTACACTATAAGTGGGAATATGCAGCCCCATCAAATTCCTCAGTTCACTGAGAGTGTGTGTTGGCTCCATGGCTGATTTTAATTTTAATTTTAATTTGAAACTTCTTCATACGTTTTTATCTAAGTGGTCCTCCATTTTTGAGTATTGAAGAAATTGACAATATTTTGCTGATCCTTCTGCTGCAAGCTTTCTCATAACTCACAAACATATTTATGAGCAAGATTTGTTCACATCATCTTTTAATTATCTGGTGTTCGATTCTCAATTGTTCTCCCTTTCCTAAAACAAACATTTTCCTCTTCCAATATATTTTCATTATTCTTCCAAAATCTTTATTTTCCAAATGCTTGCATATGATTGCAAACTGCTTGAATACTTTGTACCACAATACTTGCATTGAATTTCTACATAATATTCTTCTAAGTAACATTTTGTTGGAGTGCTGTTCTGTGTAAATTCATCACCATTCCCACTTATCACTCATTTGAGGGTATTATGTTCATATTTCTTTTAATATATCTAGTAATCATAAGTACACTGATGCTTAAATGTCATTACTAAACTGTTTTGAGGAATTGGCTTGCAGGTATTTCTTTATGCAATTTTGCAGTATGTTACAATACAAAATAAAAAGTTGTGATTCTGAAAAATTTACAAATGTGCCCCGTGCTAGTGTCTGTCATTGGTCAATACTAGCACCTAAACCATTCAGACACTTTATGAGTCTCTGGTTGATCTGGTCGAACATGAGGAACTGAAATGGATATTTAGATTTTTGAGAATATTTTACATGAAGCATCAACATTTTCAAAGGTAAAACTGGCCCCAATTTTTTGGATTAAATTTTTTCTCAATCAAGACAATGGATGCTTAAAAAATTGTGGAAGTCTCATTTTCATTGAACTCTCTGTATTTTCGAAAATTTAGAGTTCAATTTTTTTCGGCATTTCCAACAACCATAATAATGTGTTTTTTCCTTAAAGAAATTTGTTCGTCTATCTTTAAAGAAGAGCTTGTGCATTTTTTCGAATATATGAGTAGTTTTCACATACTTTTGCAAGGTATACAGGCAATTTAATTAAATTTAATTCTCAGAAATGTCTTCAAAGTTTTACTCTAATTTTTTTCCTTTAGTAGAGCAAATTATGCTTACAAAAAAGACGCAGCTTTCATTTTCCATGAACTCTTATGTATTTTGGAAAATTGCAAAAAAATAACCATCAGAAAATGACAATATTGATGACAGATCTTTTACTTTGTAAAATCTGTCCTACTTAAATAAGTCTTTAAATAAAGTTATGTTCAGTTTTCTTGAAAATATTAGTTGTTTTTGTGTAATTTTTCCTTGAAGTGAAACTATTTAAAAAAATATTTTCTCCAAATTTTGGCTTTAAAGTTTTTCTTGAATAGTACAAAGTATGTTTATAATGATTCCATTTTGTGCTGCTATAGCTCCACCAGTTAAATTAATATTGGCTTGCATAGTAATTTAAAATTTATTTTACTAGCATCAGTTTAAAACCCTTGAATATGAGTGAATTCACTATCTGGATTAAATGAATGGAATCTAATTGAAAATTGTCAAGATTAAATCTATATTTCATGATAATATAAAACAATGTTTTGTAGCAACTATGAAAATAGATATTTCGGTACCAAAAGATTAAGATGGATCAACATGACAATGTTCTGATTATTTTAATTTCAAAATTAAAGAAATTTAAATGATTCTGTGGATTCTATTTTAAATTTCAAAAATCCATTATTTATATAAACAAATGTTTGAAAAACTAGAAAAGCCATGCATTATTTTGCACTGTTTATTAAAAAAAAAGGTTAATATTTTTTTCAAAATTTTGTAATGTTTAGTATGAGTATATAATATGTGTAATATGTGTACATATTGAGACATTATTAGTAACATAAAGCGTAATCTTAATTAACCCTCCATTTATACGTATAATTTAAATGGTAACATATATCATTAATTTAAGAATATGTTTCCTGACATTGGGAAAAAAATATTCAAAAATTTACTTGTAATCAAATCAATTTTGTTTTTTCAATCCCTGTATCACCACTAATAGGTTTTCATGATTTTTTACTTAAATACATAAATGAATATACTTAACCAGAATAAAATTTAGAGGGAGGTAAGATTTGCTAATGGGGGCGAGGAGAAAGAAGTTCTGAAAATATTGATATTAGATAAGTATTTACTTTATTCAGTAGTAATGGTTTCAATAAAAGTTGTATATTTTTGTCAATACAGTCAAGCTTGGATAATTCAAAGTTGAAGAGATTGAAGAAAAAATTCACAATATGCCTTGTTTAATGCCTTGCATCTTAAAAGTAAAAAAAACTATATGCAATGTAATGTTACAAGTGCATTTGAACAAAAAAATTGAATTATCCAAAATATAATTTGTATTAGCCATGATGTTTTAGCATTCATTTAAAGGAACCTGATCCAAAAAATTAGATTTATGCAAAATTTTGAATTATCCAAGAGCAAGTGTATTTTATTTACACAAAAATATATTCTGAATATTTATTTTATTTTCTGTACTTCTTACCCAATTTTAAGGGTAGGGCAAGTGCCCATTTCTCCTCGATCGTGACTACGCCCATGCGTAAATGCAACTTTTTTAATGTACAGAATGTTAATAAGATAAGGTAAAAGGTTTCTCAATGATGTAAATGTTTCCATCATTGATTATAATAATTTTTATTACTGTTTCTCTAAAATCAGAGAAGAATCAGATGAAAGAATTTATAAAATTATTTTTTCATGAACATTTGTTAAATCAAGATAGAATAGTTGTTCATAATTACCATTTTCCAGCTATTAAATTTGATAATTTTAATACAGTAGTAAAGCAAACAATGTGACAAAAATTTGTCAAATATTCCTAAATTTTATATGCAAAGGAACTGAAAATGTAAACTGTGTGTAAAAATATATCTATTTATCCATTTGCATTCAGACCTTTCTTTGAAATGTACAATTTCACTACACACCAAGAATATATACTTTTATAGTTATGTACAGATGCAGTACAACCATTACCTTCTCTCACTATCACCTATGGGTTCCCCATCTCGATAAACTAATGAGCCATGCACCCTGGCAGGAGGTCCACATGCCCTTCTAAAGCCCATGGGGTAATTAAGGTCACTGATATCCCCTCCTTTGGTGATATCACTTCCACCCTTAAAATCCAAATCTGCATCATGCGATTTGCTGCTGGCATCTAGTGCATTGACAGAAATTTCTGTGATCAAGAGATAGTCACATAATTTGAATTGGTAAACAGCACAATGCGTACTCACAACATCATTTTTTAACATCTTTCTTACTCACTGCTTTTAACACTGTGATGTATACAAGCTGGAACTCGTGGCTGCAGCTCTCCCAAATGACAATGAATAGGATGCAGGGTGGACTTGCTGTAGTTCTTATCACACTGGAAGGTCACAGATGCTCCATGGGCGATGGTGAGCCCAGGGCGGTAGCCCAAAAGGTATGTGCCATATGTTATATTGGGCAAGACACAGGGTACTGGAAGGACAGGACAATATTTGCTGCCAAGAAATGCAAGCTTTGTGTGTTCATCTCCATTCAATATACTGGTAACCCCAAAGATATATATCAATATTAATCAAATCTGAAACATAAATTTGAGATCTTCTCCCAAACTTTGAGTTTGAGTAAAATATTTAAAAAAATAGAATATAGAAACTCTAATTGTTGAATTCTAAGTTTCTGGATATAACTACTTTCCCGAACATCAGTTACCTGGAGTACATTCAGGAAGGGTTGTTACTCCCCATTCCCCATGCCAGCAATGCATGTTGGTGGGTCCCTTCACATTGTACCCATGATGGCAAGAAAACTCTACTATATCACCATTCAGTATTTCTACTGTCGCATTGAGTGGTTTGCTAGGCCCTTCTGTTGTCAGCAACTTGAATGTTCCATGTTTCAGGGGTGGGACATGACAAGGCACTGAAACAGGCAACACGGTCCTTTGCGTTTGACAATGAACACACAAAGGTGGTGTGAAACTGAAAGGCACACTGAAAGAAGGCTTGACTTGAATCTTGTGGACTTCTACAGATGAAAAGTGAACAAAGTGTTTTTAACTTTGCCCACTTCTCAGATAGAACTAAAGGCATTTGCCACTGCACAATACGCTACTGATTGTTGTTGACTTACCCCATATATAGGAGATGATAATTTCAATGACAAAAATAATGATATAAAAGGGATGATTTAATGGTTAAATGGATATCTTATTAATAATACTCAAGGGAATATGTAGGCAGCAATGGAAAAATTCTTATTCAGGAATCTTAGGTGGATATTGAGGACAATGAAATAATTAGACATGCCTCTTGTCTGACCATCAATACTAGAAAAAAATTTTAAAACATTTTTGACAATAATTTGCCAACTGCCCACTACAGAATTCTACAAAATTTGGAAAATATCAAAAATTATCTTGTACCATTGTATTTTCTAGTAGTTTAGCCTCCTTTTCATGAGCCAAAGAGCCACAAACATGAAAAATGTCACTTTAGTTTGGATTTTAGGTTTCAACATAGAAAAAAATATATATCAAAAAGATTTAGAAAAAAAAGACAGACACAGCAAACTGGACCACTGTCAACCAGAAAGTGCTATTTGAAATATTAGTGCAAATGAGAATCAGCTGTCCAGACCATGCTAAGGAAGTGGCAAGGTAGTGCAGAATTGAGGCACAGAGCAAGGACCAAACACTTAATACACAAACAAAATACACACAACAGAGTCACTGGTGCAGGTAGAAGCTGTGACATAAACATCACACCACACCCTTTCCTTAGTACACTTTTATTATTTTGAATATAATTTCAAAATAATCTAGATAATTAAATTATCACTAAATTAAATAATACAACAATATTGAAACTTGATTCAACTAGGTAATAAATTTGCTTTATAATATAAAATCAAACAAGATGAAATATCTAGGAATGTATTATTCTTCCCAAAAAGCAAGCTATTACGATTTCAACTACCTTAATTAATATTATTGATTCATTGAAATGATAGAGTTAACTTAGATGGTGAAAATTATTTGTATCTTGAATAAATATACAAAAGAACAGGATGGCTCAGAACAAATGTTACAAACTTTCAGAGCATGCAGGGAGGTTAAAGATGATCACTTTTTGCCAATGAACATGTTGTAGGGAATCCTAAGTAACAAAGTTGCACATAGAGCATTTGTCCCAGCACCTCTTGAACTGATGATTGACAGGCACCCAACATCTCTGACTGCACCAGAACATGTACCCCTAACAAGAGAACTCAATGAGTTGCCTCCCAATCTGGGATAAATGTCACATGTGCTACTTTTTATATGAAATTTTACACCACAAGTTTATTGGCAAAATCTTCAACCCCCAAACATGCTCTGGAAGTTTGTTACATTTATTCAGGGACATGTGCCTATTGTCAGCCTAGAGTGAAAACACATTAATTACTATATCAATAATATTTTTATCTGAACTGAGAAGGATAATAACAACATTGTGCAGCACTCGAGAGTAAAAAGAAAATTTACATATTCTAATGTTACAAAATCAATTTTTTCACTTCCTGTAAAATACGTGTTATCTGACATTTTCATTCTAGGCTGACGATTTACCTCTCTGTATACAAGGAACTGTGTATATGTGTGTGCATGTGTGTATATGGGGGGAGGGGGTACGGGTGTTTTTTTCCACAACAGCTCTCCGATACACAGCCGGTGCGAAACATTTGAGAAGAGTTGAATTACATTAAAATTGCAAAAAATAGTATATTTCTAATATTGAACTTAATAAAAAAACACAAATGCAGTGAGTGTATTCCTTTTCCATCCACCCCCATTCCTCGTTTTCACTCATGTCACTCTTTTCCCTAAATGCGTACTATGTGTTTTCTGAATAACATGATATTTATTGTGTAGTGTTTTAAATTTGTGAAAGTAGTCAGGTGAAGGAGCAGACAAGACCTAATGGCGTGAGCCTCACTACGAATAAAGACATTTATTTATTTTATTACAAACACAACACGCAGAAAGCAACAGAGGTATTCAGCAAATCCATTGCTACTGATTATGATGTTGATGAGGCGGAACAGAAGTACACAGAAATACTCTATTCTGAGAAGTCATTAAATGCGATTCGTTATTAAAACTTTGGAAACTACGAAAGGGATCATGCAACCTCGCCTCTTTGCTTCCTAAAGAAGTATCTGTTTGACACCATTACATAAGGCCACATTCCACGTGCAAGCGTGGAAAAACCTCTCGACCTAATGAAACGGAGTTGGAAGACTTCAAAACCTTGCCTCCTGACGTCGTTCTACTATACTTCGATGTTTTTAAGTGGCCGGTGTCATTAGGTCATTGTTACACCTCCTACCTTATAAAATTAATCTTTTTAACAGTGGTAAGCCCATTTCTGAGGCCACATTGAGAAGGGGGGTCCCCGATTTAGTTAAAAATATTAATTTTAAAAGGCAGGAGCTATAACAATGACCTAATGTCATCGGCTACTTTAAAAAAAATTGAAGTATTCCGTAGAAGCAGCACCGGAGGTACTTCTGAACGGATGTTACACATGGCGCGGGGGGGGGGGGAGCATGAAAACCGAGTTTTGCTGATATAACTGCTAAAGTTCCATTCGAAAATCGAGTCAAATTCAGGTTACTTATATCACAAGTCTATTTGAGAGATTAAAACAGTTTCCAAAACTGTCAATTTTTGAGAATAGAACTCTAACTTGTTTGGCGTAAATCCCATATTTTTGAACAAAGTATCATGTATTTGTAATAAGTTTATTTTCGTGACACAAGTTAGAACTTATTAAATGAATTCTATCCAGAATTCTCTCTCGCTAGAATTCTCCTCCAGACGGCGTCTGAATTCGACCTAGCTGAAGAGCCAGGGTCGAAAATTCTGCCACTGTCGGGACTCGAACCCTAGGAGTTCCCAGTCAGAGGCATTGTAGTGTAGTCAGAACAATTTGAACGGACTGGAACCTTAGGACCTCCCGGTCAGACACGCTGCAGCCTTTACGCCGCAAACAGTATGTACTTTAAAACCGGAAGTGGTAGAGAAATCGTAACAGTTGGCTTTGTGGGCGTGGCGGGGCGGCGCGGGGGCGGCGAGAGGGCCCCCCCGGCGCCACTTACGGATGAGGCACTCTGGCTTGGCGGGCTTCCACTGGCCGCGCGCGCACTTGGCCGTGTTGTTGCTGTGGCGGCCCAGGCTGAGCGAGTAGCCCTTGCTGCAGCTGACGCGCACCACGGTGCCCGGCGAGTAGGTCTGGTTGGGGTCGCGGCCGGCCTTCACCACCTCCACGCGCATCGTGGGCTCGTCCGCCAGCAGCTCGCACGGCGCCCCTGCAACAGCCGAGCCCGCGGCTCGCCGCGCTCTGTGAGGGCCCTCGCACGCGCCGCCGCTCGGAAGCGCTTCCGAGGGGCGCGGCCGCTGGCGGAACATTGGTTTAAATGGAGGTGTCTGCGCGAGTGGCGCTGCTGCGGCGGTTAGTGGCGCCCTCCCGCCTCCAGCAGCGCACACGAGCTTCTACACCACCTCCGGCAGAACACAGATCTTAATGGCAATCTCAATTAGGCCACCCGGAAACGCAATTGAGTTTAGGGTCCCTACACATCGACACACCCAGAAGCGTTTCCGAGTGGCGTGTCCGCTGGCGGAACATTGGTTTAAATGGAGGTGTTTGCACGAGCGGCGCTGCTGTGGCGTTTAGTGGCGCACTCCCGCCTCCAGCAGCGCACACGAGCTTCTACACCACCTCCGGCAGAACACAGATCTTAATGTCAATCTCAATTAGGCCACTCGTAAGCGCCATTGAATTTAGGGTTCCTTCACATCGACACGCTCAGAAGCGCTACCGAGAGGCTCGTCTGCTGGCATAGCATTGATTGAAATGGAGATATCTGCACGGGCAAAATTGCTGCGGCTGTTAGCGGAGCACTCCCTTCTCCAGAAGCGCAGAAGCGCTTCCGCGCCACCGCCAGCAGAGCACAGTTCTAAATGGCAGCCTTTTCACTATGCCACTAGGAAGCACCACTGAGTTTAGCTGTTTACTTGATCGTCCTATATATTTACACGAATCCTTCCTTTCCCACGCTCTGTGGTGGTGCTCGGTGGCTGTGTGTGTGAAGGGCAAGCCGCTTGTCGGCGGTGATGCCGAGTGGCTCTGAGTGCAAACAGCCTAAGAGACAAGGTGTCTCAGGCTGCAGGCAGTTCGAGAGAGTGACGTGCGTCTACACATAAGTTTCATAGTCAACGTCTCCAGATAAACAATAGAAACCTACACTACATGATATACGTAGACTAAGGTAATTTATCTTCATTGCATGGAGGTAGGGGAGGTTGGCGATTTGTGAACTTGTGGTCGGAGTCTGGGCAGTGCTTCTGCGCACAGGGATATTTTGAAAATACAGAAAGATAGAGCAAAATGGAATGAAAACCAAAAATAGTAGAGTATCGGGTAAAAATGAACCAAAATGTAGAAGATATATTTAGCTTAGTTTAATGGTATATGTATTATTGGTTGATTTTTACCTGGTGTAGCCCACATACTTATGGATTGTTCTTTTTTTTCTGAAATTCAGTTCTATCTTTCTGTATTTGTATATTTCGAAATATTCCTCTTATTGGTAAGCATTGTACTTATACAACTTCAATTGCATTCTATATACCTTTTTACACATTTCTGAAGGAGTAGAAAATAATTTAGACTTCATTTGAGCAATCTTAATTAGTTCAAGCATTAAGCAGTTGAATGGTCAAAATTAGATATAATAGCTCCCTAACAATTTATGATAAGAAGACACATTAGTAAGACGAATTCATTAGGAGCAAATTCAACATATAAGTGGCATTTAAAACTTCACTTTTTTAATCTTCGTTCGCTAAATGAAAAAATATTGTTATACTCTTGGATGCTTGTCACACAATTCAGCGAGATCGTTATTTCCTAGCTGATAGAAGATAATTTATAGTAATTATTACAGTAATAAATGCTCATTTATTGATACCGGCAAAGGGGGCTCAGGGCATCTACTGACAGCACTGCAGTGCCCCTGACCGGGAGGTCCTAGTTTTCGAGTTCCCACGGTGGCAGGATTCTTGACAGTAACTCGTTAGCAAGGTCGAATTCATCCGCTTTCTAGGGGAGATTCCAGACAGGCCGGCTGCTCTAACCAGTGCCGAAAATCCTGCCACAGTCGGAACTCGTACCCTAGGACCTCCCGGTCAGGGGCACAGCAGTGACATCAGTTGATGCCCTGAGTCACCAAAGTCGGTGAACGAAGCAAAATCCTGCCACAGTCGGGACTCGAACCGTAGGTCCTTCCGGTCACAGGAACTGCAGTGATATCAATTGATGCCCCGAGCTAGCTAAGTCGGTGAACTCTTTTAGAGTAAACCCTGGTTTCAGCTCATCTTGTACCCTCCCACCTCACCCAATTTCAGGGAAACCCAACCCGAAGCAAAATCCTGCCACAGTCTGGACTCGAACCCCCCTCCCGGCACTGCACTGCAGCTCCTTCCCTCATCTTGTTCCCTCCCACCTCACCCAATTTCAGGTAAGCCCAACCCGAAGCAAAGTCCTGCCACAGTCTGGACTCGAACTCTCCTCCCGGCACTGCACTGCAGTCACTGCAGCTCCCTCCCTCACAGGCGCTGCAATGACATCAATTAGTGCCCTGAGCCACTTAAGTCGATGAACTCTTTTAGAGCAAACACTGGTTTCAAATCATCTTGCTCCCTCCCACCTTACCCAATTTCAGGTAACCCAACACGAAGCAAAATCCTGCCACAGTTGGGACTGGAACCCCCGTCCCGGTCACAGGCACTACAGGTGATGTCCCGGTCACAAGCACTGCAATTGATTCCCTGAGCCACCCAAGTCGGTGAACTTTTTTAAAGTAAACAGGTTTCAGCTCATCTTGTACCCTCCCACCTCACCCAATTTCAGGCAAACCATACACAAAGCAAATAAAGCGCTCAGTGTGCGTCCGTACCTTTGCCGGTCTTGGGCCGCGGGCGGTGGCCCAGGCGCACGCGCTCGTCCGTGGGCTTCTTGGGCTTGCGGCCGCGGCTGCCGCGGCTGCCGTCGTTGTTGTTGTTGGACTTGCCGCGCATCATGTGCGTGCGCGACGAGGTGGACGCGCCCGACGACACGCGCATGCCGCCGCGCTTGCGCCGCACCAGCGCCGCCTCCGCCTCCGCCCCCGCTCCCGCTCCCGCGCACGCCTCTGCGAACAGCCAGCCGCGCCAATTGCCACAAAACGCGTACTTCTCTCTAGACTAGTGAATTCAACGACATGTAACCGACACCGATACCAAAAAAAAAAAAAAGAAGGTATAAATGTGGAGCAAACATTCAAAACGTGGCATGACCATTCGCCAAAAATTGAGTTCTTCTGCTCTCATTACCAGAATTTTATTTTTCGTTGATACTTTTCTTCATTAGTTCTGAAGATACTCGTAAACGTGCTCCGTTGCACTGCATTCACATTTCATTACTATACTGATTATGTTACTTTCCTACTAACACAATTTGTTGAAGACCGCTTCAGTTCGACACAAGCGAGAAATCCTTTCATCGAACTGCGACTGGAGACAGGGACAGATGCAGCCAATCGTGGTGGTGGTGGGGCATCATAGATTTTTGTGAAATAATAATAATAATAATAATAATAATAATAATAATAATAATAATATTTGCAATTATGTTGCATATATGATACTATACAGTATTGTTGTTTACATTATTACATAATTGCAATAAATATTTAAATCAATTTCGCCAAATAAGGGAAGGTAACAAACGAAAACCCTAGGACTTTTGGGTCCTCCACTGACTGCAGAAGTATTTCTACCCTTTGAGACAGCACCTTGAGAATGACATGAGGCCGGCGCCCCTGCGATGTCGCGCCGCTCCGCCGCCGCCAGCGCCACGCCCAGCGAGCTGCGCCGCGCCGCCGCCAGGAGCGCTTCGCGCAGCGACCGCGCCGCCCGCACCGCTCGCACCGACCGGCTCCAGCGCAGCCGCGGGTGCATGCCCGGCACGCACCTGCGCACGGGGTTTGATTGATTGATAGATTGTGATTCCTGGCGCGTCAACGGTTAAGATCATTAGTCCTGTAAGTGTAGTGCATGTTTTTTGTCGGGTGGTGGTGGCGGTGATCTTCCTTGTTGGATGGCGAGATCTGGTGCCGACGCCTAGTAGGTTTTCCCCAACCAGGTATCTTCCACCAGCGGGGCACTGCCTCAGTCAGGGCAGCTAAGCTTCCGACCGGTCTCCCGGCATGTGAGACAGTGTATTGCATGTTAGTGTGTGTAAGTAAGGGATAGAATAGGACAAGGAAGAGGAAGGAAAGATCGCGCGCGGTCCGTGGTCTTTTTGTTAGGGTGCTACTCCGACCTTCGCCTGGTTTTGATCGAAGAAACCACGGACAATTATCTATCACAGAGGCGCCGCGCGCTAGAATTCTCCTCCAGACAGCGACCGAATTCGATCTAGCTGAAAAGCTAGTGTCGGAAATCCTGCCGCTGTCGGGACTCGAATCTAGGACCTCCCGGCCAGAGGCACTACAGTGACATCAGTTGTCTGCGCACGGGGAGGAAGGCGTGAGCACGCCAAGCACGTGCACGTAGAGGCGTATTTACAGTATGGCAGGCATGGCACGAGCCATAGGCGCCACTTAATATTTAGAGTATACTCGTACCTGCTGAAACAAATAATAACAACCCTAATTTGAAGTATCCTGACAGGAGGCAAAAATCTATGCTTGCCATAGGTGCCTGAATACCTAAACACGCCTCTGCGCGTACTTGTCTACTAGATGGGGTCTCAGCTCAGGATAAATGCGCTAATTGTCAACAAACTTTTAATGTTTGAAACTACAATGTTTTAAAGTAAAGTTACAATCATATGGGGCATGTAGAGACGTGCCCGAGCTGAGCAAGTTTTACCAATAAACATATGATGGAAAAAATCCCATAACAAAGTTACACCTAGTTTATTTGCCCCTGCTTGTTAGGCAACTTGTCATGCATTGGAGTTTGGCAGGTAAATGAAAACAGTTTGACTTCGCCAGAAAGTGTTCTGCCAGGCAACAACGCATGAGGAGTTGACTAAAAATCAGAGGTACCTTGAGTAACTTTATATATGACATTTATTACATGTTCATTGGTAAAAATTGCGGATCTTTGACCCCTCTTCACGCCCCAGAAATTTGTAACGTTCAAGGCGGCTCCAGAGTCGCCGAGCAGCGAGCTACTGTTCGCCCAATCCCGAACAGCTGATGTGTTCCGCGAATGTTCGTTTCCTTTATTGTGTTCCAAAAGACCTACACACGGTGAGGAGTGCGAGCACAGAATGTTTGTCACTCGGCAAATAGCAAGCAACTCACTACTTGAGATTCGGCGAGCGGTTGCTTGCTACTCGCCGAATAACGAATGTGTGGAGCCGCTTTATTCTGAGACACCTGAACGCAAATGATAGATCGTTTCTCAAAGTAATTTCCTGTAACTTGTTTGGTTTTTCACCTTTTTTATCCCATGCGTTGGATGGAGAGGAAGAGCTGGTAAAAAGAGATTACTGTAAGAAGGGGCCGCTTTGACAACTACTGCCACTGCTGGCAACATAACTGCAGGTTTTGTGCATACAATCATTTTGTCAGTGCGTTCGTTTACAGTTGGCACACTTGTAAATGACTTCATCACTATCTCTCGCAATGTCATCGCCTTGCATGAGGGACCTGTCAAAGCGGTCCCCTCTTATAGTAATCCCAGCGTACCTGGGCAGCTGCTTGGGGCTCCAGCGCCCGCCCAGACACGTGGCGCCGGGCGGGCCGTCCGCCAGCACGTAGCCGCGCTCGCACTCGTACATGATCTGCTTGTTGTTGGTCACCTTGCGCACGTACGGCCGGTAGTCGTACACGCCCATGTTGCCCACCAGCATGACGCGGCCGTTCTCAATGTAGCCGGGGAACGGGCAGTACACTGGAACAGCCATCCCTCCCGTTCAGAGCCACGCCCAGGACCCGTCGCGCGCACGCACGCACACACACACACATCTCCTGTGCAGGACACGTCCACGTGGCAGAACACGAGGACGCTGTGCGGAGGCTTGATCAACAAGTTGCATTGATCAAGAGAAGGGTAGCAGGGTTAATCCTGGAATAACGATGAGTGTAGTTTAAATCAGTGGATACGAGTATCAGGGATTCTAAAAGAACGTGACAGAGAGTGAGTTAAGGAATGGAATATTGAGAGATCGGTTCAAATTAAGCACAAGGAAGTGTATTAGAATAAGATACAGAAGTAGGAGAGAAGATGTAACAGCTTGGAAAAGTAGATAAACTAGAACTGGGAGCGTCTTGGAAAAATTAACATTTGCATGGAAAATAGAAATATATTCAATTTATACTGATTAAAGTAACTTTGAACGTTCAGTATTACTGCTCAAGTCTTTCTTTTTTTATTGATTTTAACATTTGTTTCTACTTTTTATCCGAGAAAGCTTTCTTGAGATAAAAAAGAAAAGCAATAGACTGATTCCTTCTACGATTATTTTAATGTATGAAACATAAAATTTTCACTATTTTCTCACTTATAAGTACGGTTAATTACAGACTAAGGAGAAGAAAGAATAAAATCTGAAACAAACGAAAATAATCCTGGGTACGATCGAGGAAAAATAGAAATTAGTACAGTTGATTAAGAAACTGTTCGTTATTTTCTTAAAGATTATCTATGTGCTGTCTTGTGTTGATCCAAATATTGCTTTTTCCATAAAAATGTTAACTTTTCTGAAACACACCTTAATGTGAAAATAAGTCTAGTAATAAGACAATGATAGATACGAAGTATATAAATAGATACTACAGATAAGCATCTACAACAGTTAGTATAAGTAAAATGTAGAAGCATAGAAGCTTGGAGTTAATAGGAATTTGTTATAATTAAAATAGAAATTGGAAAGAAAGAATATTTGAAAGAGCAAAAGGGAAGCTTCAGAACACAGAACTGAAAAAAGAAACGAAGAAGAAAGATTGATAAAGAATGCGTCGAAATTCAAAACATAACGAAGGATGAACACATGACCGAAAGAACAAGGACTGAAAGACGTAAAGGTCGAAACGAGAAAAGAAAAAAAAAAAAAAAAACGGAGGAAGAATCAGACTGATGGAGGAAAGGCGGGACTGACGACAGGCCAGTACGGGTGAGTTGAACGCATCAGGGAGCCCGAAAGGGTCGCAACAAAGAGCGCCGAACAGCAGCAGCAGCAACAGCAGCAGCAGCGTCAGCTCAAGCCACAAAACAAGGGAGCGGCGCGGCGCGGCGCGGCGCGGCGCGGTGCGGGGCGGCACGCTGGGTCGACCAAGGCGTGCGCCGCAGCCGCCGAGTAGATGCGAAGGCGGGTGGCGAGGCGAGGCGAGGCGAGGCGGGGGACGGGGACTGGGGGCGGGGAGGGCGGGCGGGCGGCGGGGGCGACTCACCCTCTTGGCAGTAGGGCATGTCGGCGGTCCAGTTGCCGTAGCTGCACTCGGTGACGTTGGGGCCGCGCAGCGTGTAGCCGTCCTTGCACTTGAAGCGCGCGCGCATGCCGTGCTCCGTCTTGGGCGCGATCACCATGCCGTTGCGCGGCGCCCGGGGCATGCGCTTGCAGCGCGCTGCAAGGGGGGCGGGGCGCGCTCATGCGATGCTGCGCAAGGTCAAGCCCACCTCCCGCACCCACCCGCCCCGCACCTCCTCACGCCAGGACGTGGCACGATCAACTACTCAACTCTAAATTGATTGCTCAACTTTAAATTTTACGAATTTAAAAGTTATTAATTACTCAACTTTAAATTTTCCGAATTGCAGAATTATTAATAACTCAATTTTAAATTTTCCAAATTGCAGAATTATTAATAACTCAATTTTAAATTTTCCGAATTGCAGAATTATTAATAACTTAATTTAAAATTTTCCGAATTGCAGAATTATTAATAACTCAATTTTAAATTTTCCGAATGGCAGAATTATTAATAACACGATTTTAAATTTTCCCAATTGCAAAATTATTATTAACTCAATTTTAAATTTTACGAATTGCAGAATTATTAATTACTCAACTTTGAATTTTCCGCACTGCAAAATTATTATCGCGGGCTTTTATGTTTGGCTGGACACTTGACTCACCCAATAATCGCGTTTCTTCGGAAAGTATAGCAATCTGAATGGCAGTGTGACCGGAAACTGGATCGGTCTATAACACCGCCAATGTCAGCTAAGGCGCAGGGATAAAAGAGGAATTTTATGTGTAGCAACTTGACCTTGATCAGCATTTTCGAATGACTGTTCCTACAGCGCATACCTACATATTATTTCCCGCAAACTCAAAATCATCTGCACGAACTGTTTAAAATCAACCTATAAAATAATTTAAACAAATATACTTGAGTTATTTTTTTCTACCGAGGAAAATACCGTCAATCTAATACTAGAAAATTCCAGTTAGAGATCCTTTTTTCTCGCACGCTGTTTAGTATAGTCATACAGCATTTCTACTATATGCACACGGTGTTTGTTTTCAATCTGCGAGAAAATATTTGTAATCATCTATGTTTAGAATTGAATGCAGGCGTAAAGTAGGCTTGAGCCCGTGCGTGCAGTTTTTCTTAGCTCCTTGCAGACTTCGCCACTTAGCCAGTGGGCTTGAGGGGTATGAAGCACAATAACACCCGTATTTCAGATTTATGATCACGCGCTGAATCAATATTTCTATACGTTAGCAACAGCTACGTAATTATTAAACGAATTAGTTAAATCAAAGACAGCACTATTCGTTATTAGGCTAATAAAAAAATTGGACAAAATATTAAACAAGGTTTGTTTATCACTATACGACAAATACAGAAAAGAAGAAACGTAATGGCATGTTCTCAAAATAATCATAACTTACAGCACAACAAAATATATATCTTAATTTCTGTATAAAGTATTGCAATACATCTTACTGAAAAATTACCCATTCAATTGAAGTAATTTCCATTTACTTTCACACACTACGAACGTGATGCAAGAGCAGAATTTCCATTTGGAAAAAATCTGGGGATTGTGAGTCGAAACATTTTATAAATTGACTTTTAATTGTTGCCTCTTTGAAGTTCCGCCAAAAATACACACAAATGTCGAAAGCGGTGATAATCTGTTGGGGAGATTTCTGGATAATACAGAGGATGAGGAAGAATTTCATTTCCTAATATGAACCTTTTGATTTTTTTTTTCCGACGTGAGGTCTGGCGCTATCATGTAAGAGCAAAACGCCATGCCTATTAACTATTGATGGCTGTTTAGTGCACAGTTTTCTGCGATTATTTTTGATTTCGCAGCAGTATTTGTCGGAATTATTGGCTTCTCCTTGTTTAGTATAGGTATACTGCACACTACCTTTGCTAGACTACCACAAGAACACCATAATCTTTTCCGAGATGAATACTTGGCTTTGACATACGTTTGGAGCCTACTTGCATCCAGTCACGGTGTAGAACATTGCTGGATGTCATAAAGGATCCTTTTCATCATCACATATGACAATCTCGGGTAAAAATACTTCTCTCTTCCGATGTAAAAGTTGAGAATAGCAGATCTCCAACTGTCTCATCCTGTTTCTGTGAGTTAATGAGGGATCCATTTATCCATCCTTTTGACTTTTCCCCATTGGTTGAAATGTCGAACGTCAATTGAGTGACTTGCTCCGATTTTCTCAGCGATCTCTCGAACTGCAGATCTTGGATTTTTCTTCTACCACGTTCTTCAAAATAAGGTCATTCATGCTTGCAAGGCAAATTGCTTAAATATTGTTCCAAGAACGAAACTCTTCCAATCATTTTCTTGTCGTTCTTCCACTTGTTGTGTCTTCATAATATGGCGATGCCTCGGACGCAGTGCGATTGAGTTTGAACTCGTGCAAGTAAACTAATTACACGAATGTTTTTTTCCCATCAGTAACAACGTTAGCTCTGTAACACGCTGTTCACATTAAACGTCAATAGAAAACTGTGGTTATGAACCCTGTGACCTGTGAGGGACACGTATATTTACACACAGAATATTTGCAGAGATATCTGCAGTAAGAAAAAGTAATTTCTTGAGGCGAGAAATTCAAAATTATAAAATTGGCCATTTCATTTGGACAAATCCAATATAAAGAACAAACTACAGAGTCAGTTGAAAATAAAGCACATCGTTTTATCTACAACAAAATTATTGGGATACTAAATATAATTAATGAATAAAAAACAAGAACATAAAATCGTATTGCCCTGCTTTTTGCCACGCACACTTTCTTCAGTCAGTCAGTCTGGCATGCTTTCACTAGTCACCGGGTGCAATCAGGAGAGATTTACGTCCATTCTTCAAGGTTTCATTGCCACAATGTGTTTGTCTATAATAAGTTCTATTAACACAAGTTCATTTACTCTGGAGCGTCAGGAGGGGGGTGGCAGGCCCCGGCTTAAATGAAATGATTTTCCGCCATAAGAATGTATTTAGTTCTCATTCAAATTAACAGCAAATTATTTCTATTGCATGGAGAAATTAATTCTGTTTATGTATTGGAGAAAGCCGAGATATGTTATATGTATACATTTTTGCTTGAAGTAATAAAATAAAGTGGATCTACTGTCATCTTGGTTTGTCCGAGTGCCCCTGTACCCACTCGTTCGATACCATGCACCCCCACCATCACATTATACCACACCATCGCCACACTATAGTTCTACCATCTTAATCCAAGTTGAACAAGCTGAACTCTCGTCCGCATAAATTAAGTAGATACACTGTTTCTGATCTTTCTGAGTGTGCTACTTCTCGAATTCTGTTCTCTTCCCTTGATTAGCCTGACTTTTGAACGGATTTCGCCTTGCTAGTCGGTATTGCAGTAGACGATCCTTCTTAGCACAGTTTCATGATAAACAACTGCGCCCAGCTCTGCTACCTCAAAAGCAGTTTATAGAGCCACTTTTCTTCTGCACTTTCTGTAGTATGAACATTTCTTACTTTTGCTTCTAATCTTCCTTTTCGAATAGCCTGATAATGTAGAGTACTTTATTAATCTTCATCTTAAAAATGTATACAACTCTTTCTAAATACTTGTCATTTGCACAGTTAAAGACTGCTGTATTTTGAAGGAAAGGTTCGTTCAGTTACAATCCATCTTGTTCGTTTCTGACGGGAACATCATCTAGACGGTAACTGACGGTCGCATGTAAAATCGTCATCAACTGTGGCGATAGTTACATCCCTTTCAAACATGAGAAGCACTTATGTACTCAAGTAGACAGTTCATGTCCCAATAGTTTGTTGAAACTCGATTGTGGTGTCTAAGAAATTCGTAACGTATCTTCTTGTATCTGACAGAATAAACTCTCTCAACAATTTCGTGTTATTTTGAATAGTTTGATATTTGTGAAACTATGATCACACTTCTTTTTGTTTATAAAATAAAACAATCAGAAAGTGTCACAAAGTATTTGTGATTAAAAAAATTCATAGTAAAATTCGTTTGAGATAGTTATAAACTAAATTAATTCACGTAAATTTGAAATTCTGGAAAACAAGCTCAATAAGTAAAATTAACTCTGAACTGTCTCAAAAATACCCAACTACAAAGCTTCAAGAGAGCGGATACTTGAAACAAAACGATCGACGTATCACCGTTAACAGAAAACATTTTTGTTTTCATCTACACCATTTTGTTTCCTACTTCGAGAACCTTTAATTCTTCTTCATTCATCGTTTTCACGACAGATGACATTTTGTTAAGTGGATGTAAATTATATTCATGAAGACAATAACGAAAGGAAGACACAAACTCAACTTTTTTTACAGTAAAATCAAGTGTTAGCATCTGTGAAGGAAAGTAGTAAGTGAAGTAAGGTTTAAGACAGTTCCAAGAAGATTTTAATCGTAGGGGAAATAAACACAGAACATTGGAATCTCTGCGAATACAACTCATTCAGTCCACACTAACAATATTAATTCAATCATTATCAGTCATTAAATTAGTTAACCAGTGAGAAAATAATAATTTATAAAACAATACATCTAGCAATCAACATGGTACACAAGGAAAATATTTCAAGTAATATTTTAATTAAAACATATTTCTACATATGTTGCTTTTGAATGTAAAGTAAGTCTAATCTTTTTTCATTAAATCATGTTCAATTAATTTTAGTGACAAGTAGTTTAACGTTACAAATATTTAAGAAGAGAATACTTAATTTTTTATATATTGCATTAGACCATTGCAACCTTCAATACAGCTTTACTAGACAGGAAGGTCTTAAAAAAGTCTTATTTTTTAATTTATCTCACGGAAAAACATATTTTCCTGCAAATGAAAAGCTTTTAGAGAAAAAGTCATCTAATGTATTTGTAAATTGAATTCAATAATAAAAATTGACATTTTTATAATTGAATCACGTATCAACTCGAACGACGAAGAAATCACATCAACAGATTATAAGAAAAATATCATCCCTAATTTGTATCTTTTTAAGGCAACAATCTGGCTAAACGCAGGTGACACAGTAATTTACTCTTTTATAATCCCGCAACTTGTCTTGGAACTGCTCATAAACAGACCAAAAAACTCTCTTCAGGAGTCGGAGGTTACGATTGAAGGCAGAAACATACCTTACGAATATTATTTCTTCTTGATGTGAATTGTTTTGGGGGAAATTATTCGAAACAACGGGTTAATTATCCTAACATTTGAGTTCTTTGCATGACTTCCCTCGTGTCAGAGCATCAGAGAAAGCGAACATAGATTCGTAATAGATACCAATCTGAGAAATCAGCAAGGTTAGAGAGTTCAGATTAAGGTGATTGAAGGAGGGAGCGATTGTTTCAACTAAATATTATTTTAATTACTTCTCAAATTTCGATGTAATTAATGAAAAGCTAACTTAAAATGAAGCTGGTCATCACAAAAATTAATGTGTTTCCATTTAGAAGAATTTAATTGCTGTTAATTGGGCAAAAAATAAACAATATTTCATCAAATCGTTTCAGAAAACGCAGTGATATATCCATTTTAACAGAAATGTTAAATTTCTTCCATCAATGAATTCTGAATTGGGAATTTGTAATATCAAAAGTAAGTAATGCAATAACAACAATTTTTAAAAAGGCACTTTCCCTAAGACCTTCTTTTAATGCATGAAACAGAGTAGAGGTTCATAGCTTAAATACGTTTTAGTTGGAACAGACGTACATATCGACGTTAAAAACCGCATAAGACACATACAAAAATTATTTACATAAAAATGATGTTCCAACATGACAAAACAGATGAAATTATTCCATGTTATTTTGCAATGAGGAGCAATATTTCTTCCATCTGCAGGTCGCAGGGAATGTGTGTAAATCGTTGTACATCACGGGAGTGTTATATATCGGGACATGATCGTCAGGAACTACTTTCCCTTTTGATGTTTTCAAATTATTTTTTTAGCATCTGCATTGTACTCTATTTTTTATACTTAACTTTTTATGGAGAAATTTTAGGCAATAGAATATTAGAATAATTTATGATCATGATAGATGATAAAGATAACAATAGAATCATTTATGCAATAGAATAATAGAAACATTTGTTTGAAAAGGGTTTCGTGAAAACTTCGACTGATCAAAGAAAAATTACAAAAAAGAATTGATGAAAAAATTGTACTTAACAATCGGGAAACCGTGGGGTCGGTCTTTGATTTGTGGTGAATTGATTCGACTTGGGGCCGATATATATATACGTTTCTATTCTAAAGTAATCTAATGTGAAGTGGTTTTCCGAGTGTTTGCAATCAGTTCCAAGATTCGTGACGGGGTGGGGGGGTCGCCGGACTGCGTCCCGCGGTGAGTTTTCCTTTAACGTCGCTCCTCAGCTAATCTCCTTTCACTTTTCGTTACCTAGGCATAGTCCGACTCCATCCCCTTCAATCATCCGGTGTTTCGGAAAGAGTAAACCTTTTAATTAAGTTTTCTTTCATAAGAACGCACCAGTCGAGGGAAAATGAACTATGCCTTTTTGGAGAAGAAGGTAAATGGCTTCTGAAACGTTTCGGAAAGTAGAACGGGATGTATTCGGATTATGCCTTTTTGGGGAGGAAGGTAAAAGGCTTCGGAAACGCTTCGGAAAACAGAAGGGGATGCAGTCGGACTATGCCTTTTTGAGAAGGAAGGTGAACGGCTTCGGAAAACAACGGGATGCAAGCGAACTATGACTTTTTGGGGAGGAAGGTAAACGGCTTCAGAAACGTTTCGAAAAACAACGGGATGTAGTCGGGCTATGCCTTTTTGGGCAGGAAGGTAAACGGTTTCGGAAAACAGAACGGGATGCAGTCGGACTATGCCTTTTTATGGAGGCAGTGTGAACGTCCTCGAAAGTCGATCGCGGGATGCAGTCGGCGTCCGCCCGGGGGGGGGGGGGGGGGGGCGCTGCGGCGCGCGCGGTCGCCCGCCCGGCGCGACGTACCTGGCTCGCATCGGGGGATGTGCGTCCACGTGCCGTTGTTGCACACGACGGGCGTGTGGTTGCCCGGGAACTCGTAGTGCGGCTGGCACTCCACCGCCAGCTTCTCGCCGTGCGGCACCACCATGGGCAGCTCCTTGATGGGCTCGCGCGCCGCCTCCTTGTCGCCGGCCGCCGCCGCCGCCGACAGCAGGTGCACGGTGCCCTGCTTCACTCCCGGCACCACGCACGGGGCTGGAGCGCGCGCGCGCGCGTGTTAGCGCGGGCCGCCTCGCGCGGCTGGGCGGCGTGTCCTGCCGGCTCGCGGGGCGGGGCGTCACGAGGGGACAACGCGACGTACAGCGCGGGGTAATGGAGTAAAATGACAACCGGAACACAATTTTGTTTGTTTGAACCTCATTTTCTCGATCAGAGTCGGCTAGTGCACTTTCTTGCGTGAGATTTTAAAAGCAACATTAATTGATATAATGAAAACAAAACAACAACAACAACCGATTTTATGTACTCTGATAGATTAAAATATTTTGGGTAAATTTTGAAGTGTTGTCGTATATTTACCCCATTGGCTGTAGGAGATGTGTTCATGAACCTGTTTCATTTCGGATGATGGAAAACGAGAAGCAGGCTCATGAATTCATTATATGTATGTAAATGAGCAATCACGTATTTAGGGAATACATATACTAGCAACAAATGCAAAATTCGACGATAGTGACACATGTACATTTTAACTAATGTTTTCAAAATTAATAAGTTACAACTTGTTGATTGCATGCGTTCTTGTTCAAAAATAGACCAATGTTTGTTCATGCTGTAAGGAATTTGAATTTTACGTGAAAGGGATATGTTTTAAAAATCAACCACCCCTGAAAAGAAAGGACGTCAGTACATTTCGTGCACTAAGTACGCAACTTTTACTTGAGGGGTCGTTAGTATATAATACATATATCTACAGTTTGTAGAGAAAAATGGACCACAGAATTATGTAATTATCTAGATGACGTCCTTCCGAGAATACTCAGAAATGAAGGAGAAAGAAGAGAAGAAGAAGAAGCCATAAGAACTGAAATATTTCCAACAGAAAACTGCAGTATTATGTTATTCAAGTATACGGAAGCATTTGAATATTCAACAAAGAAGTACTAGAAGCAGGCTGCAGCAAATCCATTGATAACACAACTTATATTTGAAAAGAAATTATTTATGAAGACTACGACGCATGGTACGATATTAGCATGAAGTAAAGAAGCTGTAATAGATGTAAGCGTATAATAAAGTAGATGACGTGCACAAACACAATTAAGAAACTTGATAAAATTTGAAAATAGCTGACATGCTCAATGAAGTATAGGGAAGTGGAGTATTAATGATAGTCATTTTGTTCATACCGAGCATAATCGTTGATCCTATAACTTTCATACTAATACTTACATACTAAATATTACCGAACGGGTCCACCAATTTACTTATAAAATTCTTTAAGTGCCTGACCAAAATTTGAGGTTTGAATACACAGCAGAGTCACTTTCAATTTGTTTCACTAACGTTTCTTTCATCCGAAAATGATATCGAAGAATTAAAAGTTTGGATGCATTGAAACAAACTGTCCTCCTTTCGTATCAATGCACACATATATTTTATACTAAAACAAGAATTTACTTCCAAAACAAGGATTTATTCACTCATCGTCACGTTTGTTACATGTTTTAGTTTGATATATCTAGCTTGAACGTTAATGCATAAAAATATGAAAACAAAAGTCAAATTGGTCCTTATAGTTATAGAACATAGTGCGGCCATGCGTAGTTCACAAATTATTCGATTTTTTGTTAGCGTAATTTAACAATAAACGATCTCGATCTTCGTAATGGAAGGCGGTACGTTTTGAATGACCATGTCAGCTTTAGGGAGGGTACGAAGCGGTCGACAAAAGGGACCCTTTCAAAGCGACTCTGCTGTACATACTTAACTCATTAGCCCACCCCTGAGCACAGTTTAAATGGCCGTCCAAATAACAACTTCTGTGTCATCCATCGCGAAGTTATTAAACATTCACGCACCAACCGCTCAGTACCTGCCACGTGTTGGAATTTGTCCCTCAAAAGCCCCACAGGAGGCATCTGCTCCGGCCATGTACCGTACTACGTTTAATGCGTAATTTTAATACAAATTTCTTAAACGGGATTGGAGATAGAATCATCAAATAAAGATTTCCTTGCTTTGGAAGAGAGATTTGCTACTCTAGGATGTGTTACCGATTCTATCTTCCAGACAATATATTCTTTAAATAAATAAAAATACTTATAATAACAAAAGTTCTCGTTACAAACCCACGATTTTTATACACTTCTAAGAAACGGAAACCATTGTTTTGGAAAACTCTTGTCTAAACGAAAGTTTTAAAATACATAGAAATTAGGTTTTTTACTTTCAAAGGCAGAGTCATCGAAGGAAAGAGTTGTGCTGCTTATAAGGATTATATAAAATAAAGTAGATATTGCGTTTTTACTTAAAATATTTTTTTCAAAGAAGAAAATTTAATATTTTATAATATTTATGTAATTTCGCAACAATTCATCTCTCTTTCGAATGATGCGTGATAAAGTTAAAGAAAAACTTTTTAATTAAACCTGATAATAAAATAAAGTGTTTAATTTAAGATAACGCTTCGTTTAATGTTACGATTTGTTACGAAGTATTAACGTGTTTCGTATTAATATGCAGTAACATTTGTGATTGAAAAATACAAGGGAATTAGAAAATTCACCACAATTCCAGTACAGATGATATTTTAAGGAAGATACATTGAGAAAAGAAAATGAAGAAGTAAATGAACTATGAAGCGTGAAGTCTTAACCCCACAATAATTCTTTTGCGAAGAAAGTCTGAAAGAAAAAAGTCTTTTGTTGTCGTAGCGACCCATCGGGGCATAAGATGAGAAATTCTTTACACTTTAGGAAAGCAAAGAAGCGAAAGGAAAGTTAATTGTATAGTCTTAAACAGAGATTTTCTCGTAAAAAAGAAATTTCTTTTGGGGTGGCTGTTCTTGAAGAAAAAGAATAGATCTTCATGGAAGCTGAAGTGATTCAATGAGTTAAGAGTAAATTTTATGTTTCGAGGCAATAAAAAATATATTCGGCATATCTGCTCTATTCTATGACATAATTTTCAAGGATTTCAACTCACATCCTAAAACATTAAATCTTTAATTAAAGATTTATGGGCAAATAATTAGATTAAGTGTTTTACCTGTGTATTCTATATTTTCTAAAATATGCATGCAGTTTTCATCTTGTATGCTCAGAATTTTCAAGAATATAATGAAAACTGCTATTTGTTTAAAATCTCAGTGTTGTGGTTAAAAATTAGGCATCTATTTAATTTTATTTTAACAAATCTTCTGAGCCAACAAGATGAAATTAAGTAAATCGTAGAAACGACAAGACAGTGTCTGTGGTAACGTTTATATGTGAAGTCAGTGTGTAGTAAATGTTTCCCAAATTACAGTATCGAGAGATAAGAAAATAACTAATATGTATTCAGGGTGAAAACAAACCGAAATGTTTGAACATTAGTGACAATATTGAAGTGGTATACATTTTTCAAATTCATAAACTAAAAATTGTTCTTTTTGAAAACACATGATCGGATATGAATAATTTTACAGGCAAGTCATTTCAAATGTAAAAAATCAAGATAATAAAGTTCCGTTTTTTTCTATTAATATAATATTAATTGAATGATTTTGTTCTTGTGAATACGGATAACTATAAAAAGTGTTTTGCTTGATTTTCAAATTTTATTGCAGCATGTATCTTAAAGGAAGGTCGCGTACAAAAGAAGAAAAAAACCCTTTTCCGAGACACAAAGCACTGCAGATAAGACTCCGGAGTTCTTTAAAATTCGTCCGGCAATTCCTGAACTTAGATCGCAAGAGACATTAACAGACTCTTGTTGCGCTCAGATTCAATCCAGAAATGTAACGCACCCCCCAATATAACCAGTCACAAAGCGTATTTAGTTGTTTGTAGCCGCACAAAGTAGATTTCCTCTTCGGTGAACAATTCCGATTTGACTCCCCGTAAAGACGTACTTTCTGTACGTTTTGGAACAACAGAGTAATTGAGAAACTGTTGATGCAGTAACGAAGCTTCTCGGATAGTGTCTCACGAAAATTACATAAGAAATACTACTTTGATCATTTCTCTGTGAAGAACACGCCGGTGAGTTGCTTTCCACACCAAAAATGACTCATCCTGTGTAAATCAATAATGAAAAAAGTTACTTAATATGAATCATAATTATAAACTGAATACATTTGAACATGGTTATTTGAAATCAGGATTCAATTAGCTTTTTCTCACGAAAGTCCAATGAAATTCAATTCAGGATTTAAAGACACATATTCACCATAAGCGTGAAATGTATAAATTAAAAATTTATCAAAACAATTTACTGACTAAATGATATTTAAAATAATATTGTTATTATCATTAATAACAATAATAGTTATAATAAAAATAATTATAATAATGTAGTGTCGTATAATTTGTTTGTATCTCTGACGAGTATAAATAACTTTAGAAGGAAGTTAAGTTTTTACTTTAACAAACCAAACGTTCTATTCGACACTGTCTAAATAGTATTCTGTTAAACGTATACCGCAAATTGTAAAACATAGAGTGAAAATGAAAACGATTCAATATTAAGTCAAATTTGAACAACTGAATGACATTTTCATTGAAGTGAACGCTATTCACTCGCAAGACAGTCGTTTATAGTTTGGGAAACATTGTACAAGTACTGAGATCACTCGAAGAACATGGCGTTCAAGTGGAAGGAGATTGGGAAAACGATGCGAGGCGCGACGGGGAGGGGCGGGGGGGGGGGGCGGGAAGCCACGGGAAGATCGAGGCGGATTGGAAGGGAGGGGGCGGAGGAAAGCATGGGGTTCCAGGTGCCAGGATGTTCCATGGCGAGTATCATGGCAAGCTGTCGCTGCGACGCCAGTCAGCATGGTCCATTACCTAGGCACTTGGGCAGCGGGTAGCGCCAGCGCCCATCGATCTGGCACACGGACGAGGTGTTGCCTTCCAGCTTCATGCCCTCATGACAGCGGAAGATAATGCTGGCCCCCAACCCGGTGCCGGACTCTATGTTCTCAATCCAACCATTGTACAGCGGACCGGGGTGTCCACAGTTAATTTCTGCTCGGCGCCACGAGAACAGACGATACGTCAGGCGTTAGCCCGTCGCCCGGCGGGGTCGCTCCGGGGCAGGGGAGGGGGAGCAGCCGAGATATGGACAAAAAGCCCTCAGAACTGCCGCCACAAAAACGGCGCAGAACGTTACAAAAACTCCACAATAATCCTAACATGTGTTCAATTTAAAAGCATGAATATTTTCATACCTTCATTTTTTACTAACAAGGCTGATATAATTGCGTAAACCTAAAAGATACAATTTCAATTAAAAAGGGATTTTTTTGTTTTCATGAATTTATTATTAAAAATTGTCATGAATATTACAAAGTCCTTAACAACTAAACATATTTAAAATTATTTCAGAAAACATTATAAGTGGCAGTGACGGTATCACTATTATCTTATTTCGGAGATATGTTATTTAATTAAAGTTATTTTTACTATAATTTTCTATGTAATCATTTTTCATTGATTCAAAAAACCACAACAAACATTTTATCGTTGTTTTGTGCGAAACAAGAGCAAGATTAATATCAGACGTTTTCCCATGGATATATTAATTACACAGTTAAACAAAACATTCGTTATCTGAATGTAATTATAAATAAATACAAATATAATATTCGTTCTTAACGCTTGAGACCTGTTGTTAAATATTGTGTAGCTGAGTTCTGTCATGGACGTTTACATCTTACGTACAAAACAAAGATGTGAAGTGATTGATTTCTGTTAGCCTAATTTTGTCCATATCTGCGGCGATAAAGTAACAAAAATCTGTATTAACGATTTCACCCGTTACATTTGAACAGATTCTCTCTGTTTAAGGTATATACTCGTCAAATTTGAGTATCATTTTCTGCACTAAAATTGAACTATATTACGTCTTATTTTCGGAACGTGTAACAGTTTGGTCTAATAATGACTAACTTTGTAGCTATTTAATGCTACATTACATGTTTTAATTATTCTATAGTGCGTAGTTTTGATAAATATAAATGGATCTACACTCTCTAAAGGTGACAACGAAACTTCTACAAACTAAGAGTGCTATACTGGAGCTTCTTTTAGTGCAAATTAGTCAGCTAATCAGTGTGAAATTCGTGATGTGACTATGACTATAACTAATTCTGTTAGTGCTAGTAACTATTATCTGCAAATAACGGCTGAAATTTAAGATGAGAGTCTCTAGAAGACTCGAATTTAATAACAAAGAAAAGTAGTATTTGTCGTTGTTTGTGTTAAAGAAACGTAAACTCTTTCAATGTGTATATACATGCCCTGACACATCATACTCGAAAGTACCACTGCTCCGAGGTGAACATTTGATTCTGAAATACATGACGTCCTGTCACTCAAGTTTTCTATTTCAGTAGGGAAAAGCAATGCTGCAGGAAACATGCTGCCGTTTCCCCACTGATTCACCAGAAATCCGATATTCAATTTTCGTAACCATCAAATGGAATTACGTTACCATTAAGAAAAATAATGAAGTTAATAATAAACGTATTAACAAACTGTCTCTAAAGTATAAAGGAAATCTATAGAAAAATACTGGAAACATAATTGAATTGGACATTATATCCCCAAAAGGGAAATTTTTCACATATTACTGCTCCTTATTGCATCAATTAAAAATGTAAGACATCAATCACTACAAAACGTTATTTTCAAATAATCAAATGTTTTTTCTGTTTTGTATTACATATTGTTTGTGTACATATTTTGAATAGTTCCATGCACCTCTACTTTCTCTTCTCAACATGGTCTTATTTAGAAATACTCCACATCTTTTATAACATATAGCATTTTGTTTTTAAAAACATGGGTTCTTCTATATTTTTGAAATCTGAAACAAATAGGAATAACACCTTTCCGAATTTAAAAGTAAGTTGAAGAATTTAAACATGATATATTGAACGATCTTCTGTTCTAAATTCAGAGACCTAATGATCACTAACAATGAAAACATTTACAATTAGTTATAACTTAACACACATTTAGTGGCTAGTATTACGAACAGGAGAATAGAGAAATAAATATTCTCATTCTGAATACTGGCTCATAATTAACTAGCATTCGAAACGCGATTGGCGCTCATAGCACAGTCGGTAGAATTCGCATATCGAATAGAACATAGGAGTGTGCGCCAAGGGCGTAGCTTCGGTACGGCACTGAAACAAACAGAACACCTAGGGCACCACAAATAAGTTGCAAATAACTTTGGAACCTAATTTGTTAAACTTTGCATTAAAGTCAGCAAACCATTTATTTCAATCGAAGCCCTGAGGTATGGATAATCCTTCTTTTTAAGAGAACGGCGACATATTTTAAGACTGTCCCGGATGGCACAAGCACAAGCTCTAGTTACGCTGCTACTCTGCGCTCAACACGAACTCAACGGACTCAACCGTCAGCCGAAGGGATCTCGCGAGGAGCCACAATGGAAGCGAGGACGGGGTCAACGGGTTAACACACAGCAACTCGGTGCGGTATTGTCTGTTCTCCACTTGCAAACAACGACCAGTGCCGGTACATCAAGGGGTAGCAGATTAAGGTACGAATACGCCAATCCTTAGAAGCACTGAACCACCATTCAATTAGGATTTGAAGAGAACCAAAGAGAAATGTAAGAGGCGAGAATTGTGTGTATAGTGTATACATAAATATTAAAATTGCTATCCAATTTTAGAGTTTACAATTCACAATGTTATTTATTATTAGAGTTTTCAAATAATAATAATAATAATAATAATAATAATTATAATAATAATAATTAACAAATTGAGTTTTGCGGTTGGGTAAAATAGATTTTAGTTTATAATTTAGAAGTTAATGTAAAATAAGTTTTTATTCATGGACCATTATTTTATTTTAATTAATTCTCATTTTTCAGTTTTTACAAGTTGTAAAAAAATGTTTTTTACGGGAAAGACAAAACTGAATAAATGTAAACGAATGGGCCATATCTTAGAGAGTAACACTATTTAACACATGTTAATTAGAGGCAACATTTACTGAAATTATTTAAATTTATTTTTATTGTAAAGAAGAAAATAAGAATAATTCAAACTTTAACTCATGTTTTTTTGCGACACGTGATTAACTACAAATTATTCTTAAGAACGCACCCGAAGGTTCGGGTGTAGTCCTGTGCTTCTAAGAATTTCACATTCGTAGTCGCAGACGTGCGTGAACATTCAATTTCGATTCCCACGTACATATCAGGGACCTCACAGGAGTCAGGAGAATGGAAACAGACAAAGCGAAACGTGCACATTAATGGATAACTGTATAGATGATGGATTGCACACAGGTTTAAAAGGTAACTGGTGTGTTACGAAGAGTTTCCTCCTTCTACTTGAAGAATGATTCCCAGTTAAGGATTGACGAAGGACGAAGGATTGAAGATTGAAGGGAAAAAAAGTCTTGTCCCTACCAATGCCGTCACCAGTTCTGCTAACCACTTCTCATTCGTCATTTAAGAACGAAGCTCATGAAGTCTGTGACAATGCCAATATTTTTATTTATGAGATCTGAAAAAATGAGTTTGACCCCGTACCCTATCATGCCTAATAGAATGAAATATGCACTTCTCAGAAAGGACCCAGTTCGACAAATACTTCTTGATTATATGTCTACGAAAAAAAAAAACAGTTTTCACTATTAAGTATGTGAACCTTATAGTTAATTATAAAAATCTATTGAAATAGACACATTTAAAATAAACGACTTTGTTCATTATGCAAATATTTTCAAGTTTCCCTTGAATTACACCGAAGTAAAAAAAAACAACTAAAAATTCTCGCACGTAAAAATTAATGTTAGAATATTGATTTATTGATATAGTTTTATACTGTTTTAAAATTATAATGAAATTTTGAAGCACTAATGCAACAACCATTCAATGCAATAATGCTAAGCTAAAGCGTGCTCGAAAAAAAGCCGCTCTGTCAACCGCTCTGTCAAAACCCGTTTTGTCAGCAACAGATTCGAAAAGTAATGACCGGGAACGCCAATCCGTTGAAGCTAGCACCCTGACACTGAACTCTTATTCTCAATGAATAAGAGCCCAAGCTGAATTGACGCCGATATAACGACGGTTGTCGGTAAAATAGGCCCAAAGATCGACGATCAAAAGACGGCATATGATGGAAGAGAAAGGTTGACTGTGCCATTGGGATGGACATGGAAAGAAACGGAGAGGGGACGGGGAAAAAAAGAAAACAATTTGAGTGGTCCAACGGAAAGATAACAGTGAGTGTACTGTCGTTTCCAAGTGTACGTCTTAGTACAAGGGGATCACTGGGTCAAAAGGCATATTACATTCAATTCAGACTTCCTTTCAAGAGGAAATATAATTAATATGCGAAGTAACATATAATATATATGAAGGATGTGAAAGATTGATGAGGAGTACAAATAGCAAAATAGACACTGACATTGCACTAAACACAACACATACGGACAACATTGAGAGCATACAACACGTTCAGAAGAGTCACGGAAATATTAATTTTCGGACACGGTGTTAAAAAGAACAATTCAAAAACCAAATATTAGTAGTTACTATTATGTGAAGTGCAACAACTATTACCTATTTTGATATTTAATAAAGTGACATTGAAACCAAACCTATAAAAATTGAATCGCCATCGCCGGAAATTTCGTAAGAGCAGCTCATTTGTTAACAACTAAGGAAGAAAACGTCAAATTTTATAAATATCCTGAAATTATGTCATGAAAGTCTGTTAATATTAAGTGAAAATGGATGGTAAATGGAAAAAAACATTAGGTAGTAGTTTAGTTTGATTCTTTAAGGAAGTTTATAAATTAAATCAGACAAATGTTAATGATGAAATGTTTAAATAATTATAGAAAGACTTTATAGATGAAAACCTTAAATGTTAGCAACCAGAACTGTAAGTATGTTCAATATTTCAAGGAACAGATCACCTACCAAAATGTTTTAAAAGCTATGGGTTATTTCTCTTCTCAAAATAATTACAAATTCTTTCTCAAGAAAGACCCCAACGAGCTCTGGACTGAAAAATGGTTTTTATATACCTACTCGTTGACACCAAGCAAAAAATGTTTCTTTATGTAATTGTAATACAAAATCATGAATTTCGTTTTAACGCGAAGGAAATTAATTCTCTATGTACAAATAATTTTATTAATATTTTTACTTTAATGTTATGTGATGAACAAATGGAGTCTACATAAGACGACCTTTCTGGATTAGACACAAGCCTAGTTCTTCATCGACATTTTCATTTGGGACTGTACTACGTAGTTTAACATTCCGAGAAATTTTTCAAACGCCTACTTCTTTGATTTCCATTAAAAATATTAAAAACCAGTTCACTTCTGTTAGCGAGGAAGGGTTAATAGTCCAACGAGCCGAATAAATACACACGATTAGTAAACAAACAAATCGTATATTCTGATGTACGTGTTACACTGCTCAGCGATCAATAACAACTGAGGAAAAAACAAAAGGTTGAGCGCGATGCGCACGGACAAATCATGGCGCATGCGCGCAAACAAGATAGATGGCGCACAACTGCTACTCGCATTCAAGAGATAAAGTTCAAGTTACAACACTTCCCCTCGAGTCGGTTGTTCATCCGTCGGTCATGCGTTAATCTTCATCCCTGCTAATTGTACGCAGTGCTTATGTTTGGACTTCGGTAATCCCTTCGTCAGGAAATCTGCAGCTTGGTCTTCAGTAGGCACGTGTTGCAGACGAAATTCCTTCTTCTTCAGTACGTCTCGCACAAAGTGATGGCGGATATCAATGTGCTTGCTTCTTGCATGGTACGTATCATTTTCGGCTAATACCAGAGAGCCACGGTTATCGCAGAAGATGATGAGATCATCGAAATCATAGAATCCCAATTCTGAGAGAAACCGTCGAAGGAATATGGCTTCTTTCGCGCTCTCCGATAAAGCCATATATTCAGCCTCCAATGTTGACAATGCGACAGTCCGCTGCTTACGAGAGTCCCAAGAGATCGGTCCCCCGTTCAACATAAATAGATAGCCGGAATAGGATCTCCTGTCACCGGCACAGTTACCCCAGTCAGCGTCAGCGTATCCCTTGAAGGAGCCTGGGTCTAAACCGTACGTCAATCCAAATCAATCGTGCCCTGTAAATAGCGTAAAACGCGTTTGGCGGCTCTCCAATGTTCGGAGCCAAAGCAATTGTTGAACTGTCCAAGGTAACTTGCTGCGAATGAAATATCGGGTCGTGTGCTTGATGCCAAGTACGTAAGAGCTCCAACAAGCTCACGATATGGAAGGCGTGAGTCTTCCGGCGATTGTGACTCGTTCTTCTGCAGCTTGACATTCGGGTCCAGTGGGGTAGAAACGGCATTGCAATTTCTCATTCGAACCTCGAAATTAACTCCTCAATATAGCCTCGTTGATGAAGTGTCACTTGCCCGTTTGATTGCTCGAATTCCATTCCCAAACAAGACTTCACGAACCCAAGGTCCTTCACGAAAAAATTAGTACGTAGTCCTGCGATTAGCTCGGATATTTCATCCTCGTTGCGAGAAGCTATCAGAATGTCGTCGACGTAAGTCGCAATGAGAACCACATCTTCCCCTGAACCGATGTAAAACAAGCAAGGATTGGATTTCGATGGTACGGCTCCCAGCTTCTTCATGGTTGCGTCTAGCTTCGTATACCAACTTCTCCCGGCCTGTTTCAGTCCGTATAATGATTTCTTCAAACGGCATACCTTTTCACCTTCGCGGAGTTTGTCGAGCATCTTCTTCGCCTTTGATCCAATCTGATTTTCGCCTTCAGAGTCTACGATGTCCCGCAAGATTTGTTGAAGATTTTTCGGAGGTTTCATATAGATTTCCTCTTCAAGTACTCCGTTCAGATATGCAGTTTCGACATCCAGCTGTCGAATCTTCATACCATGACTGGCTGATAGTGATGCCATAAGTCGAATGGTACCTCTTCGTGCTACCGGTGCAAACGTCTCTGTGAAATGTATTCCAGGTTGTTGGCTAAATCCCTGCGCAACAAGCCGTGCTTTCCTCTTTTCCAGCACTCCGTTAGGATGATATTTATTTCTCAGCACGATTCGACTGCCTACAACCTTCTGATTATCTGGGCGATCGACCAGATCCCAAGTATCATTCTTCATGATTGATTTGATTTCAGCTGCAATGGCTTGACGCCATTCGTCTGCTTCTGGACTATTCAGTGCTTCTTTAAAAGGTACTTCGGAGAGAAGTATCTGGTTCTGCTCATCGTGAAAATCGTTGCTAGGTTCTGGAACACTGTTGTATATCTTCCTCGGTCTTCCCCTCAAACCTGTTCTAACTATCTTCGGTCGACCGCTGCCTCTATGGCTGATTTGTGAAATCGGATTCTCCTCGGAAGCGGGTTCTGGAGGGCTTTGAAAAACGTCTGATCCTGGCGATGATGCTTCCGTCTCGGTGTCATCGTTCGATTCTGTAGAATCTTCGTCATCAGAAGAGTCAAAAATGTGGTCTATTTCCTCAGTAGGTTCCGGATGCCTTGATGAAAACTCCACTTCTCTAAATTGTCGAACCTGCGGTGAATCCTCTTTTCCATCGATGGCCTCTTCTTCGACGGGAAAATCAGTCGATTTACTGTGATCCTCGTCTTCCAAAAAAGTTACATCACGAGTTATCAGAACCTGCCGCTTCTCCGACGACCAAACGCGATATGCTTTGGACTCTTCTGCATATCCTAAGAAAATTCCCTCTTGACCTCGATCGTCGAAGTTTCCTTTCCCAGGAGTTCTGTCCAAGTAGTAGACCTTACTTCCAAATATCCTAAGGTTGGAAACGTCCGGATCTTCGCCAGTCCATGCCTCAAATGGTGTCCTCCCATTCAGACTCTTTGTCGGTAGTCGATTTCTCAAATAATTCGCAGTATTAACTGCCTCTGCCCAAAAATAGTCAGGCAAATTCGATTCCTTGAGAAGGCATCTGGCTGCTTCCAATAGTGACCGGTTTTTTCGCTCGGCGATCCCGTTCTGTTCCGGGTTGTAGGGCACAGTAAGTCTCCTTGAAATCCCTTTTTTCTTCAAATAGTCGTCGAACTCACTGTTCAAAAATTATCGGCCGTTATCGGACTGTAGACATTTAATAGTTATACTCTTCTCGTTTTCGACACGTGCGGCATAATTGGTAAACGCCTTAAAAACTTCGTCCTTGGACTTTAAGAACTGGATCTCACACCATCGTGTACTGTCATCAATAAATTCGACGAAGTACTTCGATCCACCCAAAGATGCTGTCCGCATGGGTCCACAGACGTCCGAATGTATCAGGTCCAGAGTGTTTGTCTGCCGCTGCGACTTGTTGGGAAAAGGAGCCCTCGTCATTTTACTTCCTAAACAGACGTTGCAGTTGAGTTTTCCGGTCGTATTTGAGAGCAAAACACCCTTCAAAATTCCCTTTTGAATACCTTCCTGGATATCTCGTATATTCGCGTGGCCCAGACGTTGGTGTAGAAGTTCGAGAGTAACTTTGTTTTCCTTTGGTGCGGTTGCAGCAGAATAAGCGCCTTGTCCAGATTCACGGATGAAATATAAATTTTCAATTCTTTCGGCTTCCAGCACTATCTTTTCATTTTCATCTCGAATAAGTGCTCCTGTCTTTCGGAAAAGAATTTCGAAGCCGTGATCTGTAATTTTACTCACCGACAATAAGTTTTGTCTCATTTCCGGTACATAGATCGCGTTGTTCAGTGTGACATTCGCTGTCTTGTCATGCGCGCGTGCGACAAACTGCGCTTTGCCTTCGCCTGCCGTGACTGTTGTAGCATTACTAGCGAATTTTTCCTCTTCACGATTCGGCACGATTTCACTGAAGTAGTCGGCGTCGATGCAGAAATGACTAGTCGCTCCGCTATCTAGGCACCATTTAACATCCGACTGTGACCTCTTCTGACTCGATACGTAAAAACTTACATTCTCCGTGGATTTTTCTTTTGCACTTTTCTTCTTTGTCGGACATACGTTCGCTTTATGACCGAACAGTTTACACTTATAACACCGGATCGTCGCAAGATTCTCTTTCTGTTTGTCGCCGTCACCTTTGTCTTGTCGTTTTTTAGAATGTTCTTTTTTCTTCGCGAACATGGCCCCTGACGGTGTGTTTCGCGTGACACTTTTCCTCGCGTCACTTTCCTCGAGAATTTTAATACGAAGTGCCTCCGGCGTTGGCAATTCGTCTCGCGACTCAATGGCACACCGAAAATTTTCAAACGTCGTTGGCAAACTGTAGAGCAATAGAATCGCCAGCAAATCTTGATTTATTTCGATGTCCATATCATTCAGTTTGTCTACCGAGTCAAAGAAACTGTTCAGATGCGCGCGCACGTCGCCGTTTTCCGCCATTTTCTGCAGCGTCAAACTTTTTAACAACGTCGCCTTCCTCGCTGGTCCTTTCGACTGATAAGTCTCTTCGAGTTTTATCCACATTTCGCGCGAGGTTGTACAATGTTTAATTTGTTTCAACTCGCTCGTTGAAATCGACAATATCATGTCCGAACGCGCCTTCGCGTCGTTACGTGTCCATTCCTGAATGTTGGCCGCGTTCGCGTTATTTTCACCAGGTTCAGGTTTCACCATTCCACCGTTTACGTATTCCCACAAATCATTTTTAGTGAGAACTGCCTGCATTTGCAGTTTCCACGTATCGTAATTGTCTTTTCCCAATAACTCGATACGTCCCACGTTTCCGGCGTTCATAATGGCAGACACAAAGAAAACTTTTCACGCGCGTTCGTTTTTGATCTGTAACACCGCTCGTTGTTCACTTTTCACAGTTTTTCACAGTTTTCGCGAACCTGGGCCCATAACCTGTTAGCGAGGAAGGGTTAATAGTCCAACGAGCCGAATAAATACACACGATTAGTAAACAAACAAATTGTATATTCTGATGTACGTGTTACACTGCTCAGCGATCAATAACAACTCAGGAAAAAACAAAAGGTTGAGCGCGATGCGCACGGACAAATCATGGCGCATGCGCGCAAACAAGATAGATGGCGCACAACCGCTACTCGCATTCAAGAGATAAAGTTCAAGTTACAACAACTTCGATTATTTGATTGAAACGAATAATGAGCTTCCGCTACTTATAGTGAGTCATAAACCAGGATAAAAAATAACGTTTAGAATGAATAGTAAATTGTTTTCCACCGGCAGAAGTGTCAAGAGACTCATACCAGAAACTGTAATATAACAATATAACTTTAACTAAAACAATTGTAAGTATAACAACAAATAGTTTCATTTATAACGCACCCATTTATGCGGCATTTGGAAAAGAAAATATAACGTGGTTTTAATGTTCATTTATTGCACTAAAAATAGACAATATTTACCCCAAGTAGTTCGGGAAACATTTAATTGTGTAATATTGTTACTAATTTCACAAAATATTAAGACTACTTTAGTATGGCGTTTTCGACGCTGTAAATAGGTAGTTTTCAAAGTGCATGACGTTTATTAATTTCAGTTTTATAAATTAAATAATTAGGATAAGAAAAATTGACCAGCCCTCCCCCAGAAGAACGTGGCGCGCTGAATGCCTCTCTAGCCCCAATTAGAGCATCGCATGGGATCTAAATGGACTAACCGTGAACGAAGATTCATGGACACCCGTAGGCTAATATTATTTGGACCTCAGTCACTACATACACCTACCCCCATGTAACACAGCGTAACCTCAAACCCCTTCCACTCTTTAGTGTTTCGTATATTTATGAGCAACCCCTATGTAGGATATTGCTAAAGACACAGGCAGTATAACTTATTTAGTGACAATTAATCAAATATGCTAAAAATTAAAACAAAAAAGTTATTTGAACAAAAATATTATATTCAAACGTCGTACTGTATGTGAACTGTAAACATTATTTTCCATCAGTTATGACTCGTGCTGTTTTTGCAGATATGTATCTTATCAGCAAATTTGTATATTTTCTGCAGATTTACAGTTCTGTATCTTATTTGCAGATCTGTTGCCGGAAACATATATTTCTGTTCGTTTGAATGCAGGTCTCCGTTAAGGATGCGTGCAACACGCTTTGTTGCCATCGAAGCGGGCGTGCTTTTGCGTGATTCGCAGAGGCCGCTGAGGTGTTGCCGCCTGTGCCGCTATCCGGCGAGCGCCGACTCACGCTTGGCGCCAGTGTTAGTTGTTCACTTGGCTGCCAGATGTCGCGGCGATCACGCTACGACGTCGCGAAGGCCGGGCACCCAGGTGGCAATCATATCGAGCACGTGGTACGTGCCAATGTTAGACGCGACATTTCAACTTTTTTAAAGACATTTTTTTAAGTTTAAGAATTCATATTGTGCATTGGTCTTATTACTTTGAATTTCTATAAGAAATTTTCAATGTACATTTCATATACTAGAACTAATTATTTTACATAGTCTTCAAATATTCATCGTACTAAGAAAGGCTATTACTACAGGCAATATAAATTTAAATTTCGACACACATTCATGTGTATGATAAAATATGTGTTTTAAATTTTGAAATGTATTAAAATATTTGGTTATAAAATTTGTAACACATAATTTTGAATGATTACCTCCGTAATGTGAAATGAACATCTACATGGTTAAATATGAAAATTGATATTTGTTGAGTTGCTAGGTAATCAGCATATGTAGTCAATCTTAATTCTAAAATCAATTCAAAAGTATTTATATTTACAAATTTTCAATTGGTCGGATGTTAAGTGCTGAACGCAACAGCTTTATTGCCTGCTTCAAAACGGGCATCGTGAAACCTAATTGCCAAAATATCGTTCTGCAATTCCTGGGGGAGCCCAGAGGAAACATTGGACCTGAGACGGGAGATCCATGGGGGCCCTTATTTCTAACAAACTTCCCCCCCCCATACAGAACATAAATGGAAATAACCTTTCCATGTATTATAGCTGTTAATTCGATTGAAATATTGCCGGTGAGAGTGATACCTTGTAATAATTTTAGAAAAAGATGTCTAGTATGAATATTGTTAATTCTTAAGATCTTTTCGACTGCCTAGCGACCATCTTGAGAGCTAATTTCAGAACTTTGTTTTCCGTTCAGACACTGCAAGATTAATTCTGTTCATGATTTCTACGCGATCGAAAATATCTCATGTATTAAAAATATTGAGACTAGACATATTTTTCTCAAACAGTTAATTTGAGTGAGAAGTAAATACAATTTTTTTCTATTTTCTTGAAAATTAAATTCGAGGCCCTCTATTAAATCGGGGTCCGGCGTATGTTGCTTCAGCACCCCACCCACTCTTCCTCGGCGTCCCTGCGTCTTTCCATTGGGCGTTCGAGATAGCTGAACTAGTTATGGTTTTCAAAATGTGCACTGCACAGGAAAGATATGACCGCATTACTCACAGCAAACACTTACTCCTATCATATGTTCATCGTAATGATTTAATGAGTTTTAACGAGTTCATTGTCGGCAGTTTAAAAATGTGCAATGTAACGTGTGCAACTAAACTTCAAGTTGGTTTTAAATAGTGTTACATAGGCGCCATAGTGCGCAGAGGGGTGGCTAGGGGTGCCATGATCTCCCTAGGGAATTTTTAAAGGGGCTCCATAGGCAATAAATTATGGATTTCTGTCAATATGTTCAATCTCTGAATTTTCCCTGTTTTGACCTGTCAATTTGGAGAATTGTTACGCGACAAGCTATCTGTCAAGCTCTAAATGGTTCGGCATAAAACCAAATGTATTTATTATAATGTTATAATTTCATTCTCCGTAATATGATTTATTTATTGACTAGTAAAATGTGACCTTTGTAGGCCCTAAGTACAGGATGAATGGGAAAGGGATCCAAAAATGTACTACTTCGCCCTACACTTGTTTGAGGCTGCATTTGCCTACGTCTACACATAGTGTAGTTTTTTCCAACAGTGCACATTTTGTGAGAATGCTCATAAGGTGTTGTTGACATTATTCAAAGATGAAGTAATGGAAGACATCTTTGTCAACTAAGATTTATTCAGAGCCCCGGCTATCGACGGCTCATATTTTGTAACGAATTCATATTTTTAAAAAAATAATTACTAGGAGATAACAAACTTCGCGTAGTGTGAATTCAGAATCAGTTTTGTGCTCTTTTTTATCAGTTGTCGCTTCGTCGTCTCGGATAATAAATGAAAGGGTATCAATAAAATCATAAATACTATAAATTTACATATTTACCTCTTGAACTGATATGAAGAATGTTTCAACATTTCTTCAAAGTTTGAATGTCGTGGGAATTTAATAACCTTGTGAGCTTGAAATTTACTTTGATTTAAGATTTACCGCTATTTTGAAAAGTATCGAAAACCGTAAACGTTGATCCTGTATTTTTATTTTCTCGCTTTAAGCTTACGCACTAGAGAGAAAGTATTGTAATGCTGTGAAAAAAAACCAGCGAATTCTCAACAGAAAAACGTTTATTGCCCTGGTAACGAGAAAATGGATGTCTTGTTTCTGTATATAGTAAATTACTTCCTCTAACACTTGCAACGTGAATTCAGAATCAACGTTTGATATCGAAAAATTCATTGAGGGCATTGATACCACGACCTTAATATTGCAAATACCAACCTTTGAGTGCGAAACGTCTGTTCGTTTCTCAGTGAACAACACTAGTGGGTACACTGTGAGTATGGTTTTCACTAAAATTGATATGCCGCCAACGACCTCACTGATGCTGTCTCTCCTAGAATTTGAAACGAATATTCTGATTTTTGGGGGTGATTTATGCCACAAATGAGGCTAATAACAATTTTTTTGCAGAAATAATGTGGACTTCTAGTAATATATAATATAGACAATAAATCACAAATTTGAAAGCCTAATAGTAATGAGAATGCACGAAGATGTAACATTTGCGTTTCATTTCCTCACAATTTTGAGTATTCTGGCAATAAACTCGAGTATTAAAGTGGTATATTAGCAACATTTTATAATGTTATTTATCTTGCTAAATTAACAAATTCAATGTAGCATATGATTGAAGAACTTTAATTATGTGTTTACGAAAATTAAAATATAAATATTCTAGAATTAAAATTCCGAGAACATTCTTTAAAATGAAACTCAAGTGGAGTTTATTCTTAAATAATAATATTCATAAACAATAATAAAAAATAATATTAATGAAATCTTATTAAAACTAGTGATGATTTTAGATTTATATTTGTATTGTTAAGTTGTCGTGGGCATATTGTTGCAATGATAAAACTAAAATTTTGACTTTTATTTCAAAAAGTTAACGTAAAAACATGTCTTCACAATTCCTGTTCACAAATTTCAAACTTTGTATAACATATTTTATATGCCTCATGTTATAAATTGTCTTCATTCTTCCCTTTCATACTACAATACGAATATACTATGATTACGAAATCGCATTTGAGTTATGAAGTGACTTGGGGAATTGTAGAATAATTGAGTAACTATTTTCCTTACTACAACGACAAACATTAAAATATTACATGGGAGGAACCACACTTTTAAAATGAAGGGTTAGAAGGAAGCTACTGTGCAATTGTCTAACAAGTTCAGTGAAAATCAAACTTGACAAAACCATTCTACAGCATACAACGAGCAGTGCACTACACACTACGTACAAACGCAGCCACTAAACATGCGAAGCACCGCAGCAACGTTTACGCATTCCGCGTGCCACGCCATCGCACCTCTGCGCCGCCTTTCAGACTAGTGCGCTACGCCGCTACGGGGCCACCCATCCTACGGGGGAGCGTGCACCTACGGGGGACGCGCGCCGCTCCGGTGCGTACGCTAGGCGGTGTACCTGCGCCGTGCCTGTGTGCTGGCTGAGGCTCTTCCCAGCGCACAGCCGCCGTGCGGGGCGCGGGCGGGCGGCGGAGGGCAAGCGGCGGGCGTTGGGGCGATGGGGCGATGGGGGCGAGAGGGCGAGAGGGCGAGGGAGCCAACGAACACCTCAATTGCTTTTACCAAACGCGTTCATCGGAAAAAAAGTGAGCGATTTTCTTACATTTCACATTTCGTTGACGTGAAGGGGCAGAAACTTAATTTTTTGACATTCCGGTTTTAAAACAGACCCATTTTATATCAGGAATAAATCATTCGTCGAAAGATATATTAATGCAAATAACAACCCTTAAGCTAAAAGCCGTTTTGGTATTATTTCCAATCGCTACAGGCTTAAAATTGTTCTACCTGTGTTTCAGTAAAAATATCAATGTGAATAGTAGACAAGTTTTCGATTTCAATTTCGTAAAAAATGTATATTTCGTTCATCAATGCCTTTGAACAAATATATCGGCCAATACTTCAGAAATTAATTGAAAAAACTGAAAGTGTGTTTCAAAAACACTCGGGGCAATTAAACGTGTAAGCGGTTTTTGGGATCGATGTCAGTGGAAACATTGTTTTCATACTCAGAAATCATTCCTGTGTTTTAAGTTACTAGAAGATAAAATTATCAGCACTAACCCGCTCAATTATTTTCTCCTACCGTGCGACAGGAAATGCCTGAGTCAGTGTGAATTTTTTAACGATGTCGCCCCCGAAACCAAGTAAATTCTTTTCCATGCTAAGAAATGGAAATGACAGAGAAAATATATTGGAAGAGACGGCTATGAGAATTTCCTCTCGACCAATTTTACTATTTTATTTTTAAATTATTATGAGTTCATATTACTTGAAATCATTGTTACCGAAAGTTATACTGAAACTTTTAACTTCAAAAAGTGAAGAATAATAATATTCATACAAATTGTTGATAATTTGTCATTTTCTCAATAATTTTGAATAATATTTTTCTGTGCTTATTTACCATAGCAAGTATCTGAATAAAATTTCCGTAAAATGATACGTATTTTTAATGAAAAAAAAATGAAACTCTTAGAGAAACACAAAAAACCACCTTGTATCGGAAACCTGTTAAAGCGTCGGTAGGTGAGGGAGTTAATAGAGCAAATCACGAGAATAGGCATTTATACGCGTTACTAAATAAAACAGGTAGAAATAGACAAAAACCTTAATAAGAACTTATTCGTATATTACGTTATTTTACGCCATTCCAACAAAAACGTCTAACATTCAGTTTCCAAAAACACATTTACTTTTAGAACGGAAAAAAATCAGTTCCTCTACTTTATTATAATTTATTTGACATACGCTTGTGATGCGGGTATCAAAACATATTTTATAAGGCGTGTATTTCTTTTCCTCCTGTAAAATAAATTCTAAAATTAAAAATATCAATGTCGCCTATATGTTACTGCAATCTAGAACGTATTCATTTTAATATTATGGGAAGAATGGCTGTGTCAGGGGCTTATTTGTTCTCGCTTTATTGCAAACAATGGATATCCCTTGTTGTTAGGCAATAATATTTCCGTATATTCCGTAATTGAGCTCGCCTGCCCATAATAGAAACGTACAAAATTATTTTTGAAACTTTAAAATATTTAAAAATAACTCTCATAACTCAAAAGAAACGAGCAGTGATTCTATGTTTATTCCTACCCGTTTCCTTTGAGTCAATACGGCCGTGTACGAGTCAATATGGCCGTCGTGTCAGAACTGTGACCTTTAATTTGTTTGCTTTATCCTCAATCTATTTTCCTTAGCTGATAATTTACAGAGCCAATAATCGTAGCAGAGTAGAAACATTTCGATTCCAGTTAGGTCGTAACTGGACTACAGTTTTCAATACCTAAATTATAATGCATGAATTATCCAGAACATGCTCTTATTCATAGGAAGAATAAAAAATGAAAAATACTTTAATAATAACAGCTGTGTAAAAACTCATACTTAAATAAAAAATGTCATTAGTTATATCTAAATTAGTGTAATAGAAAATCGTATGGTATCTTTGCGACTAAAAAGTTTTATGCAAGCTATTTTCATATTGAGTGAATTGAAGATTTACGTTAAGATATATGAAAAATCGTGACGTTTTAAATTAAACAAACATACATTTATAAAGCAAATATCACTTTTTCAGCTTTTGTTTTGAACACGGGCCTTCCGATAAGTGTTACAATAACAGATGAGGCATAAAAACACAAATCCATGCTGTTTGATTAAAATTGTGTGATGTGTTGAACTACATGATCGTACTTATTTTAACATCATTATTATTGCCATCATTGAATAAATATTATTGTCTTAAAGTAGCAAACTCAAAAAATCACTCTACCATACCAGACTCATGCTGACTACAAAATGTTCCCAATCGGACTTTAATACATCTAAATAAAAAATATTGTTTAATAAATCTATTTTATTCGAAAATATATTATTTTTATTATTTGTGTCACTGAACGGTGATATTTATTATACTAGTTCATTATTACACACCACGTGTAAACATTGTAGTGCATTATAATGGTATTATCCATAAGACTAGAACACATCTCATTGTACATTAATCTGTCTTATTAGTAAATGCTGCAAATAAATTTTCCTTTTTCTAAAAATATTTTAATCGAATTGATTGAGGAAGCTGGAGTCCTTGGAGGCACACATGACAATGAAGAACTCTACATGCGACTCTCATTCGTGTTTACTGATATTAAGCGTGCATTAATTTCGAATATTAATCTCGAATAATTATTTTTATCTAGAATGAAACGTCGGGTGTTTAAAAACTACTATAATGCATCCATCGCTGACAATAGGTGTACCGGATGCATTTTCCAACAAATTAACCATGAATTGATTTTCGGAGACTGTTTTTTGTCTTTAAACTTCTGGAAGAAGTGCAGATACTTCCTAATGTGATATTAGTTTATTATCGCGGGTACTCATGGATAAATAAGCTACTTTATCTACTAAGTCGTTCATAAATCTCAATCATAAACTAATAAACTAGATTTGAATTCCGTAGTTTTGAATTATTGCATTAAATTCTACATACTAAAGAGCGAACTCCAACTGTGAACTACAACTTTTCTACATCTAACAAATTGCAGAGGCTTTTTGTGCACATGACCTTTCTAGATGTGCTCAACTATGTAACTAAGTGTGCACCTACATTTGAAAAATACGCTTTTAAACGTTTAGACACTAATTTTTCTCCAATAACATAACAATTTGTACTTTCAAGACATAATGAGAAAATAATTAAATTTATAGACCTTTCTAATATTTTAAACCTAGAATATACGTACATGATATAATTATTCTAAAGCGCAACTATTAATGCTCGACAAATATATGTACTTTTCTCATTGTTCAGCAGGAATTACCCACATCTAAAAAAATTCCAATAGGTTGTTTTGAAATAATTGAAATCAGTAGCAACTCATTGTTTAAAATCTGTAGCAAATCATATCACTGATAACTGTTTCGCAGGCTTTACCTAATTTAAACAAAATAGTCAAACAAATATTAACATTTTAAATTAAGCACATTTTGTCAATTTACCGTGTAGTAAACATTGTAAAGTAATGTAACTGAGTGATCTATTATATCACAGTGACAAGAATCGCCGACTGCGCGTAATAGGAAAGCGGTGAGCGATGGAACGTGTTTGATTGCAGAGTGGGCTCAGGCGCCCAGGGGCCTAGGGGCCCAGGGGCCCAGGGGCCCGGGAGGCGCCCAGGAGGCGCCCCGTCGCCCGGCGCCGGTCGCTGGCCCGGCCGCCCGCGCGCGCCCCCCGCTTCCGCCCCCGCCCCCGCCGCGAGCGTGGCGTGGCGTGGCGTGGCGCGGCGGGGCGGGGCGGAGTGGGCGGGGCGGGCGCGGCGGACGCCGGCTGCCGCGGGGCCACCTCGCGCCCGTGCCAGGCCAAGCCCTACCTTGACACTTGGGCTGCGAGCCGGTCCAGCGGCGGTCGGCCCCGCAGCGCCGCGTAGGCTCCCCCACCAGCGTGTACCCGTACTTGCACTCGTACGACACCACCGAGTTGAACGAGCACGACGTGAAGATGGCCTTCCCGTTGCCCGGGTTGTCGGGGGGTGGGCACTGCACGGCTGTAACCACAACACACACACACCCGGACAAAACCATTTGCTCCGGGCGACGCGCCAGGCGGCCCACGGGCTGCGGGCGGCCACCGCCGGCGGGCGGGCGGTTTGGGCGGGCGGATGCGTGGCTGGGTGGATGTATGGGTGGGCAGGTAGGTATGTGAGTGTTTGGGTGGATGTATGGATGGTTGGGTGGGTGTTTGGGTGGGTGTTTGGGTGGGTGTTTGGGTGGGTGTTTGGGTGGGTGTTTGGGTGGGTGTTTGGGTGGGTGTTTGGGTGGGTGTTTGGGTGGGTGTTTGGGTGGGTGTTTGGGTGGGTGTTTGGGTGGGTGTGTGGGTGGGTGTTTGGGTGGGTGTTTGGGTGGGTGTTTGGGTGGGTGTTTGGGTGTGTGTGTGTGTGGGTGTTTGGGTGGGTGTTTGGATGGTTGTGTGGGTGGGTGTTTGGGTGGGTGTTTGGGTGGGTGTTTGGGTGGGTGTTTGGGTCGGTGTTTGGGTGTGTGTGTGTGTGTGTGTGGGTGGGTGGGTGTGTGGGTGGGCGGCTGGGCGGACAGGCGGGCGGGTGGATGGGAGGATGGGTGGATGGGGGAATGGGCAGGTGGGCAGGAAGTCTCCAGGAATGGGGAGGCGAAATATTACCTTCGAGGAAATATCCAAAGAAGGATTTTCAGTTTCACCTAATATGCGATGATAGACACAACTGTTTTGTTTCCAATTTTCTGATCGCTTCCCTGGAACTCTAGAGCGACGAATTTTATCAGTCTTACGTGTTGATCGATCTTTTCTTTGTTATCTAGGTTCTACGTGACCACCCAGAATGATGATTACGAATTCGTTATACTCGCGACGCTGTTCGAAAGTATATTGTGTATTATCTTGTGTATATTGAAATTGTATCAGTGAAAACCATTTTTCGTTCATCAAACTTCTGTAATCGCCAGCACTGACAAGGGTGTATTCTATAAAGAGAGCTCTCATCTCAAAAGGAATCGGGAGGTCATATTCAAAAGGTAGAATGGGATTTCTCGTAAGCGAACAAAATCTGACAGCATAAATGAAAAGAAGAAAAACATATTGACTGGTATCATTTTACTTTTTCATTCATATTTTTAACACTGTCCTTGAGCCTCCGCATTCCCAGAAAGACAAAACACGCCTGTGCTTTTGTGTTGGCCAGGCTTGTAGAAATGTTCCCAGCTTGATCGAAATCGATAACGGGAGAAAGGAAAATAATCACGTAAAAGGTAAGGTGGGAAAAAAAAAAGACATCAAAAGCTGAAAAGGGCAAATTGAAAATTTACCAAAACAATTCTAGAAATATAATTAAGTGATTCTTTTTGTTAAAAGTCATAAAATCATAACAATAATAAATAAAATTTTGGGAAACTTTCGGGTTACACTCATTATCTATGTCTCAGTGTACTCCAGACTGCCAACATAGGTCTTGGCAACACATTCAGGCAAATCTGAGTTAACAGGGCAGATAAACTTCCATTTGCCTCTTGACATAGTTCTATGCGTGCGACAGAGGAGGTAGCTTTCTAGAAGGCTTTATGTGAGCAAATATGGTACGAAAATCAAGTTACTAGCAATCGGTAAGACGCCGTTTTCATTTTATAATTACACTTCTCAACAACTTTAAACTATTTTTTTAATTTGTATTTTGTTTTAAAATATAAATGTTGCATCCCTGTACGTATGTGTGAGTCCATAAAAATACTTTTTGTTACTTTCGCTTCTCTTCTGGGAAACATTGACCTCAGATATACAAAAGATGGACCCTCTCTGTCCAGAGCTTTCAAAAAACTACTTCATTTCACCGCGACTAATGCCGAGGGGTGCAGATACACATCTTGAGAGTTAACTAATGGTTAACTGGCCAAACTCATTTTGCCTGGTCTGTAGATTTTTCGCTGAGGCCCCTATTTACGAACGTAATGAGTGTTCTTATCGCGGCTGACCCACTCACACATTAAACAGCAGTATTTTGTGAAACCTTGTTCCATACCAAGTAGACGTCCTATCACATTCAGGTCTCTACGCAGATTCCACTTGTATTTGTCAAAGTTAATGTGATCCAGTAACATCCCCATAGTTGCATGACATTTTCTTGTGAACTAAGAAGCCAATTGAAACTGAGGGATATGTAGGTAAGAGTTGCATAAATTGAACCGATGCGGTATCTAAATTGAACCACACTATTAACTTAAAAACTACAGGTGAGTTTTCCGATTGTGTTGCAAATACGTGCGCTTCGCAGATAGATAACACTACCCGCAGGCAATTTCAGTGTTACGTTAAGCATGTTAAGAGTCAGTGAATCATTTTCAGGTTTTGTACGGCGTGAAGTTTTTTGCGGCTTGGTTGCTAACAATTCTGCACAAAACAATGTACGTTGATTAAATTCAAGATATATATTATAATACTTCTAGTATAATCTACAATTTACCATATAATAAGTTAATGGGGTAGTTTTTTTGGTTAGGTTATGTTTCATTGGTTCCCACGATAAGTAATTATCTACACCGAACCACGTACAAGTGGCCAAAATCGAAGCGGTTCAATTTTGTATTATTGGTAGCAAGCACACCTCAAAATATAGGCCTGATAGCTTCTATTGACAAACTATCTCCAATCCTGAAATGCACAGAAAACGTTAAGATAAATACAAAAGGAGCATAAAAAACTGTCATACTATCTAGCAGTCCCTACGAAGCAGACTTGATATCGGCTGAGGAAAGAAAAAATGAAAGAAAACATGCAAAGAAAAGACTCATAGGTGTAAAAGATAATGACAAACCCATTAAAAAAATAAAATGAGCACCAAACAAGATGAAGACTGATACTTGACATGACTTGATATGTAACACAAAATCAGTGAAGAAGACAAGACAAAATGCATAAAATCTCATCAATGGGCCCGCGAAATATGTGCTGGAGTTCGTCCAGGAAAGAAAATGTATTTTTGTGCAGAGTGTAATTGAGTTGTATCGTTTTGAGTTGGCTTTTTCCATATCATTTTATACCCATTTTATCTTAAAGATTGTACTTACTAGTTAAGTTATTGAGTCCCTGGAAATAATTTATCTGGTTCAAGTTGGGACACCTAAAGTGCAATTTGGGAAATCAGTTTCGTGAATTGAACTTTTGTGGAAGTCTGTATTTTTCATAAAATTACTGAGCTGGGCACAGTTCTGGAAATTTATTACAAGTTGGGATAAAGGCCAACAAATCTTGAACTTGTGCTAAATAATGTTAAAATTTGTTGGTATGTGGAAAAATATTTTTTTTCTAAAATGTGGTTCAATATAGGCAACTCTCCACTATTCCCATTACGAAGGAGCACCGCCTTCAAACGTACTTTCGAATAGTCAAAAAATAGCCACTACTCGTGCGGATAATGAACATGATTCAGAGGTCAAAAAATACCATCTATATTATTACAATAGACGAAGACTGGCGAATTGGCTGCGGGCAAGTGAATTTATGTCACGCTACCCCATCCCAAAGAGATGACATTAATACTTCTATGATGTAAATTCCAATCATTTAATCGCTACTCCGTCTGTGCCTGTCTCTTTCCTTAATAGCGTGAGATTGTGACTTTGACTTTTCCCGGTAAATTCCCCAGAAACGTAACAAACCACATAGAGGTTATTTATAAATGATGCACAATAGTGTTTTTACAGATAGTCACAAATTATACAAAATCACTGTAGACAATACAGTAGTATCACTGTAGACATTACTATAGTAATACATTAGAATTGAACATTGAATTATTTCTAGTTGCTTACATTAAAATGTAGATAAAATCACTAGGCCAGTAAAAGACAGTTTAGTAAAACAATATTTCATCTATAAAGGTATATGGCAACACACATTAATGATAGTTTAATTGTGTGGATGGTGTCAGATTAATGAAAAAGGATTATTATAATGTTCGTTTTGCTATTTGAATGAATTATATAACAAATCATATAAAAATCTCATTGCTTCTATATTTTCAGCCGAATGTCTTGTAATTATTTAGAATCTTGATAAAAGAAACCAAAATAACAATATTAATTTCAAGATCTTTACTGATTCAGTTTCCGTTTTGAAGTCCTTAAATATTTGTAGTAATTTTTGAAGGAAGTCGTCTCTTATTACACAATTGAAAGCCAATATTATTCTGAAAGGCTAGGCAAACATATTAAACTCATGTGGAGTTCTTCACATAAAGGTCTGATAGACTTGAGGGGAAAAGAGGCAGTGACGTTTGGTAATCTTCTTTATATTGCATTCCTTCCGATTCAATTTGCAAATATAAATGTACGTGTAAGAAGGAAATTACTCTCAAGTTCAAACGACGAACGATCAACAAATTAAGGAAAAACAATGTTGATTATTTTTTTATAATTGTAAGTAACCTTGGTTTTACCTGTTTGCTATTCGACGAAATGCCATTGTTACACTTAATCGTATTAGAAGCAATCATAATAACAGTTTAAATGAATATCAAAATGTTAATATTGGGATTAATGAATGTGTTGAAGGACCTGAAACTATTGAGCATGTACTTTGTCATAGATAATACCACGAGTGCTTTAGAAATTTTAAATAAATTCCCGACTCGCGAAGCGAGAAGGGTTTTTTTCTGAAAATAAGACTATTTCACGAGTGAAATTATTTTCAACAGAGATCCAAAATGAGCCAAATAATGAAAATAACTGAAAGCGTGTGTTAAAATCAGAGATTATGTTATGGTACAAATGCTGTTTATTAGACATCGACACAGCGATTGATGTATGCCTCCTCCGAAGATAGATGAGTCACAGTTAATCATTGGCTACTAGGAAGAAGTGGTAAGAATAATCGGATAAGAAAAGCGATAAACTTTTAGAGATCGCCCTCATTGGGGCATTTTGTATATACAGTTAAACACTATTGGTTTTAATTTAACGAGTGGAATAGTCAATGTATTTTTTAATATTGTTAAAGGAAATACATTTTATTTATGTTGAATAAATTTAATAAGAATTTTTACCGAAAAAATATTGAAAAATCGGTTGGCGGCAATTCGTCTTGTCAGTCTGTGTGTGGACAAAGCTAGCGCCAGAAACGTTCATTCGATATTCTCCAAAATTGATATTCGTCGATCAATTTAAATGAACTCGAGGTCTTTTGAGTTTAAATGGATATTATAATTTTTTGGAGTGCTTTACACGCAGCCTCAATAGCATTTTGATAATTTTGACTGACAAATTGACTCCCAATTCAATAATTAAAATGATTGTTGCGTTCCTTTTGCAATTTTTATTTTTTGAAATTAAATGAGTATTATTGATTATAATTATTTAGAAAGATATTTCACACCTGAATGTTTTTATTATCAAGAAAGATTTTTCATATTTGAATGAGTTTCTTGAGAACATGATAGTAATTGAAAGCGTACTTGATAAACATATTGTTCTATCTACAGGGAAAAGAATGTGAATGGTAGTGCTAGGTGATTACTTTGTAAGGTGAGGTACAAAACAAAAATGACAAGCAAAACGAATATCTAGGGTTCATTATAACGTAAATTTTTGAAGGCTCTTTTCACTCAAGGTAACAAATAAGTAGGATGAAAAATTGCATAGCACTACAGCGTTAATCTATAAAAGCACAAAAGAGAACACACCACGCATTAATATGCATTTTTTCCTCGTTTTGTTAGGTGAATTTTTCAAGAGATGGATGAAGTATTAGTAGTATTTTGTTGATTTGTTCTAGTTTGAAGTAACAAACAATTTTATTTCAATACATACCTACGACAAATCTTTATTTTCAATTCCTTCAATTAAAGAGAGACAAAAAATCTGATAATGCGAAAGATGGAAAACAGAGTTCAGGAAAAAAGTGCAACAGTTTTGTGGAGATTTGAAATACGAATCGTATCGATCAGCTGTTCTTTTCCGAGCGCGCGTTAACATGGAGCGTGCTGTGTGACTGTTAAGATTCAAAATATTCCTTAAACACAAGTTGCAAAAAAATAAAAATACTCAACGAAATGCATCTAACATATGATAATATGTATATCATTGGATTCCTTTTTTTACGCTCGTCATGATAGACAAAAATATATATAGTTCCATTTGAAAAAAACAAGTTACCTCAATACCTCGTATTAAACAAGTTATAAAATAGAAATTAATAAATGTATCAATTAGCCCGATTCCCTCATGCACTTCCCTGAAAATTGCATTGCAATAGCTTCAACCGTTCAAAAACCGCAGGAGGTGCTAAAGTTATGTGACTCATCCTGTATAATGCAAGTGGATAAACGTGTGTTATAGCAACAATTGACAAGAAGGTGTCTGAATCAGTAAATTAGTAGTACGCATCGAAACACGACTCGTTTTTTGTGGAATAATTATGACGTTTCCACAATCTTCATTTACACACAAAATTCATATATTCGTTTGGATATTTCTCAGTCTGCTAGTATTTCTTCCTCCTTTACACATCGTGACGTTTTCACAATGGTAGAAGAAAGACGAGGAGAGGGAAGGGAGACGTGCCCACCTCATAATTCTAAATCGCAGCCGAATGTTAGTTCCCGTTCCTGCTGTTCTAAGCGCCACCAGGCACATTAGGTTTAGTACTGTTTTGGTGGGAAAATATGGAACAATTCCATAACAACACTTGAACCATACTACTACTAGCCAGTCTTTTGGACTAGTTTTGTCACGTTCGTGGGTTTAGTTTCCGTCAGTGCCCCTCGTGTCTCTTTAAAAATAAACGTCGGAAATTATGCTTTGCACATTCTTAGAGATGTTTTACATTAATCTCCATCTCGATCAGGTTTTGTTCAGTTTCCCTAGTCCCTTGAGCAAATGCTGAGATGGTGACTTGTTTTGCTCCTGAACACTAATGTAACTTCGCTCTTTCCACCCAAGACATCATATTGACTCGTCATACAAGATTGTAATGTGACTCAATATATTATTATTATTATTATTATTATTGTTATTATTATTATTATTATTATTATTATTATTATTATTATTATTATTATTATTATTAACGCGAGAGCCGTAAGCCCGAGCTCCACCTTGCACTTGGAAAGGGAATCTATAGAGAAGTCTAGAAGACGTGACTTTTAGAATTGGTGAGGGCAGCACTGTCGCTTTTGGGTGGCTAATGTCAGATGCTGGATGCCGCGGGATAATGGTTAAAATACGCCATGTGTGTTGATTGACAAGAACAACAAACCTCGGGAACCGCACAATACAACCAAAAACTTACTAACGCTCCTACACACCAGTGCTCGTCACCCAACACTTTCCCGTCAGGAGTCTGGACCTCTGTATTGAAGTGACTCTTCGCAATGCATTTCCAAGTTGACGGCAAAGCTCAGGCCTTCGGTTCTCGTGTTAATATAAAACTTTCGTAAGAACGTGCAAAGCGTAATTAATCCCCACCAATGAGCTAGGATATACTACATAGAGTGGCTGACCCTTTGGCTTCAGCGCTTTTGGTGGACGCTCGCCCAACCAAGGGCCGCCATGTTTTTTGCAGTCAATATTATAGATGGTGTCGTGTAGAACTCTTGTATTGAATTCACGTGTTTTTTGTATCAGACCTTATTTATAAATTGTTGTCTTTTCGTTTATCTATATTTAAATTATATTAGTGGTTAGAATAATACAATTCACGATGCTTTCAGTATAATTATATCACTGTAAAAATAAAAGTCATCAAACCTAAAAATATCATTTTTCAAGTTTTCCGCCTGATTTGTGATCTCTTTGTGGTTTACTTAATTGCAATAACATTCACTTTAAGGCGTAATGCTAACTACAATAACATTTCAACCAGATTCCATTCTTAAGACAATAAACGATACAGGAAGCAACGTGTTTTTAAAGTTTCTCAATTCGTTCTCCTTACATATTGTGATTTTGAATGATTGGTTTGTGGTCGTGAAACACAGAGTAAGAGGACTTTCATTAAGCGCGCCCCGCGCCCATCCGGCCTCAACCAGCATCAAACGGAATACGAGAATTCTCTGTTTCTCCAAAGAGCGCTGCTTTTACTGCAAAAATCATGGCTTCAACTTGCTGCAAAGATGGAGGCGCTTCAACCACTCTACGTAGTATATTCGAAATCGTCGTTCCCGACACTTTCAAAAAAAAAGGCACGGCAGTGGTGGCGCCGTGAACGGCTGGTGCAGGAACTAAAGTAGGCGCGCGGTTTGGAATCGCGGGAGCCCAGCGCGCCGGCGGAGCTGGGAGCGCACTCCTGAGCAACTTACGCACGCAGGCCGGCAGCTCCTTGGGGCTCCACGTGCCGTCCGCCTGGCAGAAGCGCTCGCCGCGCCCGGTCAGCTCGAAGCCGTCGGCGCAGTGGTAGGTGACGCGACAGCCGTACGTGTGGCACTCGCCCGCGTGCCACCCGTTGGGGATGTCGTCGGGCAAGCCGCAGGAACGCGCTGCGGCACAGCGGGACGCTCAAGCGCCGCGCCCCGCCCCGCCCCCAGCCCACCCCGCCCCACGCCTCGTGACCCTCCGGAAAGCCGCGCATTTGTAAGGGCGAAAGTCCTTCGGAGGGAAAGTCAAACCGGCTGGCCCATCTTGTAGATTTAATGTATTGTACTATGTAAAAGATCCTCAAATGCAAGCATAGCTGAGGATTTAAGGACGAAAGTCCTTCGTGCGCCTGCCTTCGGAGGGGAAGTCAAGCCGGCTGGCCCATGCCGTAGATTTAATGTAATATGTAAAATATCCTCTATCCGAGCACAGCTGAGGATTTTTAACCGGTCATGACTAAATGAGAGCGATCCTAGGTCCATTCAGCCTTCTTTCGAAATGAGTGCCAGTTTTTGATGTCTTTATTAACAATACATATTGAAAATATTTGTATTTATAACAAGTATCCGGTTGAAACATGACGCTTGCCACCTCACTTCCAAAGACAAATTACGTATATCTAAAAATACCTATTACAGTACCTGTACAGTGGGGCATGGAAGTGAGTAGTAACCGGAGAAGGCTAAATCAAATGAATTCCTAACACCTTTTAACACTCTAAGGAGGTAAACGTGTAGTGTTCCTAGTACAAGGGTAAAAAAGTATCCTCAAGCCTTAAAGAAGCCTATGAGCCAAATTTTAAAAAATCGCAAGTCACCCGAGTGATACCGTCTTTATTCCCTACACGATGAAAGGAGCATAGCGAAATTTGCGTGGTCAGACGGAAGAGCAGGCCTCATGGTCTGAGTCTCGCCACGTAAAATAAGGCATCACTGAATTGAACTGAACTGAATTGAATTGAACGTCCTTCGCTGAAGTTACGCACAAAACATTTCTTTCTTCACCCTGAGTCATTTTCCTCTGCAAATCGGAGACGAAAGAGTCCGGTACTGAATGATATTACTTGAGCGTCAGCCAGTTTGCCTACACCTGATCTGTGTGTGGAGGTAACTTGAAGAATTACGATATTGTCTTGCAGCACACTTTCTCCAGATATACTAGCATGTGTATGTGTGTACGCTAGTAGGGGGAATCCCAGGAATTGTAGCTTATGCAGAAACAAAAGACTTGGGATATCATATTGCTTATTATAATCAGCAGATATGCGATAGAAATAGGAACTTGTGCATCATAAACAAGTGTTCAGAGCCTTTCAAGTGAAACCTAATGAAGTGATATGAAACTAAATTTGCATTGATAACTAGTATGTTTTTCGCGTAAGAGTTCCTAAACTGTCCGGTCCAATGTAGTTACAAGAGAAGTACGGCTAATGCTTTTCCCCAAGCGGACGAATTCAAACATTCACGTTGAACTGTATTAAAATTCTGATATACAAGTGAATCTCAAAACTCATAATTTTCTCTTTCTCTTTTAAACAGTGAATGATATGAAAATACCATTTGCACAGTCCATGGGAATACTAGATTGGGACTACGCAGTTGTATAGTGTTTCATCTCTGTCCTATATTATAAAACAAGCCTATAGGATTAGCATTGTTTTTTAATAGAGCCATGTTATATTTTGGAATGCCAGAATGAACGTAATAAGTAGATTTCTAATATGTGTATGCTTTTGCATTCATGTCCACATTTTCCCTATCTACCTCATAGTGAAATTTTCAGGAACTGTTTCGGGTATGGATTTACAAGTAAACACTAATAATGTGAAATAAATTAACATGTCTCTACGTAGTCTATCTCCTCTAGTAAAAATTCCTCTTAAGTCTATTCTATCACTCTTACGGGCTGGCAGCTCTTTTAACGGACAATATTTTTTGTTCCTAACCTGAACAGATGAAGTTAACGTAATTATTGATCGCTTTCGTCAACGCGATTACGAAATCAAGATATTTAGATTTAAACATTTTAAATTTATCTCTAAATTCACAATTTCAAATATGACTTATGTATTTAATGTTAATGGCTAATTTTATTGGTTTAGTAGAGAAAATGGGAATTATTACCGCTAAATTTATGCAAAAACTTTTAACTGGCTTTCTAAAAGACTGTCCTGAGTCAGGTTTTCAGTAAAAAACCGTCACCCCGGACAAATATGTACAACCTTACTTTTAAGTCTCGCGGCAATTACTCTGGACGCAACACCTCAAACTATAACTTTCAACTGGAATTCTAATAGTCATGGGCCAAGTATTCTGTAACGTACCCCAGACCTATTTGTACAAGCCTTAGTTTTAAGCCTCGCAGCAGATGACTGGACGCAACACCTCAAACTATAACTTTCAACTGGAATTCTAATAGGCATGGGCCAGGTATTCTGTAACGTACCCCAGACTTATTTGTACAAGCCTTAGTTTTAAGCCTCGCAGCAGATGACTGGACGCAACACCTCAAACTATAACTTTCAACTGGAATTCTAATAGGCATGGGCCAGGTATTCTGTAACGTACCCAGACCTATTTGTACAAGCCTCACTTTAAGCCTCGCAGCAGATGCTCTGGACGCAATAGCTCAAACTATAACTTTCAACTGGAATTCTAATAGGCATGGGCCAGGTATTCTGTAACGTACCCCAGACCTATTTGTACAAGCCTCACTTTTAAGCCTCGCAGCAAATGCTCTGGACGCAGTCCCCCCCGACTCTCGTTATCTAGCCCGGTAACCTTGCCTGCATGCGCTATGTAAAGAATCGGAATGCTGTCCTCTGCGGTGGCTCTGGGCCTCGCGATCGCTACGTACGCTCGCAGGTGATGTCGGGCCCGAACCAGGAGGCGGCGCCGTCGATGGCCAGGCACTTGGCCTTGGGGAAGCCGCTCGTCACGTAGCCCAGGTAGCACTGGTAGTGCAGCGTGCTGTCCAGGTCGAAGGTCGTCTGCTCGGGCAGCGCGTTGTGGCGGGCGTTGTCGATGTGCGGAGGCGAAGTGCAGTAGACTGCAACAAGAGCGGAGGAAGAGAAGGGTTACGGAATGTCTACTCGCTTCACGTACTTGTTTCGGTTTAGAACAGAGATTCCCAACCTTTTTATTTCACCAAACCCCTTTAAGATAATAGTTCGCTTCATCCACCTTACGTTTTATTTACAATATACAGCATCCATAATCAAGACCCAAAGAATTGTACATAAATGCTTTACAATTTCTCACACCAATATTCTCGTAAATATTTCGATAAGGCTTTCACTTTGGAGTAGCTAAAATGTTGTTCAGTAGCTAAAAGGTTTCAAAATGTTGAATGTTTTTCACGAACTGGACAAGCATTTGTATATTGCATATTGCGGAGACTACATTCTTGCGTTATAGTGCAGTGTTGTGAATGAATAGTTATAATTTCTTGAGTTTTCTTAACATCCTAACTCCTACAGATAAACGAAGGATACTAAAGAAGTGGAGCGAATTTGTAGTTATTATAATTTTTTGTTTTGTATTGGAAAATAATTACTTAGGTTCATTCTATCTTTGTAACCAATAGTATATTGATTATACTGATAAGGTGCCGTTTCATGTTTATCTATTGACCCCTAATCTATCTATTCATCATCACTGAACCCTTCAAAATTTCATCGACCCCCAGGAGAGTCTATACTGACCCCCTTCAGCGACGCCTAGTTCAGAAAGATACTAGGAAAGAGGGTGTTACACGCGGCTTAGGGCCGTGTGTGTGTGTGGATACAATGTAGATTGCGTATAGATTTTGTGCTTTGAAATTCGTTAGGGTCAGTGCCGAAGCGTAGTGGGGGTGGCAGAGACGTCCCGCCGCGGGCGGCACGTTTAGGGGGCGGCAAAATGTCACAATAAATAATAATGCCCTTTAAAAATTTGAACAAATTCATTTTCTGTTTTTGTCGCACCTACGGTGCATATCGATTGAAGTGTGGACGGAATCTTTTATTACTTATTCTGCGACGACTTCTTTAAATGGACTTATAATCACGACATCTTGCCCATTGTAGCTACTTGCAACACCGTCTGAACTGACTTGTGGGGATTCCCAGTATATTATTTTGTTCTCGGATTGGTTATGACTAATAGGCATATTTAACAAGAATGTATTTTATCATATAAAGGATAATGACTTCTATTGACTCATTTTTGATGCCGAAACAGGAGATGCCAACTTGTCTAGTGAAAAGACATTAAGACGGAAGCTCTTTTCTTTGTTAGAATATTTGTAGAAATTCGTGAACGCTTTCACAAGCTAAAGAGTTTGGTGGATAAGTTTGCTTATTTATCGCTAGTTACACTACTAGATTCGGTCGATACTAATTGTAATTTAGACTATGCATTTGCGTAATTTGACAAGCAGGACTTGAAGCTGGAACGACTTCGACTATGGGCTTCTATTGATGTCACAGTCAAAGAAAATACCCACCATCAATACCTTTCATTAACACCTTTTTTTTATTAAAATAACAAGTGGGTCTCTTATTTCTTATAGTTGCCCTATGTCATTTTTGGAAATGTCAGTTTTAATGTAAAACACCTTTCTTTCAATCTGAATGTACATCACCTTTTAATATGACGATCTTTATATTTATACGAATCAAGATTGATAACAATGTTGCTCTAGTACTTGAAAAAGACAAAACAATATCGTCACAACGTTATAGGTATTAGAACAAGTGAAATAAAATAAAATTTGAGAAATAACTGTCTTTAAATCTAATGAGATCATTTTAATAATAAACAAAGTACCCCCCACTTGAATTATTAAAATTTACCGTGAAATCCAAGCTGGAAGATACTCAATCCAATATTATAATAATGCTTCGAATATTCCTCACAATTGCCACAAGCAATGCCAGATGAGATAGGAGTTTTTCAAAATTGAAATTGATAAAATTATTGAAGATCAACAATGAGTACTTTAAGGAAGATTAACAATGAGTACCAACTGGCTTTCTTGTCTACTGAACAAGAGGTATGCAATGCTACAGACATTGATAGTGCAATAAAATACTCTGCTCTTAAAAAAGGAGACGAATAAAGTTTTTATTAAAGATAGAAGTTTTTGTAAATTTTAACAATTATCATATTTCTCAATAAAAATATAAATTTTAATAATATCGTTCTAGTTCTAATTGGAAGTGAATTTGTGTTTTATATTAAATTCAATAACTTAATCTTGCCAATCGTCAAGGTATAATCACAGTTTAATATAATTAAATCACAGTTTATAGTAAACTAATGTATAATCATAAGTGTTCTTTACCTGTTATATCAATGTAAGTGGCACACGTGTAAGAAATTTTGTAATAAATATGATTAATATATTGCAAAAGATATACATGATGTTCTTACTTGTGATCTGTAGAATACATAACACTGATGAATGTTCTTGCTGAAAAGTTCTTTAGAATGACTATATATTTTAGTCTTTTAAACTGAAACACCTAAATAAGGGGCGGCGAAATTTTCCTCCGCTCGGGGCGGCTGTCACCCATGCGACGCAACTGGTTAGGGCAGGCATTTGAAACTGCGTCCGCCCGAGCTACTTACTCGCCTAGAAAGCCCGACAATCCTACGCGCGTTACCAACGTCTCCAGACTTCGCTCTCGTTTTCCTTCCAAATCATGAGGCAACTACACGGCTCAACAGGCTGTTGCGCACCCTATTAAGTTTCAGCCAATGAGCTTCATGTATCACTTTCCGTCTCACATTTGCCGGAATATCGAGCGAAGTGGTTCAGTGCGTAGCGCGCCCGCTTCGCAATCGGGAGGTCCGGGTTCGATTCCCGGGCCAGTCATCCTTACCCGGGTTTTACGTAGTTTCCCTCGGGCATAAGGCAAATGCTGGGATGGTTCCAAAAGTCCAGGATCACCTTTCACCATCTACGCGCTTGACCCTTGTGGGCGTGTGGATCACTACAAGCTGAGGGGAAAGCCTGCGCGTCTATACTGGTTCGGCGCGTCACCAAATGGCTAACATGCCAAAGGTGGGCGTTGGCTAAAAACAAACAACACACATTTGCTGGAATTTCAAATGCAGCCAGATACCAAATATCAATCATCACCTTGTTATAAACATGTGATACTCTTTGAAACACATATATGAAGATTTTTAGTATTGCATCTTTTATTTTAAATACATTTTTTTGTGGTCACCGTTGAAAATTGTAACTTTTCGCAATTTTCAAAGGTTTTTCAACACTTTTCGCTTGCCATACAGCATGGCGGGCAGCCTCGAGCTCGGCTTTTCAAACGAAGTATCATTGTTGTGTCACAAGGTTCGTGATGAATCTGGTGCTGCCCAGATGGAGCAAAAATCGGCGTGGCGGAGCAGTTCACAAAGGCCCAATCCAAATGGGCTCATCAAGCTCCCAATCCAAATGGGACTGTTCTATGATACAAGGAAATGGGTATGTGTGTTCCCACAGTGGGAGATTATATTTTATCAGCCTTCATATAAGCCTGATATAATAGATACTTAACAATTTAACTTCGAATCAATTCAACTTGACTGGGTAACAGAAAGTAAGGGATCAAAAATAAATCTAAAGCAAAGGCAAATTTATGAACAGATTCTGGAAAGGGTTGATATCGCCACTTGCCGTATTTTTTGTAATGTACCAAGTGATACAGGCGAAGTATTCCTCATTAATTTAATATTGTCGAAAATCAGAAATGAAATGGAGATACGCATTAACGTATCGCATAATCAGTCGTAACAGTGACTCTTGCTAGGTAGTAAAACCACATCTTCAATGTTTAAGGTATCAATAACAACTGATTGTATCTACTCGTATCGTGCAGTATTTATAAAACCAGTAAAAGAGGTAAAATAATCTAAGCATATGTTTTCAAAGATTGGACAAATAAACGGACTACAATGTTTCTAATGAATCTATTAATCAGACTGTACGAGCGTTGATAATAGACAGTTCGGTGAGAATACAGGTTTATTTTCGGGAGATATTAGAAAGATATTACCTGTTGTTAATATAGGGTCGCGTTGTTGAATTTAGTTTGAAACATGCATAAAAATATAAGTGATTTGGAGTTATGTCGAAGAGTTATATCTCACAGAAAAAATAAAAGCCGAAAGTATAGAATTAGCAACAACTTGTTTGCATGTGGGAGATGAGAAAAATTAATACAATTATATTATAATAATTATTTTGCCGACAACTCTTCACGATGTTGTCGAAGAGCAATACTTGTTTTTCAGAGTTATACACCCGGACACCCGAATATGTTAAAACAAGATAGGATTCTTGGTTGTGCAAGAGTTCATTTCAGTACAGAAAAATATCAAATAAATAATTACATTAATGCGAAAATCCTTCATAAAGTCACAGAGATATAATAACAGTTACAAGTCATAATAAATGATGGTTACATGTTGATACAATGTGTAGACGAGACATTTCAGTTTACCGTTTGCCAGGGCAAACATTCTTTTAAAGTAGGCGTAGGTTTATGTAAAAGGTGTTTTAGTAATACGTTCATGTTCTGGAGTGAGTGATTCCCCCAAAACTATTGGTTCTTGCTTTTGAACATAAAATAATCTAAGCATACCAAACCATAATCAACCAAAAACATAGTGTAAAAAGATTTGCTGCAGATTTCATTGTAATATTAATGTAAAACATTGTAAATAATTACATTAACACATTGTAATGTATTAATGTAAAAATGTCTTTTATGAGAGGTACAATCTTAATAAATTTTGAGAGGCTGTGGAGTACGAGTTGAAATAGTTCCTAAACAACAAAAATTCTTAACGAATACGACGTAGTCTCCAAACGACCTTTTTTTCTTCTTGTGACACACCCAAGACTATATTTTGTACAAAAATTGAAATAGAATTTCAGCATTAACATTACGTTCGTGAAATATATGTTACAAAATGGATAAACTATTTTAATCATACGCGATACATGATAATTATGATAGTATTAACAACAGAAATCTTATAGAAAACTGGTCAGGCTGCAATAATGTAATTATAATAATGATTTAATAAACAAGTGTTAAGATATGTCTTTGAAGGAAATAAACAATCGTAAAAAATGAAACTGGAAGTATCGAAATATTTATAGTTTATTTAATCAACGTTTGAATACAGTTGCTATTTTTGAAAATTTATTTAGTGAATGTTTGAAAATAATTGTTATATTTTTATAAACGGCAGATCACGTTTTTCAGCAAGGAAATTTCGTGTAACTGACATCACTAATTAATGATGATACCATATCAATCAGGAGCAAATATCACCCATTTAATTTCGTAATATAAACTTTCCCACCGCATTTTCTTTGGTAAAAAGTGTTCATCACGGATCTTATACCTGCTCTAGAAGTATTTTTTATTTATTCTGTAACACCTGTATATCAGACAATATGCAACAATACAATATACAATACAATATAAATGATCATATCAGCTTCTAAGAATATTGATATTTTGGAACCACACATTATATAATATTAATATTTCGATTTTATTAATATAGAATGTAGATACACTGTGCGTCAACGGGTATGTGACACACATACGACCAGGAGATATGAAATGAATAGGTCGACCTAAATTTCAAAATATTTGAATAATTCCGAAGAGCATTGTTGACAAGTTCGGAAGACTGGCATAGAAGAACGTGGATAGACGCATCTATTTTTATCTGGACGATTTGAGAATGAATCCTTTTGACTTTGCAATGGAGTTTGAGGCCTTCCCCGAAAATCCGACACTCTGCCTTCCAATGCTGGAGTGGCCAAACTGCGTGATTTTAAACTAGTAAATTTCATGTTTTAATGATGCACCGGTAAATATTTTATTACTTCATTCTGTTCGATGCGAAGAGCTTTCTCCCAAGCTCTCCAATCCTCCTGGAAATCACGACCTCTCAGCGTGACTCGGGAAGACGGTAAGCCTTGAGTTATTCGAGAAACTTCTGCCTCCGGGAAATTCGTCCCGTTTTTGCTGCTTCCAAGCCGTCTTCCTGCCAGATGGATTAACGTTTCCTTTATGAGACATTAACTCTATTTCGTCAGAAAGAGTTTGCTCTGTCTAGACTGCGCAGGCAAGACGCTTTTTCTCGAGCCTTCGTAACAAACGAGGGATGACAAAAGGTCGAGGAAAAGAGAACGTCATGGCGTACCGGGTTAAGAGAGCAGCACAGACATCTAGTTGTCAGTTCTGGATTTTATATTTACTAAGAATTTTAGATGCTGGTGATAAATGGGATTTATCACTAAGTTGCTTGTGGCGTGACTTTGAATCAGTAATTAATTTGTTAAAAGTCGGCCTTTGTATGAGAATCTCAACTTTTGTATTTCTTCCATCAACAAATGATCACCATTCAATAACATATAATTGTACTATATTGCCCTTTATATCACTGAATACTAGTTTTTATGATTAACATATTCGAATGACCATTTGGTAAGATTTTACTATAATGGACAATCGGCCTAAAGGGTTTTTATTTCTGACTTTTGATCTAACTAACTTTGCATTCATTGACTTTATCCAGAATGTTGTATTGAAAAGTTGTATTTATCAAGAACAGTTCTTTGCACAATGAGAAAGAGATGAGAAAGAGCAGAACCGCAAGTTTATTAAACTGAGAAAAAGTGGACTTATGTGAAGTTTGTTTTGTCATTATTTAGTAAATTACTGATGCAATTTTCCCGTTTGTAGACAAAAATTGTAGATAAATTTTGCCATTTTTAGATACAAACTAACTAAATTGTTCTAACTAATAAATTAATAGAAACTAATAAATTTGGATGGAGAGTTCAAAGGCGCTGGTAGTCGCCTTTAGAACAATGGGAGATACGCTTTCCCTCCCCTGCCCTGCCCTGCCCTGATTGATAAACAGCGGGCAAGACCGTTCCCCCAGATAAGCCCTATTTGCTTTTGGGAGACGGGGGATAACTGGCCTCGGTCGGAGAAAAACAAAAGAGGAATTCCACTATCATCAGTCTGTCATTGACATTTCTGCTTTTAGAGGTTTAGTCCAGATTTATTTTGAACAGCCATTTTCAACTAATCATACTAATCATTAATAAAAAACACAAAAATCAGAAACCATAATTTAGATTGACGAGTTTTATTAAAATATTCTCTTAATTTTGAAGCGTTTTACATCTCAAGATTTTAAATCTTCTCTTCTTCAGGAGTCTAAATTTAAGATAAATGAAATATTTTATAAAACTATGTGGAGAAATGGCCTGAACTTTTTTCTTAAATAGAGTAGAAATAGATTTCTAACAATGACAGTATTTATTTAAGGAGAGTTCAATTTTGCCTGGTACATATTTATAATAATTTCAATTTTTTAAAATGTAACTTTGACTACAATCTAAAGTAAAAAAAATGTGAGTCATAAAATCCGATGAAGAATGTAACTATCATCCATTTCAAACAAATATTGTAGTTAAACTCTTGGCTGAATGATACAAATGGCACACTGCCTTATTACAATCCTTCTAAAAGTGTCTGCCATCAAACAGTTTTGGACATTTTGGCACATACCGCCGGTGAACAAGTGTCTCATCGTAAAAGTCGTACATTTTTGAGCTGTATGTACAAGTACGTTCAGGAAATACTACATTTTATTAGTAAATATTGCACATAGTTCACAAAATGTCCGCTACAAAGAGTAAATAATAGCAAAATTAATGTTTCAGATCAATTTAAAACATCTCAAAACTCTAAAACATTCTCAAGCATCATTTTTAGATATGTCACTATTCTGTACACCAACGATAGTAGGTATGTCGAACAGATTCGATTTTGTGAATAAATAAGGAATCATGATTAATAAAAGATACAATACAATTTCACATCTTTAATTTTCCACGGACAAAACACAAAACACCTTATCCAATTATATCAGCAAAGGAAAACACATAAAAATAAAATTCGTTATTTATTACTATTATTTTTAATTAAAAACGTTTTAATATTTGAAACTTTCGAAGTTATGAAATTGAATATTCTGCTCACAAATTGACTCTTCACCAACATATCCGTACAAGGAGTTCAATCTTGTCAGTAGGTAACTGGTTGAATCATAGTACCGACTTATTCACCTTTCTTAGAGTTTTTTGGAGTTTTACGCTTTTTAAGTTTTCTTTCTGGAGGCACTGCAAGGCACGGACATACTGCTTGTACTACATCCAGACCTTTGCACAGACACCAGTCCACGACGAAAATTGGAGTGCTGCAGATGTGCGAGACTGGAACAACTATCGCAGTGGCTGGTAAGGTGGCCATTACCAGGCAAAATTCCATTAGAGCAATCGGCATGGACAGGAGACCCCCGACCCTCGCTTGCTGATACTGGTTGAGGATGCACATTATCGCCGGAAACTCTGTCAAGCGGTGGAACAACATGAGCCTATATGGATCAGAATCTTCGTCGGCGGTGGGATCCTGCTCTTCCACTACTCTCGTCTTCTTCTTGGTCTCTTCCTTCTTGGTGGTCTTTACTTTCTTGGTGTCATCCTTCTTTGTATTCTTTTCTTCTTTGGTGTCTTCCTTCTTTGTGTTTTTTACTTCCTTGGTCTCTTCCTTTTTTGTGTTCTTTACTTCTTTGGTCTCTTCCTTTTTTGTGTTCTTTACTTCTTTGGTCTCTTCCTTCTTTGCGTTCTTTACTTTCTTGGCCTCTTCCTTCTTTGTATTCTTTTCTTTCTTGTTCTTTTCCTTTTCGATTTTCGTTTTCTTTGCCTCGTCTCCTCTAGCAGACGAGTGCTTCTGTTTCTTTGCATTCGAATCTCTAACTTCAGCATCTACTTCTGTATCCTTTCTCTGACCTTTGGACATTTCTTCGGCATCGGAAAATTTGTCAGAATCGGATGTGAATTCAGTTTCATTATTATCAGCGGAGTTCCGGACTTCCTTCTCAGCATCCGAACTCTCTGTCGGTAATGTGGTTATGTCATCAACAGAATCATGAAAATGATTAGAATGATGATGATGATGTTGTTTGGAAGAAGAGTCTGTCCCATTCTAAAAAAACAGAAAACGCAACATCTTACAAAAAATGCAACTTTTTTCGGAAAACATACTAAAAAGATTCCACCAAACGTGAACTTACCTGACTCATGGCGAGACAATGAACTACAAGGTTCTATTGGCAATAAATCACTAATCATTCAAGTTCTGGAAGGCAGACTTTATAGGCGACGGACCAGACCTAAACTTTGACTGTGTACTCACTCTGTAAGATAGACAGAGACCAATCAGAGCGCGTGTTTCGACGCTCCGTTCTGTGTTTGATAAACGAAGAACGATAAGTAAGAAAATATAAGGAAAACAATTTCATACAATATTGTTTAAAATCAAATGGAAACGCAATTTGAAGTTTTTTGAGGAAACATGTGAGAAGGGAATAGGAATTTACTATCAATATTGTGTATAAAATGAACCAGGTAATTTTAAATGATATATTATATATTTAATTTCCATTACTCAAAATTATCACTTAAACATTTTTTTAGTTTCATGATAAAACGATTATTTAAGTAGATGTTATTAAACAGACTACGTTATTATTATTATATTATAATGACTTATTATAATTATGTCGCACGTGTTATCATCAATGTTGTGTATTTTAAATTTTAATTAGATGTCGTAAACAACATTATTCATTATTTTTTCCACAATCGATTAGAATTGAAATATTTCTTTCGAAAAAGATAATGTCTCCTTATCTATTTTTATTATTTTTCAAAGTATACAGTTTGACACAAAATATAGAGTTAATCTTCCATTAATGGAAAATTTGACTTCTTTCCATAAGTTTAAACATGCCGCCATGCTCGGAAGAATTCCCTATCTCTTGTTCGTGACGGTTAGCAGAGAAGGAAAGTAAGTGGTGTGGAAATACAACTGCCAATGGCTTATCGCTTTAAGTAAAAGGGGCTCCAACGAAGATGAGTCATTACGAGGCAATACCGTTATAAATGGGCCAGAGGAAACAGCGTATCACAGTTCCACGTAATAACTTTGCGGCTTCTGACTTTTGTAAGTATGCAAGTTCATTCATGGATGTATTCGTGGGTTTAGGTTAAAATAATACGTTGTTATATCACTAATGCTAATGTTTTGCTTCTATCTTTAGGGCTGTAATTTCCTTGCCCACTTTAATTCCATAGAATTCAAAAGTACATTAAAGATCTTAGAGTTGCTATCTGACTTAAGTTTTCTTCCTGGAGAATTTATATTATGTATCATGCGCGGAAGGGGGGTGAACATTTGTTTGTATCAAGTGAATGTATGAAAAATTGAGTGGATATCAATATTTATCAATCATTAACAATAAATTCATGCAAAAAAATCAATTCCAATCTAACTAATGATATAATTATAATATTTTTACAACAAAACAATCTTATTTGATTTTTTTTTACAAACAAGATTAAACGAATGTATATACAGAGCTTTTTAACGCCTTTTCCATGTACAGTATCAATTATAAATTACTGTTTACAGTAAGCTTTTGAAGGTACATGCAAGGTATGGTCACATAACAATAAAAGTCTGTGTTGGATTTGAACCAAAATTATATTTTTAGAAAGCACCAATAGTAATTGCAATGAAAATGTAACCTAAATTGGAATAGAGAAATTTAATATCATCAGTATTTTCTGCAAATTACATGTTAAGTTTTTCAATGACGTTATCTCTGAAATGGTGATATGGCCCGAAGATCATACTTCCAATCCGAAGTCTTCGGGCCAAACCCGAAGACGCCCGAAGAGGTGGCAGCTCCAAATTTCTAAACATCTTGCTAACATCTCGAAAGAACATGCTGTTGAGAACAGTAGCCCTGGTTGCAACAGAGCGATTGGTTTCCAGCATAGTTGTGAATTGTGGTTCTAATAGCAAATCGTCGGCATCATGTGAAACTAACCGATGTAATTTTTTTTTTTGACAAAAATATTTTTGAAGTTAATTAAAAATTGCCTCCACATCAATTATTTTTTCATAATTGGCAATAAAATATTCGATCCTTTTGTGATTCAATTGGTCATCAAACGTCTATTTAATTAATTTATAATATTTCTTACTGTACACCTTACGCAAATTTCATTTAAAGTATAGGTAGTTTTGTCACTAACTAACGTTAATATTAAAGAATTCAGTCGACTGTAGAAACAATATTTGGTACATTAGGTAATGACCAAAGTTAGTGTCTACTATCAAATATTCAGCAATATTCAGTTTGGAACTACGCGTGTAAAGCACTTAACGTTCATAAAATTACAATTGCAACAATGAGACAATATATTTTTCATTTAAATGTAAACTACGCACGCAAGAGATGTTAGGACATAGCAACGTATGATTCGTAACTCTTGATGTGAGATAATAATTATTTTGAAATTGTATACTACGGTTAACGTTTCAGCTATCGTGTGTAAACCTCTAATCATCCATCCGCGTGGAGATCAGCAAAAATGAATTATTACGTTGTAAATCCTACTTCATAAATAAAATTTCCCGTTTTGTTCAGTCAAGCAGACTTTCGGTCATTATGTTGTGGCATTCTTCGGAGCTATACAAAACTCTGAAGAAGGCCACTACATGACGGCCGAAACTTCAGCTCGATCGACTGAGACGCGACTCATCCCGGGCATGCAAGAGTCGATTTAGGCGGTAGACTTGTTCGCGGTCGAAAAGACAGCCAGAAGCACAAAAAACATTTTAAGGTATCAGCTACCACCAAACTTCCGTCACAATGTCGACATTTTTTTTACAGTCGTGAATAAAACTCCCAATAGCGGCGGCAATGGTGTTGGCAAGGTTAACGTATCGGGCTGTTAAACCAAAGTTCGCGGGCTTGAAGCCGTGGATTTTTAGGGCGAAAAAAACCTTCGTACGCCTTCCTTCGGAGGGGAAGTAAAACCGGCAGTCCCATGTTAGTCGATTTACTGCATGTAAAAGATTCTGAAGCCTCTGAGCTAAATTTAAATCGCCTGTTTCGTCGTCCGAGTAATACCTTCATTCTAGCTAGTGGGTGAAGGAGCGTAACGAAATTTGAGGGGCCAGATGGAACGGCGGGCCTGATGGCCCGAGCCTCGTCCCGTAAAATAAGGCATCAATTTAATACTTTGGTAGCTACCTATTCGGACCCTTCTTTTATAAATTTGTATCAAATCACTTTTATCTTCATAAACAGGTACGGCGGACGAGACGCAGACTCGCAGAAACCGTAAATCGCGAAATGGACATGCAGCTTGCTGGCAGTCGTGATGTGACGGCGGCTCCTCGAATACGCCAAGAGGAGGAGGAGGGCCGGAGCGGCCAGAGAGCCAAAGCGAAGAGGAGGCGCGCGACCAGCAGGGCGCTGCGCGCCGTGGCCCGCGAGGAATTCGGGCCCTCCGGGTGGATGGTGGTGAACCGCGTGTCGCGCCTGCCCGTTGTCCGCTGCGGCGCGCGCGCCTACCGACGCGCGAAGGCCAGCCCCGTGCTCGGAGGGCCGCTGGCCGCCGCGGAAGCCTGCCTCGGGGAGGCCGCGTCGCGGGTGGCTGTCGCCTCCGCGCCCTTCCTCCACGGACAAGGCGTCTCGGCGTTCGTGGCGGACCGGTTTCTGTGCAAAGTCTTAGAACTGGCGGTGTCGGTGTGTCCGTGCATCGCTTCACCTCCCAGTCAGGTTGGTATATTGATAATCTATCTATATTTATAAGATGGGGACCGCTTTGACAGCTAATACTTGGCTACTGCTGACAAATTACTACTGGTTATGTTCATGCACTCAATTCGACAATGTGCTCGTTTAGTTTGCTCGTTAGTAAATGGTTTTCATCAGTCTCTTGCAATGCGCTCTACGTGGCATTCAGTAGTTTCCCGTCGTGTCAAACATCGCATTTACGAGTAACTCCGCTATATTTAATGAACTAATAAACTTCATTGTTAAGATTTTTCTATAGCTTTAGATTTTTATAGTAAATTGATTCGCACGGAATAACATTCATTTGGTAGCTATGTTTCAACTTGGAAATTATAGAAGTAGAATTTGACAGATATAGAAATTGTTTTTTCACGCACGTTATAATATTAGTTTTCTAAAATGGTATAACCATCAGCAATTCTACGTACCGCGACCGAATTCGGGTAAGGGAGAGTACGGCCGCTAACAACTGAAAATTTTGAACACTCACTAAATTGGAAGCTCGGACTCTCTGTTCCCGAAACATTATCGCGAATACGGAAGTGCCATGCCGGCAAAACAACATCCAATGAACTTTATTAATTCGGCCACAATCAACATGTTCATTGACATACCTGTTTCTTTGCTTGAGGACAAGAAACCCCATGGAACAGCACAAATCTCTCGTCGAACATGACTCTAAAGTTCGTTTTAATCCTTACGTGTGTGTCTCCTAGACGTTCGAAGAACGTATAAAGTAATTTGCATTAAAATGAAATACACGTAATGCTCTACAGGATCTGTCTGCCACTAGCGTAAGAACTTTCCTTCGGCCGAACACTGATTCCCTCTGACCGTCTCCTGGCTTTCGTGAAATAAGTACATTTTCTTATTCATGTATATAAACTCTCATTTAGGAAGCTGCGAACCATCCACATAACGAATGAGGCCTCCCACCCATTGAAATATTCCAGTAGGCTTTAAAATAAGTAGAGGGGATACACGGGTTTTAGTATTGCTGTTGACGCATTCAATTGATGGCTCGTTGCTGCATAACTATATTCTCCCGAACAATGCAGAACAAAGTTATATCAGATCGTATTTCGGTTCACAGATATTAAAGTTACAATGCTTGATGTTGTCAAGAGGCTCAAATTTAAAATGCCACGAAAAATAACGTACGTAGACATGTCGATCTTGTATTTTACGCATTTTTAGGATACTAAAATACTAATACAAATTTGATACATACACTGTTATTTATTTCAATCGCTTTCATTAAATCTTCATTCATGGCTCATTGTGAACTAAAATAGATTTATCATAGTTCATATTTAGGAGACATCATACCACAGATTGCGACTTTCTTTAGAACACCATTAAAATGTTTTGTCTTTTTTTTGCTTCAAAAATCTGCATTTTTGCAAATAATTGTATACTAAAACATTAAACTGTTTGACCACAGACAGTCACACTCGTTCAGGAAGCTTTTCCACAGAACTCAAAGGTAAAGTGATAATTACAAATTGTTTTGAAATTTTAAATTAATTTTAAAATAAGTGTGCCACACGCCCTCAGTCTTCACGGCAATATCATCAAGATAAAGGTTATCAAAAATCGTGGCTTAGCGATAGAAGTCGAGTAGTTCACCTTCCGGCCTTGTCCTTAGTGTGGCTTAGATGACAACGTGCATTAATGACAATATTAACATATCTTAAAACATGAATTTGCAGTGCAAAACAAGACTTTTGCATGACTTTACTGCCCTCCTTCATAGTTCAGACGTATTATGAAAGCAACAGCGACACTCGTCACGTTTCAGTGTTCAAAAAGTTGAAAAGTATCATTGTCACTGTTTAAATATTCAATTTAAGGCTTGATTAAGTTCAAGGGTTTAGGACAGTATCACAGTTAGCCACACCGGTCACGGCAAGGCTCCCACTAATGTCAATATTGCGATTTTTAATGAAACTGTGGCTTATCTAGCTACTACTCGCGTCATGTGTTCTTTGTGGCTTATCTATGAAGAGTTTGGGGCAGTTACAAGATGAGAAACAATTCGGCCTAAATAGAGATATTAACATTTACGAATAGCGGCGATTTTATGTAACACGTGTGCATTATCTTGTTTCTTTCTCAAGTCCTTTCAATTGGACTGTATTTTTCCGTATACAATTAATAATTTTTAGTACTTTTTGAATAATTTTATTTCAATAGTCCAGTTGTAATGATATAATGCATAGGTAAATTAGGATAAATATTTATACTAATTTCATTTTAATTTCATTTTTAGATCTGTGGTGAAATTTCCAGATGTTTTTCTACCTCTGCGCATCGTTGCCCTCGTACCGTGGGCAACAGAATCCGGAGAATGAGCTCTCGACAGACGAATGATTGAGTTTTGCTAATGAATTTTTAATCATGAATGGCTGAAAACATTTCTTTATATTGCTTTTGCAACGTATTTCTCCGATATATGTGAAATAATCAAAATTAGTAACAAATATTTTGTACTCTTAGAATAAACAATTAAAATATACATTTATTACTGAAAATGTGTACAGTATTCTATTATATTAGCTTTATTGCTCAATTTTCGTTTTTCCAAATATTTCTGTTCCCTTAATAATTTTCTATCCTAAAAACTGAATTTCTTCCAAAATAATAGGAATGAAATATGAAATGAATGTAAATGGTAAAAAAATGTTCAGCTAAGATAGTTTAAAAATTAATTATTTATTCCCGATAATTATGCCCAAAGTGAACTGTAATGTGTAAGACTAGTAACCTCGTGTAGCAAGGAAAGAAAGCAGCATTTGAACACCTTATTATATCAGCGTTAATGCCTGGTATACAAACATTGTGATTACCCGATACCAAATGGAAAATATTCGTAATTTTTTCTTAAGAAAAATTATTACGTAAAGAGCATCAATTTTTAACAACGTCTATAAACTAAGTGCTAAACAGCGTATACTTTCTCATTTTTAACTTTTTCAATTTTCAAAAAAACTTGACTTCAATATTGTAGTTTTACAATGTTAATTTTTAGCATTTTTCGTTAATTTAGCAAATATATGACCTGCGCCATAGCGTACTTTACTCGCTTAAGGAAAAAAGAAATTAAAGAAACGAGAGGGAATTTTTGGAAAAATGTTTGTTTGGAACTTACTCAATTTTCGAAAAATTATACATTGACCAATTTAAAGAAATGTCTATAAAGAATAGATTTTACTAATGGCAAAAATCTCAAATTTCAATATTACAGTTGAAGCAAGATACAGAAAAAAGTGCAAAATTTTGTAATTTTTCGAACATTCAGAGAATTAAAAAGTGTGTCGCCATTTTTAAAAACCTTCATTCTAATTATAAAAAATGTGGTCCTTGGTCAAACTGCTTAGCGCTGATCTTCTTGAGGTGCAAGGGCGAGATGACATCAGTTATTTAAGGTAATACGAACCAGTCGAGACAGTTTTATGAATGTGAAAAGCAACTTTACAGCAGCCAACCTCGATGGTAGAGTTAGATAAGAACCTGCACCGACTCGGTCCGAAAGATCACGGGTTCGAATCCCGCCTTGGGTATAGTTCTTTGTCCCTTGTCTCTCATGTATGCGTTTTCGCGGAGGGCCTGGCTGACCGCAGATCAGACGACTCCGCAAGGGCGTTGTCTACACTAAGGTAAAATATGCGTTCAATCGCGACGTAAAGGGTAACCGGCAATCGGCTGGATACAATTCCTAGAAAAAAAAATCTTAAAAGCAGAGATTCTCATCTGATTACAGACTACAAAGGACTTGCAGTTCACAGAAATCAGTATAAAAATGTTCTACAAAATTTCAAGTGTAATGTAAAAGTGCTTGAAAGCAACTACTCAGTGAAAAAAGAAAAGTGTCTATGAATGTATCACTTATTTACGTGTGTGTGAGTGTGAAAATTTCATTTTCAATTAACTCCGTTTTAAACCACTTGACGCCATGTTTCATAAAACAGCAAATTATCTTATCATTTGAAGAAGTGGATGACCTTGCTCTAACCTAGAGCTGCCCTGATGCCACAAAGTTAAGAGCTCCTTTATGCGAGGTACGCAAAGCTCTATAAACGGGTATGTCTCTGACATGTAGCCGTTGCATTAATTTCAGCGGCCTTGCGCCCAATAACTGAAGTTTAGGTACACGACACTCCGACGTGATATACCTCCAAAATATACATACAAACATATGTATTGTATACTTATTCGTGTATATACACACACACACATCCATACATATACACCCATTTGGTTATACCTACATATACACCTACGTACATATAAACACAAAAATACTCGTTGCATTAATTCATAAGCATAACAAACAACGAGGGTAAACTTTACACCTAACATCGCTACAGATCATTACACGCTGGTCATTAACAGTTGAACATAATTACACATATAAAACTCAAAACTCATTAGTGTCTGAAATACCAAAACTTGTGCAACAAAATGGCACAGACTTTCTCGTACGAGTTGTTCCCCCATTTTTTAGAGTCTGTGATATTCATCCAGTTCCCCCCCTCTTTCTACGCTACCATCTATCGGCAACTATGCGACCTGACAGGGACTCCTTTGGAGACAAATCCCCCAGAACAGCGCTCTCACGTTCAGGTAGCTCTTACGCCCATCTCGGTACGCGCTATCACATACTACACGCGGGTGGTAAATCGTGGCCACAACCCCGTGCTTGTGATATGGTTCTGGATGAACAGAACTAGTTTCTCACGCATGAAGATCTCACTTGCATTTACCGTACACAGCAAGGGCTTATGGATTGATTGTTTATATGGTGTTTCAGGGCGAAAATGTAGGGCATGCTTTTCTCGGGAGGTGCAGGTGATCTTCCCCCGCTGGATGGTGCTATCTGCCATCGGCGGCTATGGTCTCCCGGCGTGTGTGGTAGTGAAGTGCATGTAAGTGTGTGTGTGTGTGTGTGTGTGTGTGTGTGTAAGTAAGGGTTAGGATAGGACAAGGAGGAGGAAAGAAATATCCGCCCCCCGTTCGGTTCGTGACCCGTTGTTAGGGAACTACTCCGGCATTCACTGATGTTGAGAGAAAGAGGGAAGATAAATCGCGTGCTGTCCATGGCTAGATTATTAGAGTACTGTTTTGGCATTCGCTTGGTGTTGACATGAAAAAACTACCGATCAGAGCAGCCATCCGCTAGACGTCTACGCCAGACGACTGAATTCGACCTAGTGTCGAAAATCCTGCTACCGTCGGGAGTAGAAACCAGGACCTCCTGTCAGAGGCAGTGTAGTGAGCCACCTTAGCAGGTAAGTGTTGTGTGTTCCTTCCTCATGTGAGACAGGAGGGAGTGGGAATGTCCCTTTAGCCACATACAAATCCGCCACATAAGGCATCGAACTCACCGCCTTAGGATGACAACCTGCCCCAAAGCTCTGCCCGCAAGCCGACTCACTTTACTACACTATTCGTACATTAAAAAATAAAAGTCTGAATGAAAATGATGCACATCTTACGAAATACAGTGATTCGTTTCACTTTGTATATTTAAAATGTTTAAAGAAAAAAATATGAAGCTGTCTTAAGAAAATCTTTTTTATGTTTTTATTTTCTCCTAATTAACTCAACATTTCGAGAAAGCTACATTTCTTTTCCAAAAAACTAATATGACTTTATTTGTTTGTTTTTTTTTAATTAAATTTCATTCAGAAGAATATCTCCATGCAATAATTCAATTACGTAAGAGGAGTCAAATGAGGCTATATTTCTTCGATTTTCGAACATTCAAAAGTTTGAATGATAATGGAACATACGTCATATAGCAAAACTTTTAAATAAAACAAATGTGACATTTCTGAGCACATTTTTAAAATATCCTGGAGCTTGATGTGAAGTGCCAAGCAAAAATAAATTTAAATATTCTTTTCAAATTTACAGGGGGTTCGGGCGAGATCAAATCAGGAAAACTGATTTCAAGGAGAATCCTACGAATGATTTAGGCGCTGGTCATTTTTATTTACGGATGAACGTACGGACAACAAGACAGAGAGACGTTTTGGAAAAATAACTTTTTCAGAATCAGCTGATCACAATACGTTTATATCCGTCACAATATCCGTTAAAATATTTTCCGCAGCATTACATAACTCTCTCTATACTATGTAAATACTTGATTTTCGAGAATGGATACATCATATAATGCATGAAACGCAATATAGTAATTTAGTTATTCATTCGTTAATAAATTAATTGCTAATAAAAACTACACACGTTATTTTATTGTGCTCGGTATCATGTGTCCCTGATAGGGGAAGCGGGTGTGATGAACATGACAGAATGCGAGTTCAAGAACTAATGTTCATGAGAAAAGAGTGAGGGGGAGAATGCGAGGTTGAGCAAATTAATTGTTGAGTTAATTATTATTATTGTAATAAATCTAATTGCTAAATATCATGGGGAATTACATTTTCAAATGCAAAATCTTCGAGATCATAGATTTCACTCTATGAAAATGTTTGAAAGAAAGGAAAAAACGATTAAATATACTACCCTACTTAAATATACTATCCTAAATGTTGGAATATTTATTAAACAAACAGCGAAAATAACTATTTTTATTCAGTATTGAAATACAACAGACGTGAGAATGTTGTGTCCGAAAGTTCCTGGTACAAAAATTCCCCATATTTTACGTTGAATTGCATAAAAAATGGCAGATTAAGTTTTTCCGTAAAAACATTCTTTGAGAAAATTGAGTTGAAATGTTACTTCCGTGCGCGAAATTCAAACACTCTTCCGCGTTGCAGCAACTGGTTTACAAACACTTATTTATTTATTTATTTACGCCAAAAAGGGTTAAAATGTGTGTGACGTACTAATGGGAGAAGTTAAATTGAAGTTACATTTATGTTCAGAAGCAAAACAAGGGACCATCTCAGCATTTAGTCAAGGATCAGGGAAACTTGACGAAAACCTGATCAAAATAAGGGTCATTGACCCAGAATCTGAAGTACAATACTTGTTACAGGTTCTTTAGAATTATACAATCCAAATGGTAAATAATACACTAATGTAGTTGTTAAAATTAATATTACTTTCCTTTTGGATGCAGGTGTAGTCTCTGATTGTAGAGAAACAGTTGTGCAGCAGAAAATATTTTACTTGGGACTTAAACTTTTGTAACGAATTTAATCGTTCAACGTCATCTGGCAAGGTGTTGTAAAATAATGTACATGTATCGTGTGTGAATTTTTTGTAGTGAGCTATTGATACTTTTACCTGATGAATATGATTACTATGTCGAGAGTTGTAGTTATAGATATCAGCGTTTGCAGATAATATATTTCCGCCCTTAAGTAAGTCATTTTTAACAAAAACCACTGATTCATATATGAAGAGAAAAGGTAATGGTAAGATATCTAGATTAATAAAGAGAGGTTTACAAGGATCACGTGGGTAGGATTTGCTTATTATTCTTATAATTCTTTTTTGTAATCTAAAAGTGTCGGAGCTGGGTCTTGCATTTCATGGAACGGGAGCTTTGCCGACGCGTGTAAGAAAAAAATTTTTATCATTGTCGGAATGAAAAGTGAACGTCATGTATTTATCTTAACATTGTAGAGACGAGTGTTCTGGAGTCATATTAGAAGAGTGGAAAATGTCCTGCCGAATTGAAGACAATGGCCACTTGGAAAGGCGACAAGGAAAACATGGATTGAGAAAGGTAATTACAGTATTAACCATTGATGGTGTAAATTATATTTGTAACCAATTATAAAATGGGTATGATTCCTGTGTAAGTGCAGTAGATTGGAAATGAATGTTGCTATTTGATTGGATTCCTGTGTAGGAAGCCATTCGAATTCAATAAATTATCTAAACAAACACTTGTTTCGAACAGTACACTCGAACACTACAAAGCTTCTAACGTTGTGTCGTTAATGAGTGTTTCATTAATGGTTACTGAACTATTTTTAATAACAATTCGTTAATGAACCACATGTCAAGGCCGGACTAACCTTTGCGAGTGCCCCGGAGCAGTTTTACTAGTATTTATTACTTGGATGTGGGGAGCTCTTATAAAAATACACCATTATTTAATCCTGATTTTTGCTTAGAAACGGCATAAATTTCCAATTCAATTCAAAATGCCAATTCAATTTAATTTGATAAGAAAAATATTTGATGCGACTTATAATTTTCGAGAAAAATTTGAGTTGTAGTTAATTTTGCATATCGATGTTCAGTATTAAACGGAAAGCCACACAAAAGCACTAAATTATTATTCTACATTTTCCATTTGTATATCAGTATTAATGAATATTTCCCGCAGTTCTTCATGACATCAAGGTTCGCTTTTGGACGTAAGGCCAAATGCGCCTCGAGTAAGGAGGCTCGTGTTGATAATTTCAGCGAAGACAGACAAATCCAGGATTAGATACTTGGTTGACCGGGATGAGCCGCGTCTCAGTCGATCGAGCTGACGTTTAAGCCATTGTGTTGGCCTTCTTCAGAGTTATACTGCTGAGCATCGTGTTGTGCATCGTGATGTGGCCTTCTTCAGAGCTATACTGCTGAGCAGAATAGCTCTGAAGAAGGCCACACACGATGGTCGAATAGTCAGCTCGATCGACTGAGACGCGGCTCATCCCGGTCAGCCAAGTATCTAATCCTGGATTTGTCTGTCTTCGCTGAAATTATCAACACGAGCCTCCTCACTGAGGCACGACTGAGACGTGGCTCATTCCGGACAGTTAAGTAAACAATGACTCCGGCCGCGGAAGCCTACGCATACATAACCCAGTATTACATGATCCGATTCCTGGCATCTGGGAACATGGTCCCAAACTACTACAGCACTGTTTGATTGAAGATTAAATAACTGTTTTCAAGCAGGTATCGATGGATGGGGAAAGGGATTGCAGGAAGAGGAAAATATTTACGAGAAGTCAATTGATTTAAAATATTGAAGAAAAATCAATTTACATTAAAATTAGAAAAAAATATATATATCATGTGTAATATTACTTTTACTGTTTCTCCGTATTTTCGAAAGTATTTTTTTGTTATTTAAGATCGAATCAAAATATTGATCATTAGCGACTACTATTGGTTTTAACGTTATGATAACTGTGAAGTGACATGAAAGGATGATCACAAATACAATCGTGCCCGAGGCGAGTGTCGAACCCGAGATCCTTCGTACCGAGATTGCCACTTACTACTGCCTTAACGATCACCGGATCGGCTTTTTGAATGTTTGTAAGTGCATGTGTTCTGTTCAAACATTGACGTTCACTGCTCAAAGTGAAAAAAATTCTGCAAAAGAAGTGCGATGTGAATCGTTTCGTTCAAGCTGTGCGTACTATTTTGCAAAGTAAAAAGAGCCAGATTTTAATGATTATTTTAATTTCTTCACTTTTTGAGAGAAGTTTTGAGAATATTATTAAAATTACTCTCATACTTTATTATATCTTGAATATAGACCAGTATAAAACGTTAGGAGCATATATAAGAAAATGTTGTGGAAGCATTTTCTCAAAATTTATATATTAAGATCTTAGAGAATGTTTGATGTAAACTAATTATTTTGAGAAATCATGGCATAACTTGGTTTAAAATATTTCGCACCACAAATATAAAGAAAAAATGAACACTTTATGATCTTCGTTTTGGAAAATTTTCCTTTGAAAATTCCTAAGCTTGAAGCCAAGGCAGTTGGGTACAAGAATAGCCACTTTGAATTAAAAGTTTACATCTTGTTTGGGAGCGCTGGTGGGCTCACTAGAGCATTGACTGTACTTGAGGGACTAATGACCATAGCAGCTGACGTGCGTTGTGTGGCAGGGGCTGCGGCCGGCGCTGTTCGCGGTGGCGCTGTGGGCGCTGGTGGGCTAACTAGAGCATGGACTGTACTTGAGGGACTAATGACCATAGCAGCTGACGTGCGTTGTGTGGCAGGGGCTGCGGCCGGCGCTGGTCGCGGTGGCGCTGTGGGCACTGGTGGGCTAACTAGAGCATTGACTGTACTCGAGGGACTAATGACCATAGCAGCTGACGTGCGTTGTGTGGCAGGGGCTGCGGCCGGCGCTGTTCGCGGTGGCGCTGTGGGCGCTGGTGGGCTAACTAGAGCATTGACTGTACTTGAGGGACTAATGACCATAGCAGCTGACGTGCGTTGTGTGGCAGGGGCTGCGGCCGGCGCTGGTCGCGGTGGCGCTGTGGGCGCTGGTGGGCTAACTAGAGCATTGACTGTACATGAGGGGCTAATGACCATAGCAGCTGACGTGCGTTGTGTGGCAGGGGCTGCGGCCGACGCTGTTCGCGGTGGCGCTGTGGGCGCTGGTGGGCTAACTAGAGCATTGACTGTACTCGAGGGACTAATGCCCAAAGCAGCTGACGTGCGTTGTGTGGCAGGGGCTGCGGCCGGCGCTGGTCGCGGTGGCGCTGTGGGCGCTGGTGGGCTAACTAGAGCATTGACTGTACTCGAGGGACTAATGCCCAAAGCAGCTGACGTGCGTTGTGTGGCAGGGGCTGCGGCCGGCGCTGGTCGCGGTGGCGCTGTGGGCGCTGGTGGGCTAACTAAAGCATTGACTGTACATGAGGGGCTAATGACCATAGCAGCTGACGTGCGTTGTGTGGCAGGGGCTGCGGCCGGCGCTGTTCGCGGTGGCCCTGTGGGCGCTGGTGGGCTAACTAGAGCATTGACTGTACTCGAGGGACTAATGACCATAGCAGCTGACGTGCGTTGTGTGGCAGGGGCTGCGGCCGGCGCTGTTCGCGGTGGCCCTGTGGGCGCTGGTGGGCTAACTAGAGCATTGACTGTACTCGAGGGACTAATGACCATAGCAGCTGACGTGCGTTGTGTGGCAGGGGCTGCGGCCGGCGCTGTTCGCGGTGGCGCTGTGGGCGCTGGTGGGCTAACTAGAGCATTGACTGTACTTGAGGGACTAATGACCATAGCAGCTGGCGTGCGTTGTGTGGCAGGGGCTGCGGCCGGCGCTGTTCGCGGTGGCGCTGTGGGCGCTGGTGGGCTAACTAGAGCATTCACTGAACTTGAGGGACTAATGACCATAGCAGCTGACGTGCGTTGTGTGGCCGGGGCTGCGGCCGACGGCCTTTTATCTTTATTTTATGCTTAGTAAAGCATATTTTTTACCATTTTCCCACCTTCTTCTCTCTTCACGAGACAAAAAGAAAATTTGACGTCAGAAGATTTCATTGTTCTGTGAGATTTTTTAAAGAAAATTAATTTTTCATACTTGTAATTCAGAGACGACTGTGTCGTAGCTACCCTGCATCCTTTTGTGCTAAACTAAAAAAATAAAGAATTTTAACACAAAAAAATTCTTTTTCTGAATGCGTGAGGCTCGTCACGAATTCAATTCACATTTTTCGAATGAAGTAAGTACCAAATATTACACTACACAACACTGGTAGTTTATGGTTAAACAGAGATGTCTTCAATGTGAGTGCTGAATGACATTTTTTCGCTTCTTAACATCTTATGGAAATGGACCTTACGACGGAGTGGGGGGAAGCAACAACTATAATATTCTCAATAAAAGCTAGCCTTTAATTATGACAGGACCAATTTTACCAGGAAGTTATTCCAGTAGGCTGATGATATGCGAAGAACATTACCTTTATATTTTTGGCAAGGCTGAACAATATTTAGAAAGATAACTATTGCAACAGTGGTATGAAAAATAATAAAAACAGTAGTAAGAACAAAGAAATATATAGTTTCAATTTTTTAAAAACAGTCAATAAACTATTTTCCTTGGAAAGTGAAGTAAAAGGAATACCAATTTAATTAACTGTATTCTTAATCGTATAAATATTCCTTCCGTTTAATACTAAATTGAATCCACTTGACATTTTTATTTGAATTCAATAGGCAGTGATATTTCTATTTTTTGCTCTGTGAAAATATAACCATCTACAAAAGTATCTACTGCTGACTGACACGTGTTTGGGGGCTGACGCTCTAGCAGATGCAGCAGAAAAACAGAAAGTAGACATTTCTATTTTATTTACTTTCTCAAAATTCTCTCGTTGTCCGACTTTGTAACATACTAGACGTGCATACAACATTTTAGAATACAATGTTATTTTTTCAAATTTTTGAATTGTCGGGTTACGGAATACATTTTAAAAAAGATCAAAAATGTATTTTAAAAAAATGAATACAATCATGGTGAAAAGATACGGGTGAGTTACTCAGCGCACCGAATTTTGCTCGTTCTGTGCAACACCAGTTTGCGTCACGAACCACGTGACCTCAGCACGGGCACTTCGGTTGAAAAGACAGAGCTGAAACTGTCCGCCATGCTACATGGTGAGCGAGAAGTGTTGAGAAACATTTTGAAAGTGGTACAAAGTAACAATTTTCAACGGTAACCTTCCAAAAACAACACGATCAAGGTGTTCAAGATGCAATATTTAAAATATATTTTTCATAAATATGTTTAAATGGCTTGTAACGAGGTGATAATTCGGGTAACTGGATGCATTTAAAATTCCCGTAAATATTGTGATGCAAACTGGTGTATCAAGCTGAAGTCGGATGTGCTGCGGAAGACCCCCTGAATACAATACATGCAGCAAAGATCCCGTCTGGACTCCCGACATTTGAGGAAGTGTAGTGCATGTAAGTGTAAGTGTGTGTAAGTAAGGGGTGAAACGACAAGAAAGAGGAAGGAAAGATCGCGCGCGATCTGTGGCTCGTTTGTTAGGGCACTCCTCCGGCATTTTCCGGGTGTTGATCGAAGAAACCACGGAAAACTACCGATCAAAGCAGCCGGGAGCTAGATTCTCCTCTAGGCAACGGATGAACTGAACAGGCTAATGTTCAAAATTCTGCCTCTGTCCGGACTCAACCCTAGGCCCTCCCAGTCAGAAGCGCCGCAGTGACATCAGTTGATGCCCTGAGCCACTTTTGCCGGTGTCGAACATTTGTGGCAGTGTAAGCGTAAGTGGGTGTAAGTAAGGGGAAGGGTTAGAGAAGGAAGAGGAAGAAAAGATCGCGCACGATCCGTGACCCATTATTTAGGGTTCTGCTTCGCCAGTGACCTGGTGTTGATCGCAGAAACCATGGAAAACTACACATCGAAGCAGCCGGCCGCTAGAATTATCGTCCAAGATAGTGGCTGAATTCCAGCCAGCTTGCCAGAGTCGAAAATCCTGCTACTGTCGGGACTGGAACCCTAATGCCCAGTCAGTGGCACAGGCAGTGGCAACATTTGATGCCCTGAGCCACCTAAGCCGGTGCAAAAAATGGAGTTAAAAGGGAGAAATGATAAATGGCCTGTTGAACACCCTCGCGAGTTAATTTACCGCAGAATTAACACGCGAATCCTTCAGTATCTGAGCACGAGGTGGCGCAGCGGTCGCCCCGTGTGTTGTAGTATCGCGACTTGCCGGTGTCCTAAGGTCATGAATAAGCATTCTTGGCCTCTAGGAAAGAAACCACAGATAAATACCACAACTGCCTGATAAATAACTTGCGAACATTTCAGGTATTGTGACACCGGAATACAAATTGACATGGACTTATGTGGGAGAAACGCGCATCTTATCTGGGCAGGTTTAGTGGCACGAGTTACTATAAAAGATGTAACCTTCACGTAAGTCGCACTTCCTTGCGTTCTTTGGTGAGTCTATGCTCGCTTTTGAAGTTGGCGTTGAAATGTGGATATGTGTAATTCTAAAACTATGTGTTAATATATTTAAAATTACACTACATTAAATTTACACAAAGAAGCTGAACTCAGGTTTTAAAACAGCAAATTGTATGTCTTATATGGAAATCTCTTGAACAGTTCTGCAAACTTTAAATTTGTATTGACTTTTCTGTTTTATTGAGAGCTTATATAGTCCAGAAGTGCTTTTTCTAAACATTACGGGTTTGATAATTTAGAATATGAATATTTTTAGAGGTCTTTCAATATTTTTATCTTAATTTTTCTTTGTCAGAACTTTTATTTTCTTGAGCATATAAATACTTTGTCTTTTTGTCAGAGATGATACTCAGTCTGGTCTCCCAGAATACTCTTTACAAAGAGTTCCTTGTTTCAAATTGACACGTAATATCCAAGTGAAGTTTAACTATTAATGCTTATACTTCAGAGGGGATATAAAAAAGTATGGAAATTGATGGGATGACTGAGTTAATATTTGAATTATATAAATTTAATAAATATGGGTGATGATATCTCGTATGTGCAAAGAATAATTTTTACAAACTCGCAAACATTTGACTATAAATTTTAATAAATTAATGTTTGAATGCATTGTCTATTGTTATCATCGTATAATTTGTTCTCTGTAAATAACAAGGGTAATAATAATAATAATAATAATAATAATAATAATAATAATAATAATAATAATAATAATAATAATAATAAATCGAATTGCAAAATTTCGCGGGGAATTACATTTTTTCAAACCGATTAGCTCTAAGATGATATTTTCTTTTTGAAAAATGATGTATAAAAGGAACGAAAAACGACCAAATACACTAAAACTGTGATATAGTAACATTAGATTAATAAAAAAATGTTGCAACGGAAGGCAACTATTTTTATATAGTACTGAAAAAAAAGGAATTGAGAATGTAAATAGTGTCTGTAAGCTCCCGTTACAAAAAATACCCCGGATTTTATGTTGAATTTCATGAATAATGGCAGATCCAATTTTCCCGAAAAAAAATGTTTTCTAGAAAATTGAGTTTAAATGTTACTTCACAAATGGTGCCGCGTGACAACAATCACAGACGCAACCGGGGTACCTTCTAGGAACAGGCCGGGCTGTGCAACTTGTTGTAACAGGAGGTTGCTGGCATCTGAATACATTTAAAACGAAAATGTTTATACTTGCCAGTAATGACGTAACTTGTCTTTATCTTAACTAAACGTTACATATATGTAACAACATGTAATAATCTTAAACTTATAGTGACGAATGAGTTGAAGTGAGTTTGGAAGTGTGAAAAATGTCCTGCCGAATTCAAGATAATGGCCAATTCGAAAGGAGACAAGCAAAACATGGATTGAGGAAGGTATGTATAGTGTTAACCATTGTTGGTGTAAATAATATTCATAATGTTATACAATGAGTGTGATTCCTGTGTATGTTGATTAATTCATTGATGAGTGATTTCGGGCGTGTAAATTGCTATGGACGTATGACCCGTAAGTGTAGTACATGATTTATCGCGGGAGTTGGCAGTGATCTTCCGCCAATGGATGGCGACCTACTCATCAGCTTACATAGATTTCCCCAAACATGTATCTGCCATTAGCAAAGCACCGAGCACATAAGCTTCAAACTCCCAACTGATCTCCCAGCGTGTATGGTAGTGTAGTTCGTGTAAGTGTGTGTGTGTAAGTAAGGGGTGAGGATGGGATAAGGAAGAAGAGGGAAGATTGAGCACGGTCCGTGGCCTGTTTGTTAGTTTACTTCTCCGGCATTCGCCTGGAGTTGATCCGAGAAACCACGGAAAACCATCGATTAGAGCAGCAGGCCGTTGGAATTCTCCTCCAGACAGCGACTGAATTCCTCATACCTATGTAGCTGGTGTGGAAAATCCTGCCACCGCCGGGACTCCAATCCTAGAACGTCCCGGTCAGAGGCACTGCAGTGACGTCAATAATTGACGTCAATTATTGATGCACCCGAGTCCCTGTGATCACACGTATGTAGAGACAAGAGCAATACGCTAGTAAAAATACGAACAACAGCAACAATGGCGGAGGCAACAAGGAAGTGAATTTCAATTAGAAATAATACAAGGAAAAATCAACAGAATTGATACTTGGGAAATATAATATATAATACATTTTGCAAATAAAACAGTTAAAAAGGACACGTGAGCAAATTCCATGAGAAAATTAAGAAAATTCTTACGAACAAGAACGTGAAAATTACCAGACACGATGCTAAAGTACGAGTCACCAATAAGGCTTTAGATCGTGCACGAATATATAATATTGAATGGTCGGTGCACTAGAACGAAGAAGAATCGCATTTAAGGCGTTTATTGAAATGTAGTACATATTATGATGTAAGGGAATGTTTGACGTAAACTGTTATTATTTTGAGATACCTTTGCATAAATTAGTTTAAAATATTTCGCACCACAAATATAAAGAAAAATGGAGGACTAAGAAATCAAACTTTACAAAGAAACTTTACAATCTTCGTGTTGAAAAAACTTCCTTTGAAATTTACAAAGCTTCAAGTGTGGGCCAGTTTGGTAGAAGAATAGCTACTTTGAATGAAAACCAAGTGTATCAGCTTGTTTCGTTCACAGACGGACATTGCCGTTAAAAAAACACACACACACACACGGTTGTTTTAAAATCGCGAGAGCTAGAGACGGTTCTCACACGATATTATCACGTTCTCTATAGCACATACGAGGAATAGAGTACCTCCGTATTAAGGGTGTGGCAAAGCGTTCAGTTTGCTCGTTTTACTCGCTCGAGCATTTCATGCTCGTGCGCTGTACGTTGGAACGACCCACGCTCGTGGTGGGACGATTGACAGGTCAGTCCAATTGACGGCTCTGCTACATTTTTTTTGATTTTTCATCACGACTCAACTCGTCTTCTAACCCTTATTGCCGTAGAGCGCTCTTGGAGTAATCCTCCGTTACTATTAAAGTTTTAGTACTCGTTGTTCACATTATTGATTTTAACGTTAGGGTATCAAGAGGACCGCCAGATAGCATTTTCGCATATGCGCATCCCACACCGCTCCTGCGTCACTGTCTAGCAGACAGAATTAGGAAGCATTTAGAAATTAGGAAAGACACACTTCCTAAGTTTTCTTTTAGAAGTTAGACTAACCCATGTGTAGCAGGCAAAGTCGTTTTGTCAAAACAGGTTTCACATAATATTGTCCGAGAATCGAACCTGTACCTCCTCGGTGAAAGGCCAGCGACTTCGCTCTGTGCCACCGAGCCATCCAGGAAAGGAACAGGTGACAGGTCATGTGCAGTAGCTTCACAGAACTTAGACAATGAACATGAATATGCTAGGATTATATGCAATTTATTAGAGCTTTATTTACTACCTAAACGTGAATAGGATGTAAATAGAAACGTAATTAATAATTTCTATACAGATTTCCAAACTGTGTTAAAGAAGAATGCCATTCATTTTTTAGGAGACAATAATGATACAATATTGTTCTCTATAATAATATTTATCATCTGTTTTTAAGTTTCTTTCATTTTCAATATTTATAATAGAATTCAAACTATTTTCGCAAATTTTGCCAGCCTAACGTAAACTGAATGTAAAATGTAAGTTTTTATTACCAGTTTTTAAAATAATTCATACAGTTTAGCTGTTTCCAGTTCGTGACATTGCTGATTTTACTTTTTATCCACGAAATTGCGGTTCCATTGGCGGACTCACAAGCACCGCGCGTTAAACTGGGTTATCTCTACCGAGTGCTTTCCGCTTATGATGTCGGGGGAGCGAAACCTGTCTGTATTACCATATTTACAATTTTGTAATAACTACGCACGAAATAGTCTAGTGCATGACTCGACTACATATACGCCAGAGTGAAATGGGTGAGCTTTTCTGTATCCGTTGTTAACTGTAACGGTATTGACCGGAAAGTCCTAGAGTTCGAAAACTGGCGATGGCGTAATGTTCAACACAAGCTGGGAAGTCAAATCTTTGTCTTTTCGTGAATTCTTACAATTACACGCACATTCACAACATGAACACGCATGTCGAGAGACCAGTAGAACGTTCAGAATGGTGCCCCGCCAGGAGAGAATGGAAAATACTGGATTCTCCCACCGCATGTCGACGTGTAGTCCAGCACCAGATCTTACCATCCAGCGAGGGAGAATCACCGTCACCTCCCGGGATAAATCATTCAGTGTACTTGAATAAATAATGCCCATAGTAGTTGTCGATCAATGATTGTGATGTGTGTTGTAGAGCTGGAGGCGTGCGAAGAATAGAACATTCCCTTTACTTGCGGGACTAATGGCCATATCAGTTGACGTGCAATGGATGTAATGTGCATTGTGTGGCTGGGGGCGTGCACGGGATAGAGCATTGACTGTACTTGAGGGACTAATGCCCAAAGCAGCTGACGTGCGTTGTGTGGCAGGGGCTGCGGCCGGCGCTGGTCGCGGTGGCGCTGTGGGCGCTGGTGGGCTAACTAGAGCATTGACTGTACTCGAGGGACTAATGCCCAAAGCAGCTGACGTGCGTTGTGTGGCAGGGGCTGCGGCCGGCGCTGTTCGCGGTGGCGCTGTGGGCGCTGGTGGGCTAACTAGAGCATGGACTGTACTTGAGGGACAAATGACCATAGCAGCTGACGTGCGTTGTGTGGCAGGGGCTGCGGCCGGCGCTGTTCGCGGTGGCGCTGTGGGCGCTGGTGGGCTAACTAGAGCATGGACTGTACTTGAGGGACAAATGACCATAGCAGCTAACGTGCGTTGTGTGGCAGGGGCTGCGGCCGGCGCTGTTCGCGGTGGCCCTGTGGGCGCTGGTGGGCTAACTAGAGCATTGACTGTACTTGAGGCACTAATGCCCAAAGCAGCTGACGTGCGTTGTGTGGCAGGGGCTGCGGCCGGCGCTGTTCGCGGTGGCCCTGTGGGCGCTGGTGGGCTAACTAGAGCATTGACTGTACTCGAGGGAATAATGCCCAAAGCAGCTGACTTGCGTTGTGTGGCAGGGGCTGCGGCCGACGCTGGTCGCGGTGGCGCTGTGGGCGCTGGTGGGCTAACTAGAGCATGGACTGTACATGAGGGGCTAATGCCCAAAGCAGCTGACGTGCGTTGTGTGGCAGGGGCTGCGGCCGGCGCTGGTCGCGGTGGCGCTGTGGGCGCTGGTGGGCTAACTAGAGCATGGACTGAACTTGAGGGGCAAATGACCATAGCAGCTGACGTGCGTTGTGTGGCAGGGGCTGCGGCCGGCGCTGGTCGCAGTGGCGCTGTGGGCGCTGGTGGGCTAACTAGAGCATGGACTGTACTTGAGGGACTAATGACCATAGCAGCTGACGTGCGTTGTGTGGCAGGGGCTGCGGCCGGCGCTGTTCGCGGTGGCCCTGTGGGCGCTGGTGGGCTAACTAGAGCATTGACTGTACTCGAGGGACTAATGCCCAAAGCAGCTGACGTGCGTTGTGTGGCAGGGGCTGCGGCCGGCGCTGTTCGCGGTGGCGCTGGTGGGCTAACTAGAGCATTGACTGTACATGAGGGGCTAATGCCCAAAGCAGCTGACGTGCGTTGTGTGGCAGGGGCTGCGGCCGGCGCTGGTCGCGGTGGCGCTGTGGGCGCTGGTGGGCTAACTAGAGCATGGACTGTACTTGAGGGACAAATGACCATAGCAGCTGACGTGCGTTGTGTGGCAGGGGCTGCGGCCGGCGCTGTTCGCGGTGGCCCTGTGGGCGCTGGTGGGCTAACTAGAGCATTGACTGTACTCGAGGGACTAATGACCATAGCAGCTGACGTGCGTTGTGTGGCAGGGGTGCGGCCGGCGCTGTTCGCGGTGGCCCTGTGGGCGCTGGTGGGCTAACTAGAGCATTGACTGTACTCGAGGGACTAATGCCCAAAGCAGCTGACGTGCGTTGTGTGGCAGGGGCTGCGGCCGGCGCTGTTCGCGGTGGCGCTGGTGGGCTAACTAGAGCATTGACTGTACATGAGGGGCTAATGCCCAAAGCAGCTGACGTGCGTTGTGTGGCAGGGGCTGCGGCCGGCGCTGGTCGCGGTGGCGCTGTGGGCGCTGGTGGGCTAACTAGAGCATGGACTGTACTTGAGGGACAAATGACCATAGCAGCTGACGTGCGTTGTGTGGCAGGGGCTGCGGCCGGCGCTGGTCGCGGTGGCGCTGTGGGCGCTGGTGGGCTAACTAGAGCATGGACTGTACTTGAGGGACTAATGACCATAGCAGCTGACGTGCGTTGTGTGGCAGGGGCTGCGGCCGGCGCTGGTCGCGGTGGCGCTGTGGGCGCTGGTGGGCTAACTAGAGCATTGACTGTACATGAGGGGCTAATGCCCAAAGCAGCTGACGTGCGTTGTGTGGCAGGGGCTGCGGCCGGCGCTGTTCGCGGTGGCGCTGTGGGCGCTGGTGGGCTAACTAGAGCATGGACTGTACTTGAGGGACAAATGACCATAGCAGCTGACATGCGTTGTGTGGCAGGGGCTGCGGCCGGCGCTGTTCGCGGTGGCCCTGTGGGCGCTGGTGGGCTAACTAGAGCATTGACTGTACTCGAGGGACTAATGACCATAGCAGCTGACGTGCGTTGTGTGGCAGGGGCTGCGGCCGGCGCTGTTCGCGGTGGCCCTGTGGGCGCTGGTGGGCTAACTAGAGCATTGACTGTACTCGAGGGACTAATGCCCAAAACAGCTGACGTGCGTTGTGTGGCAGGGGCTGCGGCCGGCGCTGTTCGCGGTGGCGCTGGTGGGCTAACTAGAGCATTGACTGTACATGAGGGGCTAATGCCCAAAGCAGCTGACGTGCGTTGTGTGGCAGGGGCTGCGGCCGGCGCTGGTCGCGGTGGCGCTGTGGGCGCTGGTGGGCTAACTAGAGCATGGACTGTACTTGAGGGGCTAATGACCATAGCAGCTGACGTCCGTTGTGTGGCAGGGGCTGCGGATGGCGCTGTTCGCGGTGGCGCTGTGGGCGCTGGTGGGCTAACTAGAGCATGGACTGTACTTGAGGGACAAATGACCATAGCAGCTGACGTGCGTTGTGTGGCAGGGGCTGCGGCCGGCGCTGTTCGCGGTGGCCCTGTGGGCGCTGGTGGGCTAACTAGAGCATTGACTGTACTCGAGGGACTAATGACCATAGCAGCTGACGTGCGTTGTGTGGCAGGGGCTGCGGCCGGCGCTGTTCGCGGTGGCCCTGTGGGCGCTGGTGGGCTAACTAGAGCATTGACTGTACTCGAGGGACTAATGCCCAAAGCAGCTGACGTGCGTTGTGTGGCAGGGGCTGCGGCCGGCGCTGTTCGCGGTGGCGCTGGTGGGCTAACTAGAGCATTGACTGTACATGAGGGGCTAATGTCCAAAGCAGCTGACGTGCGTTGTGTGGCAGGGGCTGCGGCCGGCGCTGGTCGCGGTGGCGCTGTGGGCGCTGGTGGGCTAACAAGAGCATGGACTGTACTTGAGGGACAAATGACCATAGCAGCTGACGTGCGTTGTGTGGCAGGGGCTGCGGCCGGCGCTGTTCGCGGTGGCCCTGTGGGCGCTGGTGGGCTAACTAGAGCATTGACTGTACTCGAGGGACTAATGACCATAGCAGCTGACGTGCGTTGTGTGGGAGGGGCTGCGGCCGGCGCTGTTCGCGGTGGCCCTGTGGGCGCTGGTGGGCTAACTAGAGCATTGACTGTACTCGAGGGACTAATGCCCAAAGCAGCTGACGTGCGTTGTGTGGCAGGGGCTGCGGCCGGCGCTGTTCGCGGTGGCGCTGGTGGGCTAACTAGAGCATTGACTGTACATGAGGGGCTAATGCCCAAAGCAGCTGACGTGCGTTGTGTGGCAGGGGCTGCGGCCGGCGCTGGTCGCGGTGGCGCTGTGGGCGCTGGTGGGCTAACTAGAGCATTGACTGTACATGAGGGGCTAATGCCCAAAGCAGCTGACGTGCGTTGTGTGGCAGGGGCTGCGGCCGGCGCTGGTCGCGGTGGCGCTGTGGGCGCTGGTGGGCTAACTAGAGCATGGACTGTACTTGAGGGACTAATGACCATAGCAGCTGACGTGCGTTGTGTGGCAGGGGCTGCGGCCGGCGCTGGTCGCGGTGGCGCTGTGGGCGCTGGTGGGCTAACTAGAGCATGGACTGTACTTGAGGGACTAATGACCATAGCAGCTGACGTGCGTTGTGTGGCAGGGGCTGCGGCCGGCACTGGTCGCGGTGGCGCTGTGGGCGCTGGTGGGCTAACTAGAGCATTGACTGTACATGAGGGGCTAATGCCCAAAGCAGCTGACGTGCGTTGTGTGGCAGGGGCTGCGGCCGGCGCTGGTCGCGGTGGCGCTGTGGGCGCTGGTGGGCTAACTAGAGCATGGACTGTACTTGAGGGGCTAATGACCATAGCAGCTGACGTCCGTTGTGTGGCAGGGGCTGCGGCCGGCGCTGTTCGCGGTGGCGCTGTGGGCGCTGGTGGGCTAACTAGAGCATTGACTGTACATGAGGGGCTAATGCCCAAAGCAGCTGACGTGCGTTGTGTGGCAGGGGCTGCTGCCGGCGCTGGTCGCGGTGGCGCTGTGGGCGCTGGTGGGCTAACTAGAGCATTGACTGTACATGAGGGGCTAATGCCCAAAGCAGCTGACGTGCGTTGTGTGGCAGGGGCTGCGGCCGGCGCTGTTCGCGGTGGCCCTGTGGGCGCTGGTGGGCTAACTAGAGCATTGACTGTACTCGAGGGACTAATGACCATAGCAGCTGACGTGCGTTGTGTGGCAGGGGCTGCGGCCGGCGCTGTTCGCGGTGGCCCTGTGGGCGCTGGTGGGCTAACTAGAGCATTGACTGTACTCGAGGGACTAATGACCATAGCAGCTGACGTGCGTTGTGTGTCAGGGGCTGCGGCTGGCGCTGGTCGCGGTGGCGCTGTGGGCGCTGGTGGGCTAACTAGAGCATTGACTGTACTTGAGGGACTAATGACCATAGCAGCTGACGTGCGTTGTGTGGCAGGGGCTGCGGCCGGCGCTGTTCGCGGTGGCGCTGTGGGCGCTGGTGGGCTAACTAGAGCATTGACTGTACTCGAGGGACTAATGCCCAAAGCAGCTGACGTGCGTTGTGTGGCAGGGGCTGCGGCCGGCGCTGGTCGCGGTGGCGCTGTGGGCGCTGGTGGGCTAACTAGAGCATTGACTGTACATGAGGGGCTAATGACCATAGCAGCTGACGTGCGTTGTGTGGCAGGGGCTGCGGCCGGCGCTGGTCGCGGTGGCGCTGTGGGCGCTGGTGGGCTAACTAGAGCATGGACTGTACTTGAGGGACTAATGACCATAGCAGCTGACGTGCGTTGTGTGGCAGGGGCTGCGGCCGGCGCTGTTCGCGGTGGCGCTGTGGGCGCTGGTGGGCTCCGCCAGCGGCCTCCAACGCTCCACGCTGCAGTACACGTGGGGCAGCTTCGCCTTTGCGTTCGACAGCGACCAGCAGCGCCAGGAGATCAGCGCCCGCGCCGACTACGCGCCGCAGAACTCCACACCCTTCGACGTGGACGTCGACCGTAAGGGCTCAATCCCTGTCTCTCCCTTACAACACGCTGAGGACAGAGGACGGTTTCTGACAATTTAATCTCAACAACTAGGAATATTAGGATGGTTACCCTCGCACGTAGAGAGCCTAAATTCTGTAACGCACTGTTCAGGGGCTAGCCGTTCAATGTTGGATTCTATAAACTAATTTTTAGTTTTACTACTTAGTATAGTGAGAACTTCTACCATCTTACCAGCAAGTTACATTCAAGGGTTTTTGTTTGATGATGTAACGCACGTAGATGCGAGTTCCCACCTTGTGCTTCGTCGTTCGGGAGGATCGTAAGTTCGAGGAGGTTGACGGGTTTTCGGAATCGAAGATCAATACGTGCGTCGAAGCTTACGAGTTCTAGAAGCCATCTTCTCTACGTCCCCGTGGTCCGGTCCATTCCAGACGGGTGCCGAAGCAGAACCTTGAACCACGGGCCACGCGCGACCGCGGGATTTCCTTCATTTTTTTATACTGGCCCAACTCCCGCCGTTAGGATTGAGGAATGGTCTGAACTCCCACCTTCAAACTCATCCATCTTCTTTTAGCTAGATACATTTCAAAAAAAGTATTGTTCATATGATGTTAACAAACAATGATACATTTTTGTATATTAAAGGTCTCATCATCTACTAGGCCATTAGCGACCAAACTATTGACTTTAACGTTAAGTTATACGCAAGTGTGGACAGTCTGTTGTCAAGAGGACCGCCAAGTAGCATCTCTGCGTTCGCGCCTCCTAGTACGCGTTCCTGCGTCACTACCCAGCGGACATAATTGGGAAGGAATTAGGACAGTGGTAGGGTTTAGGACACTTCACAGGGGTTGCACTAGCCCCTGAGAAACAGCCAAGCTCGTCCTGTAGGAACACATTTCATATGAGATTATCCGGGAATCAACCCCGAGTCTCCTTGGTGAAAAACAAGCGACTTTCGCTCTTAGCCACGACATGGCCACAATATAAGTTTTATTTCTTCCTATTTTGCAGTTACTGTTCTGCAACAATTTTTTATAGAATCCCGGAATCATTCATAAGTTGTCAGCGTACAGTACATGAGACAAGTTCAAAAGTGTTTTCCCTAAGTTATAATACAACGTAACAATTTCATAGAAACTCTTTATTATAACCTATTTTTTACATAATTGCCAACAGAATTGGGACATATACACGATCAACGTTTGTGTTGTAGAAGTCTACCGCCTGGGATAGGTACCAATGTGTGATAGCCACCTGCAATTGCGTCACTGTGATGGGCGAAATACTGGCCTGACTGAGATTTCTTGAGAGTATGCGTCGCAGGCTGCCCAGTGCAGGTGTCACTCAGCACATTCCCGCGCGATCACGCACCGCTCGACTTACAACAGTTCTTCAGCAGCAGTTCCGCTGGGAGGTGTTTGACTTGGACCATTCGCACTACGGTTTGGAATTCGGAGGCGATTTCCACACCTCAAGAAATTCCTGGATCGTCCTGGATAGCCGAAATGGCTAAGAGCGTGTACCGACCCAGAGCTTCGGTCCGAAGGGTACGAGGGGATTGGGTCGCGCCTTCAGCACAGATGCTTGTCCCTAAAGTCTCATGTGTGTTCTGCTGTCCCCAGGTCAGACAAGCCTGCAAGTGTGTTGGTATCTAGTGTATGGTCGAATATGCGTCCCATCGGGACGTAAAGGGTAACCGGCTGTCGACTACATAAAAACTCTAGAAAAAAAAATTCCTGTCCGATCAACACTATGCGTATCAGTGACGCAATTCCAGGTGGCTGTCACACATTGGCACGCCAAGACAACTGACTCAATTCTGGTGGTAATTATGTAAAATAATAAGGTAACATTGCTGTATATGATACAATAAATATTTTCCAGGAAATTGTGTTCGCTTCTCGTCGACGAATTCTGGAAAGAAACTTTTTAGGAGCGCCTCGTATAAAGCCTCCCAAACGTTATGGATACAGCTGTGGGACCTTTGCGAAAACAAAAAATCCTTTTTGATGATTTATTGTAAAAAAAACAATAAATTGAACCTTGCTTTCTTTTCGTTCGAAGGGGCAACGGGTCGCTGCTTCCTCTCGTTCCCCTCCGTCCTGCCAGGAGCGCTAGTGTCGCTCGCCACCGTCAAGGACAAGCACCAGCGCGACTCCCCACAGCTGGCGCCCTACCCCGACTGGAGCTGGCACGATGGCCAGAGGAGCTGCGACGGAATGACGTCGGTCTTCCGCATTTACGTAAGTACATTGCACTGCCACACACGTGGGAAGGCCAGTCTGGAACTTAGAACTTGCCCCGTTGGTGGGAGATGCCAGGCTAGGGAAAACCCCGGGGTCCAACAGGTCACACCGGATCTCACCATCCAGCGGGAGAAGATCACTTCCACCTCCCGCGATAAAACATGAAATTCACTTACGGGAATAATGATCTTAGTAGTTGACGCGTCCGGAAACTTGATATTATCAATCAATCCAATCCGTTGCAAGAGTTGGCAGATACGTTCAAAGTTTATTCCAGTCAAATGCTATATTTCACTTAAAAAAAACATTTTAAAATATGCGATTGTTTGACTATTGTGATTTTTTGCTGAAGTGGAAATATCCTTGGCCTTTCTATTATGTTTATCGGGTTCAGCTCAGTTAGGTTTCATTCGCCATTTCTTTAGGTTTACGAAATAATAAATTACAAAAAACTATTGAAAATAAATGTTTGAATTTATAGTTTATTCTAGTTTAACTTCCAATTAAACGTAGGGAAACATGCGGTAAAAAATTTGAACAACACATGGCGGAATTGTGCGAGAGCATGAGAGGGAACTTGTGAGGAACATGAGAGGGAACTTGTGAAGAGCATGAGAGGAAACATGCGGAAAAACTTGCAGAGGAATATACGGAGTATGTTGAGCATGGGGGAACAAGCGAAAGCTATGTAGGTAACATGCGGGTAACCTGTAGGGAAAATGTGTAGAATTGCGTGTAATGTGTATAGAATTGGTCACGTTATTAGAGTCACATTCTATAATATTTGAATCTATATAATAATTTTTTGAACCATCCGTTAGATGTTTATCTCTTCTGAGAACCCCCACCCCGCAGCAGATGTGGTCAGAAATTAGTAAAATCGCAAAATATATCTAAAATTGAGTTGACTATTTGATAATCCGTGTAATTTAAAAACAAAGATAAAAGTATTTTTGTTAGTGAGGAAACGCTTGGCCATATGATCATGGTTGTCCACACACAGTGAGTGATCGAAAGTGCTGAAATTCACAGTTCGTGGGAGACTGACGAGAGGTCGTAGAATAAAGCAATTGTTGATGTGAAAATAATGGATTATAAAATGCGGAAAGTTTCACGTAGATTTATATTATTTCGATTGTAATGCTTATATAAATACAAACTAAATATTTATTTGTATTTTCAATGCTCTTAAAAAATAAATGAGAGATATGCACACAACGACATCAACCTCTGAAATAGTAGACTATATTAAAGTAAAAATGATAGGTTAATTTATTCAGTTATTTTTATTAGATATTTTGATGATCCATAATTGAAGCAACAAGTCTGTATTAACTTTTGCAAACACAGAAGCAAGTTAGTAATAAGGATTTATGCCATTCTACACTCCCTGATCTAACAATGTTTTGAAGAATCATTAAACGCAGTGAAGTATTGGATTACAGAACTGGTATTTCTTGAATTAAAACATACTCAGTTATAATGTAATAAACAATTCTATTATACTTAGTTTAGTAATAGTAAGTAATTATACGAAATAACCCCTTATATTAAAAAAGAAATTAAATGAGGTTTGAGTGAACTCTCAACATTGGCTATAGTGATAACAGGAAAGCAAAATTTCAAGAAAAAAATTAATATTTCTTTTGATTAACGGCAAATGAAAGAGACTGAGTGATTTTTTCAGCTCATTTATGTCAAATCCTTCAAATTCAAAAACGTAATTGTCGCGAACTCCGGGATGAAAACCAGTGAAATGCCTAAAGAGTAAGCCAACGCAAATTACGAGAAAGGATGATGCAGAACGGGCAAAGAGTGTGATAGCAAAGAGTATCCAAACGAAGGAAGTGTTTCAACAGCGGAAGAATCATTGCAGGAGACTTTGCAAGACTTCACTAAAATATTATGCATGTGATTCCTGTAGATTCAAGTGCCAAGAAAGCACAGATTCTGGAGAAAGATGTAAAGATATTTTTAAAACTGAACACAGGAAATATTAATAAACATTTTTAAGCCTAAATGAATACATTGAATTTTCGAATTCACCAAGGTTATATATTTTTTTGAACTTCTGTTATCTGAACTTCTAAATCTCAATCACCAAGATGTTTAATTTCACATTATCGTAAAGTCAACCAAAAATGGCAGCAACGGACGAACTGTGCCCGCACGAGCTACTGGCCCGCCTGGGGAGGGAGCCGGCGCTCCTACGGGCACTGACAACTTCCCTTGACTTTGCTTTAATTTGCCATTAACATCCAGAAAAGGGGGGTACACGTGAAGCGGCGCGAGGCGGCGAATAGTGGCTTCATACGAAAATATGTTTGCCAGATTTTTTTATCAAATACAAGGGAGTTGTATTATGTTTATATTCTTCACTACTTATTACAACGTCATGTTTTTTTTCAATTAAATTGCCCCTTACATAAACATCTTTACTAAGTGACAGGAATATGTTTGAATCGAAAATTCTCCCCTTGTTTTCGTTTTGTGTACTGTTATTAGATACTTCAGTTAGCTATTATATTTACCAATAATGTGAATTAACAAGTCTATAAGTTAGCAATTCTCGCTTACGAATGGAAAGCGCTTTTAACAGACAAGAATATTTCTGTGTAAAATCTTCAAATCTGAACGTGGGAAGTTTATATTTTTATACCACTCTAAAGTGAACAGGATTACCAAATCAAGATACTTTCGATTCAATTTTTAAAAATTTTACTCTCAATTCAGAATTTGAAATCGGTTTGATGTATTATTACATTTTAATGGATAATTTCTTTGTCTTAAAGAGAAAATGAGAGTTAATAAAGGTAAATTTGTGACAACTTTGAAATAGCTTTTAACAAAGACTGTCGTGAGCTACGTATCCAATGACGTACCGCTACTCCTGAGCGATTTGTACAATCCTTACTTTTAAATCTCGAGCCGATTTTTCAGGGCGCGAACTCTAGTATGCCTGTTACCTTGACCGCGACATGACATGCCTGCTCGAGAGGTTCACTATAACCGATGTTGACTATGTATATCTGCAATGAACTTCTTCTTTGGTAGCTTATAAATTGTTCTGTCAAAAGTAGGTTATCAATCAAATATGTATTTACATTTTATTATTAGTGAAACATGCATTTTTAAGATTTCTTAATCTAATTATATATTTCAGAAACATGTATTTGCCTTTGCAAAATACTAATGAGTACATAACGTTTTCGCAGATAGATAAATGCAGACGCCTGTGGGTGATCGACTGCGGCGTGGTTGACGTCGGCAACACTTTTCAGCACAAGTGCCCTCCGCAACTTTTAGTTTTCGATCTCAGAACGGACGAGCTCATCGCCCGCCACAGATTCAATGTGCCTGCGAAAGACAACGAGACCACTTTCATGCTGAACGTGATTGCTGAGCAAAAGGGCGGTTTCTGCAGCGATGATGCCTTTGCATACATTGCGGACACAGGCGCCTTCGCAATGTACGTCTTCAGCCTCCGCTCTCAAAGGTGAGTGTGCTCACATGTATATAGAGAAAGTGTTTTAGTTATGCAAATATTACATCTGGAGCGTCTGTAGGAACACACGTTTCGTAATTCGTAGGTACCGTAGACCGAATCTCATTTCTTCTCCTGAATGCAGAATTTGCTAAACGTACTTAACATTTGTTTAAGAGGCCGTGCGCGAAACAGTATTTTACATCCTAGGTTTCAGTGTGTCAAACAGCTAATTTTTTGATCATATATAACAGTCAGCAAAACACCAAGCGTTCACAGAAGATGATTCAAAAATATGTAAAAAAGCGTGTTCAAAAATAGTTAACGCAACAAGTGCGAGTGGTGATTACAGCAGTTGATAAGTAATTACTAATATAATATACTTCCCAATCCATTTTGTAACATTTATAAAGAATCCGCGAGTCTGTTTACTTGACTTCGAACATTTGTTTTCTATGTATCTATTACGCATTTTAATTATTTGGTAGCTATACAATTTCATCTGTATTTTATCCAATTTGGTTAGGTAAAGTGAAACATTATGCTATTATAATCATTTTCGTAATGAAGTACTTAACCGCTCTAGTGTGTTAATATACTTCATTACCACACTAGTGCGGTAAACTTGGCGTACTTTGCCACTTTTCTTTTAAAAATATTTTGGACTTCTTTGTCTTGTATTCTACACTTTTCCCTATAAAAATGCTCATAACTGAGTAAACTTACTGATATCAAGTTTTCTTGGCGGTCCGGTATATAATACCGGACGCGCATCAACGCGATGACCGTGTCCTCAGGAAGCCTGCGACATGACAGGTGAAACGTCGGCCTCTGAGCCAACGGCGCGGCTACATCCGGTCAGCCAAGAAGACATGGGCTAGAGCCGCGGAAGCTTACGTGTACATTTGATAATAATGTTATTAAGTGATATTGTACTCTATTAAAAGAGTACTGGGACCAAACACTTCTTGATTTGTTTGACCTCTGACTTGCCGGAAAAGCAAGCAGTCAAAACTTTTTTCGTTTTGGAATGTCTCTAAAGCAGCAGTTTCTGCTATTTCTGTTTCCAAATCATAACTATATTCACTTATGTCAAGAAGTATACAAGTATGTTTCAATTGTTGTCCTTCTTGAGAACAGTGTCGCTACTTATTGGAGAAAAAATTGTGGATACTAATTGAAGGTGTAGAACGAGATTTCACATTAAATATAACAAATTTTTACAAAGTGGATAAATCGTACGATATTCGGGTCGTAACATCTGATTGCAATACTCAATTGGTTACCAAACTCGTGTTGCAATCAGATGCTTAACGACACTAATATCGTAAATAACTATAATTGGCTTTCGCTAAATCTCATGTTATATTTACTTAACGTGCTCTCTTGAATTTTTAACAGCAAAAAACATTGCGAACTCTAAATCCCTTATATTACAGACTAAACGTGCCCTCAAAATTATACTCTCTTTTTCCAATCTGTCCAAGCGCTGCTCACTTCCATCTATGTCATCAAGCCAGTATAGAATAGCATCTCAATTCCTCAACGATATTTTCAAACAGTATTTATCCAAATTTCCCCTCATTTCACAACACTTGTTACCATCTACACACTTCTTCCAAACGTTTACAATTCTACAAAAAAGGTATCTTCTCATCTTTCTTTAAAACAAATCAAACATGATTGTTTCAATATCCTAGTAAGATAATCATAACAACTTAGGGAACATCCCATGAATTATCTGTATACATTCAGTTACTACCGCATTTTGTGTATATTAATTAATAATTGGTCATGAGTTACGAAAATAAAATTTTCAGAGTGGTCAGTAGGACCTCTAGAATATTACCTTTGTGGATGTTCTCAGGTCATGGCGGATAGAGAGCGAGACCTTCCTCCCAGAGTCCAACGCAGAGCGCATCGAAGTCAATGGTTCGACTTTGATGTTGCAAGACGGAGTATTGGGCTTGGCCCTGAACGACAGGGATGACTACTTGTACTACCACTCGTTCTCCAGCTTCCAAGAGGGGAGAGTGCTCAAGGCCGTGCTTCAGGAGGAAGCACTTTTCGCCGACGGAAACAACAGCGCCGCCGAGGAATTCAGTTACATTGGAAGGCGACAATCTCAGGTAATTCGCTAAAGACGGAACAAATGAATACCCAGAATAAATGTTACAAACTTCTAGGGCATGTACAGCGGTCGAAAATAATCACTTCATTACAGACTCTTATTCTTAGGATAAACCATATGCACAGATGTTTGGCAGATCACGTTTTTAAACAATCAAGACGGTTTCATGTACCTGCCAACTCTTGCGCATACTCCGTTGTACGAAATTGCCCACTAAATGTTCTTTGACGAAAGTGATCATTTACGACCCCTCAACATCCTCTGGAAATTTGTAACATTTATTCGGAGATACGTGTATATTCCATCATTTTTCGCATATTGTGTACATTAATTAAGAATTCGTCATGAGTTAAGAAAATTAAATTTTCAGAGTGCTGGGGAAGCGCTGGCAATGAACTCTGTGATGTTTTTTCACCAAATGGCAACGGAATCCATGTTCTGTTGGGATACGTCTACTGAATATACGAGGTTAGTGGAGATATCAACACATCTTCAATTTTTTAAATGGAACTGTATTAGATAATGGACATGTAGAGACGAGTTCATACATGGGCATTTTGTCCTAAGACACAAGACTATATTTCCTAGAAATGTGGAGTTTTTACGACCGTACTGCCTCTTACTATTCTGTCTCTTCCCAGCGGACCCACGATACAAAGCGGTTGGCTTCTCGTTGTCCCCGCTGAGTGGAAAACATTGCCAATATCCGTTTACCCTAAGAAAAACCCCGACGCAAACAAATGCACGTGTGCTAGGATAATTCTCATTGGTGTCCAGTGTGAGCTCTGCTGTTGTAGGAATCCTGACGCTAGAGTAAATAGTTCTCTGTTTAAGAACTAATTCATCTGCAATCGTTCGTCAAATTTACCTTGCGTCAAAACTACCGCAACGGTTTCAAGAAAGGAGACCATTGAGAACTGACTGCGTGTTGCATTGCGAAAAGATTGCGAGCCTGTGACAGTTCAGCCCACGAAAGTGCTGATCGACGTAGGTGAGGCGAGTGGGACGCGGCTCGTGGGATCACGGAACCGCGACGCTAATCGGCCTGCGAGGCTCTGCTATTCAGTTCGTTTTAGATTGTCTCAGAGGGTGGCGGGCCCTTCGTTAATTAAATACAACTGTAGAAAATGTCTTCTGAATAGCGAATATCGCATCGTTCTGAACGTTTTCAATTTGATATTGCTTAAGAATCTGTTGTAACCAGTGAAGCAAATCGCAGTGTTCACTGAAATATCCGTCTCCAGCATAGCCCCACCGAAAAGAGCTCACTGGCAAGGGAAAACCACAAACTTTAGAGAAGAAAAGAAAGGGGAAGAAAACTGTGATTGAAGCATACGAAGACTTTGTAGTCAGTGCTCTTCAATTGAAAGTGCATTCCTTGAATCAAACGGGTAATTATGCAGAAAGGAAACACCAACGCTAGTGAAATTGTTGCACCTTGTGAATTGTCGTCAAGTACTTCCGAATTTTAGGCCAACCAATTTATACAAATAATTGTCAACCACTTTCTGAAGCACTGATTGTAAGAAAAGTAGTTGCATGACATGACATTTGCATGACAGCTCTTATTCCATTTGAATTGGCGGCGTATGCTACTCGCGTTATCGAAAATCGGGCGCTAGAAGGTGCGCAATCAGAAGCGTAGTGTGGCGCAAAGATTTCTTCAGTTTGTTTACATCAGGTTTGTTCTTAAGGTGAACGGATAATAGGTCAAATTCGGCGCAGGGAGATTGCAGAGAGATTCGGCGCAGGGAGAAATATTGTATTGCAGACAATGTATTCACCATAGCTATGAGCTCAACCTACCTGTAAGATGCGAGGTACAATTATTATAACGAAGTATTATGAAATTTAACCAAAACATTGCGTTTCTAAATCTTAACGAAGTATAGGAATAGTGAATTGGGATCAGTATTTATCCTCTAAAAAGAACAAATCTAGAAGTGCATTTGTAGTCTCGGGAGGCCATTTGTTTCTTTTGTGAACAACGAGTGCACCGTCATTTTGACAAGGCTTGGGCAAAGGTTGTGTCCACCTAAAACCGGGCGCAACCGTACGGCCGCGAGTGACAGAGGGCAATCGTAAATTGTAGCTAATTTGCAATCTTAAGTGAGTCACGAGAATATTTGTACGTGTTGACGACGAAAAATCTATATTTTTGAATACAAACGACATAAAATAAAAAAAAATTATTGATTGTGCTAAAGTACCGCTATCACACAGGCTACGGTGAAATCGGAAAATTAAGTAAATAGTTCACGCTTCTGAGGTCAAGACGGTAAACGGTAAATTTATTGCTAATATTATAAGGAATACGATGGAGTTTTTGCATATAAAATGACTCACTAGTATATGAAGGCCTTAGCACAGTGTTACGATCAGCCATACTTCGACCAAATAGAGATGTTAACATTTACGAAAAAGGGGAGACTTCCTTTGGCTGATGTTGTTGATGCCTTTCATGTATTGTAACACCTCCACTCATCTCCCGGCGACGTGGGGTCGTCGGAAAACGCGCGGTTAGCGGTCCGGTTATAGTTCAGTCGGTCCTATTCCCTTTACTCGTTTAAAATTTAGCCAATTGTAACAATTTCCTTTGCTCATTTAAAATTAGGTGATGGAAGGAATTGTTAACGAAATTAATGGATATTCAAAATAAACAATTTGATCACTGGTAAAAAGACAAAGTTTATTCCTGGACAAACTGTACCAGGGAAGTTACATTAATAAAATAAAAGAAAGGAAAGATTGAATAAAAAGAAAAGAAGCAGGGATTAAAATTAAAGGAAGGCTTACAACTAGAGAAGAGTACAAAATTATTTTATAGCTAGGATTTACAGAGTTATCCCTGAGGACCTTCCTTGTGCCTTGGCGCGTCACCGCTTTGACAATACTTCAAAAGGTTTATTTCCCCCAGTTACATTGCCTGAGAGCCTTCCGTGGCAGGTTCGCTCAATAGACCCGGGAGGGCACGGCGGAGCTTGTAGGCGACCTTCGCTGGAATGCGTTCGGTCGCGCCCCCTCAACAGCTGGGCGGCTGGCAGCGGCTCGCGGCGTCTGCGGCAGTCCGTGACGTCAGCAGGGGGGGGGGGCGTCTGGAAGCTGCCCGGCGGAGTAGGTAGTAGTCGTCGGGGTGTATTGCCCCCGGTCGCAGTTGCGTAGCACACAACAGTGTTTCCCTCTGAACTATGCGAATCCTCTCAAATACAAATTCAGAAGTTGCGAAATCCTGTAGCGAGTACGCAATTACAAAGGATTCGCCAATTTACTTTTGAAGTGCTTTTGCACTTCCTCTAAAATTCTCACTGAGAATTCCAGTCTATCACCCCAGTGATTTCAACTAAGTGCTTTCAGAGGCGCACTCGCCTCTCCCCGTGAATAGCTCCCACCCCAGAGAAGTCTCTCTACCAACTAACTTTTTGTTCCTCATAAATGCACGAAGTTAACTTTTATCCCCACCCTTTCTCCTCATATTTTCTTGTTCCTTACGACGATCGCGTCGCTATTGGCTAAAGGTGATGGCGTTGTACACTAAATTTGGCCAATAAGCTCCGGCGGAGTATAGGAATTTTCCATTCTCTCTGTTTCTGTCGGAACATGGGTGTCCTTCTCTACCGTCTCGAAAGTAGGCCACGTCTCTGAAGGGGCTTCCCGGCTACTGAATTATTGCTTTGGGTTTCCCCAATCACGATGACAGGCGTTTGGAAAGTATTCCAGATGGGGCTGCAGCTGGGCGCCTTACAATTTACCCTTTCTTCGGCCGTTGGGTGGGGTGTCATAAACATCCGAAATGGGTCAGGGGATCGCGGCTGTTGCAAGAAGGGGGGCTGCGCGCGTGACGCCGTATGTTTTTCTTCAGTAAAAAATTTCTTAGATCTACTTTACTCAATTTAATTTATCTTAATAATTCTGTACCGCTACAGTATAGTATAGTTTTTTGTATTCCAGCATTATAAAGACCTTTTGGTTGCAAGAAATGGGTCATAAAAGGGCATTTTATGACACAGATTATGTCGTATTTGCATTTATGAAACGAATAATTGCGTCATCACACATTCTGCCAACCGTAGCGAGAGAATTGTGGTCCGGAAGGCGTAAACGGAACAGACGACCACCGTTTTCTCGCACAGATGTCAAATACGTCGCAATAAATTCGTTTCCAAAATCAACTTTGATTTTATTATAAATTTAAATGCTGTTATACTTTTGTATAACAGCATTTAAATTAACGTATGTAAGTAACGTATATAACTAACACTAACGTATATAACTAAAACTAACGTATGTAAGTCGGTTATAATTTATTGATTTATTGCATTCTTAATCCCTCCTAACGTCGCTCGATTTCAAAACATGCACTCATACATGATAAACTAAGGGGCCGTCCGTATATTACAATAGGGAACCAAAGCAATACTTTTCATACCTCCAGAATGGAAGTAGGTGATTTCAAAGGAAACAATCACGCTGATTTTTAAAATCATTATAAAACGATTCTATCACGCAAGGTTCAAAAGGTATAAACATATTAATTATTTGCAATTAACAAAATCCTATACTAATTTCCACATTGTCACTCCGGTTATATTACTACAACATTTTATGAGCATGCTTCATATAAGGTAAGAACAAGTTAAAAATGGAATACGCATGTTCTTGCAATAGTATGCAGATATTAAAATGGTTTGTTGATATTCTCCACAATATTGGCAGAGTGAATGATTTGAATTTTGCCTACAAACACAACCTAAGGTGCGTTGTACAGGTGTCAACACTGGTGAGCAACCCCTGGTGTGTCCTGATCATAAACACGACATTCAAAGATTTGCATTCTTTTGAAACGATTCAATTGAACACATTATATGGTGAATTTCACATTTTATAATCTAAAAGATTCAATTAATATATCATTGATAAAAATATAGTTCTATTTATTGTATCAATTACATAATAGTTTAATTTATTTATATTTTATTTTTTAATATCTTAATGTTTAATCTGTGACTGAGTAAAAGGAATTATTTCCGCAAATATTGAAAATATATCAACGTTGCCCAACACGAAGCTAATACCCCCAACCCTATGTAACGCAGCGTAATGCTGCCTCAACCCCCTTCTTTAGCGTTACTTAATTTAAGGACGACCCCTAAGCATATCATAATAAACTAGTCTCATAAACTACTATTATTTTACTGATTATAAAATGTATGATTACATGCAAACAGGTTGATCAGTTTGTAATGCACGCCATTTCTTATGTTTTAGCGACAATCACCATGTTGTAGAACATGACAGCACACTCCTTAAATTCGTAACGTCTGTGAAATCAATTTCTCAAGGTTATCCTGAAGAGATATGGGCCATTGATAACAACGGGCAACGCATCTTTGCTGGAGAGTTCGAACCTAACCAGCCTCGTACCGTAAATATTGTGCGGGGCTCTGTGAGTGATTGGTCTTCGAAATGTAAAGGTGAATGGTATAGTTGGATCTTTGAATTTTGTAATTCCTTTTGGTGGTAAATTGCTCTCCCCGTAAAATCAAGTAGAAGGTACAGAGAATAAATGGACTTCGTATGAATAGAAGAGACAAGTGGCAATGAAGTTTTCAGTAATCCCCTTTCAAACTACAATGTACAGTTCGCTGTACCTGAAGACATACCCATGGATTGTAAACACATTACAGTTAGCATTGGTTCGTATGAAAGGACAATCCCAGTTCTCATACAGTTAACTGCGCCTACCTTGGAGCGATTTTATGTGGAATTTTTTTATTATCACATTTTACTTGTCAATAAAATTATTCATAATTGACTTTGTAAAAAATATAGGTTGTAGTTAATAGTAATTGATGGTAAAAGAGGGTACAAGATGTTTTACTCTTAAATAAAAATTCACAAAGAAATTACGTCTATTTACTCTATAATGACATTATTCCATATGTATCCAATATGAAAAAGAAAGCGAGAAAATTTAAGTACGTAAATATTAATCTAACGGGTCACATATTTTGATTGGTCACGTATGATAATATTTTAAACAGGAGTCTTCAATGTCCTGAATCATTCATAAAATTATATTTAAAGACACTGTAACGACATTCACGCAGTCTTAATAGTAAACAATGGCAGGAAGCGATTGTATTAATAGAATACTACGACAAATCAGGAAATAAGCATGTTAATGTACTCTACAAAATATACTATTAAGGCTGATTAATTAGACTAATTTGATGCGATTAATCAACCTTCTAATATGAAAGTGCAGTACACTTGCAGATAATTTTCAAATTTTGACTTTTTATTTGATATGAAAAATGAATTATTTTCTGAAACGCAGTTCTTGTATTTATGCTTAATTATACTTCTCGTATATTCAGCTAAATATTTTTGCAGTTACACCTTTATTATTTCGACAAGGGAAGAAGCTAATTACAGTTTTAAGCATGTTGCAACTGAATGCGAAATCTCGTCAAGGAACACCTCCAACTACGCTTTAATCATTAAATAAGATGCAAATCAAAAAATAAAATTTACGTCGTTTATGTTACTCTTATTTGACATCGTTTGATCAAGTTTTGTACATTTATTGTTAATTATTTATGCTTTAAATAAAAACTGTTTTCTCACTAGAAAATAGTTTTAAATTAAATACGTTTAAAATGTGAATTAAGTTATATTTATACTAGCAGTGAGTGCTTTCTCCAGCAAGTGTGAATGGCGCGCCTGCCGAAGGATTACTTTCTTGAAGGTTACAGTACAATCATTGGCGAAAATTAATGGCAATGTAGATCAAAGAAACAACAAGTAATTACAATTACACAACACATAATTGGAATTAATGTAATTAAACGTATTTAGGAAAACTTAAAAGACTTATTGAGATATAAAATTTTTTTATTGGTCTCACGCTCAGCACCAACTGATATCCCTGCAGTGCCCCTGACCGGGATGTCCTGGGTTTCGAGTCTCGACATTGGCAGGATTTGACACTAGCTAGGTAGCTAGGTGGAGTTCAGCCACTGTCTGAAGGAGAATTCAGGCGTCAGACTTCTCTAATCGGTAGTTTTCAGGGTTTATCCGATCTGTACCAGGGGAATGTCGGAGCAGAACCCTCATAAACGGTCCTCAGATCGTGACCGATCTTTTCTTCCTTTTCTTACACAACAAGTTCATTTTTCTACTCCCATTGTATAGTTCTCTCATTTGATGGCTGTAACTCGTTGCAAAACCATACTTATTACGATACAGATTTCATTATTCTATATTCATATTATGATACAGAATCTTGGTCAATCACAGAGAAGTTTACAAAACACGTATTGACACTAAATCAATCATTGGTAATCGTTCTAGTAAATGTTTCGATCGATTGTGAACATTAAAATTGCATTTAGTACTACATTATACTTATCAGTATAAATTTCTATTATTAGTAGCATTTTTAACGTCGAGTATTATTTAAAATGAATTGTATCGAAATTTCACTTTGATACTATTTGACTAGCGCAGTGGCAGTGGTGGAAAGAACATTTGACTGACGTTAAGATCAGATCGCACAGAAGTCATTTTGATTATATGCTGCTGCCGTGTTGTTGTCCTTCATCGTTGGTGGGTAGGTTATTAGTGATTTCGGGCTCGTCAACTACGGAGATTATTGGTCCCGTAAATGTAGTGCATGTGTTTTAATCGGCGGCGGTGATATCCCCCGCTAGATGGCGAGATCCGGCGTCGACCTACTGTCATCAAGCGGGGTTTCCCAAACCAGGTATCTCCCACCAACGGAGCCGGAACACGCTCTAAGCGTACGACCGGTCTCCCGACATGTGTGGTGGTGTTGTGCATGTTAGTGTAAGTGTGTGTGTAATGGGTGAGGAGAGGAGAGGAGAGGAGTGTGAGGGTGAGGTGAGGAGAGGTTTTCGCCTGGTCTTGATGGAAGGAACGAAGAAAAACTACCAAACAGTTCAGCCGGTCTCTAGAATTCTCCTCCAGACAGCAACTGAATTCTACCTAGCTATCAAGATACTGTCAAAAATCTTGCCATTGTCGGGACTCGAACCTAGGACCTCCCGGTCAGAGACACTGCAGTCACAGTTGATGAACTGTGCCCTTTTTGGATTTGCTCTTAAAAACCGGACAATTCTTTAGTGCTAGCCTAGTGAATCAGATGTTGAGTTGGCACCTCCAGTAATAAGAGCAAAAGGGAAAATGATGACGTTGGAATTATTGCCGCGACTTTTGTACTCTCTCGCGGCAGGGAAGGGTGGCTGTCCGCTGAGTGGTCTTCCGCTGGTGATGAATTCTGCATGTCAACTGAAACGAAACTATTCAATGTAAAAGTTTAACTTATAAAAGTTACCATAAGTCGTAGAAAAAGTACCGTATAAAATTCGATGTAATGGGTACACTCAATGTCGCAAGTACACTCGTGTGAAGTTTACAATACTCGCTCGTATCGTAATATCACACTCGCGTGTAAATCGCGTATTCATCGTTATCCATCGTTACATATGTACTATAATAGTTTCAGAAATATTGAAAAGCAGTGTTTTTCTTACAAACCTTGTTACCTTCTCACACGTGTGGAGTAATTGCAATTTGTTTATTAATGTCCCAAAAAGGAAATATGTAACAATTGTGATTAAGAGTAGTAGTGCTACAGACTTTCTTCTACTATTGAATTTCCTGATTTGCTGAGTGATTTTTTTTATGAAATGTAGGCATTAAAAATACATTTTCGCAAAAATGGCTGCAAATTGTTTTTTCAATGTTTTGCCCCTACATAGTAAACAACGGTAAAGAAAGTGGTGCTGGTCCCATTTTCGACGAATTAGCTCTGTACTTTTAAAAGTGGCAAAAATTAATATCTTTTTCTTAAATAATATGTTCTAAAATATTTGATTTTTAAATAATCTCATGTACATTTTTTTGAAAAAAAAAACAACGAAAAAATCACGGATAGTTTTCCCACAATTATTGGGAGGTATTAATACATTTTTTCAAAAACTTTTTCTAATGTTTTGTTCAATTTCCCCCCCACATAGAGTAATGCTGTTGTAGCATTGCGAATTGCTGCTGCGTAAAGTAAAAGATGACTCACGAGGTGAATGATGTGAAGAATAACCTTTACATTTTCCGCAAAAATATCTGGAAAGTGCCTCGCAATGTCTTATCACCTTGACATTTAGAGGTAGTATTTAGTATACGAATGCCATTGGCATTTTCTGATAAAAGACACTGCTATCTACGTTTGGATGTAAGATAGGAATTAATGAAATATAACAAAATGCCCTTTGGTCGATCCGGTGGCCGAGATCGCTAAGGCAATAGTGCCGTAGCCATCTCGAACCGAAGGATCGCGGGTTCGAGTCCCACCCCGGGCATGGTTGTATTGTGTTCGTCCTTTCACCCCCTCTTATCATCATATCGTGTCATTCTCACAGTTACCATACCATTACAAGCAACAGTGGCCGCTAATGACCTAGAAGTTGATGCGACCTTAAATAACAAAAAGAATGCTCTTTAATATTCAGGGTTGGGAATATTCTCCAAGTATTCCCCACCTAATATCCATTAGAATAATCTCTTTATTTGGATATAGTATAGCTATAGATTACCACGCGGAAGAACTGATCGAACTGTGAACTTTACTCGTAACAAACCTGGTTTTGAGGACTTATTCGTGCATATCCCAAAACCTAATCGTGTTGGTGATTGCTCTTGGAGAGCGACTGCTTGCGTGGAAGGACCCAAGGTAGGCGCCGTGCTCTTCTAAAAAGCGACGCATGCGGCACACGGCGTGATACAAACGACACGACATAGCGTGCGTTAGCGAGTCTAGGAAAAGGCGAGTTTGCGATAACAAAGCTTGGCTATAAGTTTTCCTTGAAATTAAGAATACAAAGTTATTGTTTACGTTCTGGTGGTATTGCCTTAAATTAAGACTAAATCCAACTTTGCTAATAAATATGCAATATATATTCTTTTTGAAAGATAAATTCGTAACTTTCTTTATGCCACAGTTTTTCCGTATTTTGTCTTATCAATCAAAGCAGACTAAAGAATTTAGTTACAAGTACTCGATTGATGTTCTGTTCCAAGAAAAGCAGACACATGCCATCTTTGTAAATGTGTTTTAGTATTTTATTACATAAAATTTAAAGAAAAAGATTGGAATCAGTTTGGAGAAAAGTTTGAAAATATTGCAAGGGCCCCAGAGACTTCAGGAGAAGTCCTTCCTAAATTTTAAGAATTCTTTTAAAAATTGCAGGGTTTTATGTTGGCCCAGGTTAATCGGGGAACATTCATTTTCACAAAAGCCCCGAAGAATAGTTTACGGCGCCAGTGTTAGTCACAGACGAACACATGTAGGGACATTTTGCAAAAACACACTTTTTCGGTATTAAGGATCATCAAAATGTGGATTACGACTGCGCTACTCATTAGAGAATGTAATTAACTACATATAGGAACAATAAAAATTTTGTTTTACGGTATGAGTCACAAAATGAGATTATTATGACGAAATAATACTTTTCGCTAAAGTATTTCATAATTTTCTAAATACTACGTATGTTAATTCGTATATACGCACTTATACGAGAAACTGACTAGAAAATGAACAGAGGTAAATTAATGACTATACCGACATTGTAAAAAAAGAGTGGCGGTCCAGTGTTATTTCTATTGCACAACAACACTGGGAGAAAATGAAGAATGAAGATGAAGAAGGACTATATGAAAATATTCACATTTGTTTTGAGGTATGAATTTACAAACTTAGAGGAAGTTCTTCCAAAAGAGAAGGAGCGAGGAAAATAATTAAATTTATATAGACTCCAAAGAGAGACGTGAAATGTGAAAAGGGGAGGGAGATGTAGAATCTGTGAATTTTCTGGAAAAAACATGGAAATGTAGCAGTTTCCTCCATGATCATGAATGATCGATGCTCATTGCAAAACATCCTCTTAGGATGACTGGCAAAGGATTGTGACATGTCGTTTTCGCATTAAACACGCCGTGCATGTACGTAGATCTGGCAACATCAAGGAAAAGTGCAATTCCGAGGAATGCGCTCGTAAGGAAGTCTTGGTGTTACATACTAAGATTGCAACATTGCTATTATTGCTTGCACTGCGCATCTCACCCTCTCGTGCTTTGCTTTGCTTCGTGAATCTGTTCGTAGTTTTCATTCAGTCGCCTTCCCTTCAAGGCGGTGTCAAATACAGAGGTGGGCTGAGATTAGCTATAATCTTTGAAAGTAGCCAGGAAGTGTGTGGTTTTCCGCAGGTTTCTGTGGTGGAGGCTTGTGTTGGAAGGAAAGGGCGTGGGCTTTCGCTGTATATCTGGAAAGTACGTGGATACTCAATCGCAGTTCATGATAGTGCAATGAAAATGCGACACGGAACATTGTGTAATTTTGAGTATATATGAAGATACGATTTTAAATTGTTCGAGTTGTTACTATCCTGTGCTCTTTGGACAGTCAAGTAATCAGGTTTTGACAGACTTCTCTTCTTTTGAAACATTCCTCAACAATAATAAGAACCAGAATATGAAGTTCAAGATTTCTGAATCGAGAAGAAAGGTAAGTTCAAATCACATATTAGATTTAGAGAGCAATTGGTAGTTTTTTTATATTATAAGGGATTTAAGTAAAGCTTTATTCGTTGGAAATCTAAGAAACAAATCAAAAAGTTATAATTTGTAAGTGAAAAACTCTCTCTATGATTCCATGTAATATTCATTGAATATTTTATTATTAAAGAGCACTTTTAGATTTAGTTTTTAAAACTTTTACATACTTAAAGATATAATGACACTCTGCCTTATGGCCATGATTGTTGATATGTATTTTGGCATACGAGTGTGTGATTAGTATAATTGGTAGGAGAAGGATGAGAACTTCAAACATGGGATATGTGACGGTCAACCTAGATTCGGACGAAGATGTATTGGTTCCTCCAGATGTTTTAAGAGGAGAATCTGCACTATTCAAACTGTTTTTCGAGAAATTAAACACTCCGAATTATAAATGAAAACTAGTGCAAATCTGCCAAAATTGGACGGTAACCGTGAAGAAATACACAGAAGTAACTGTTTTGTAAATCGAAGAATTTTAAATATTTTCCTTGCTTTTCAAACCCTATTGATTTTCTCCCAAACACAAATAAACGGTATTTCAGGATGGATGAAAATACTTTTGGCTTCAATATTCTAGTTAACATTAAAGCAAGAGTTGAGGTCAAGTCAGTGAATTTACCAAAGAAAATTAAACGTTCAGAAAGCTCATACAATTTTCTTCCAAAATCATTTCAATAGTGCAATTACGTTCAGAGTAAGTGAAGGTCAAAGTGTTACTGAACTATTGCAAGGGGTATACAACATGCATATGTCTACAGCTGCACATAGAAACAATGGCTCTAGCAACAATGATAGTAACAAACACGGGAGGGAGAGAGGCAGAGCGGGCCACAGAGTTAGGATGGTAGGTGAATGTGAATTGTAAACTGTTTTAAAAGAATTTTCATGTGTTTAAAATTTCTTTCATACTTCATTTCTTTCATCGTATCTTTGTTCAAATATTTTCTTACAGTATCTAGCATTGGACTTTCCAATGAATCGTAGTAGCTGATAATGTTATACTCCCCTTCAAAACTTCCCAACATCTAATGGCCTTGTATATTACCTCCATACGGGATATGAACTGGTAATATTGCAATTTTTTAAAATTATAATCGCCGTAAAAATTACTTGGATGGTGTTGTTTATGCGAGTAGAGTTTAGTACAGCTACATTTTTACGATTTTTGCTTATATGCACAATAGTGCACAAAGATCATTTGTAATCTGTTATTCTGGATTATTCGATAATCCTAATATAAGATCATTCTCAATTAGTCCCGAAAATTCTGTCACAAAATCTTATTTAAAAAATTTATTAAAAAATTACATTTGATTCTTCCCCAGATTTGCTTAACACTTCCATATTTTCAGCCCTAATTTTTGAAGAGATTAGAACTCCACAAACTCAGTTTAATTTGTGTTAACTTCCACTTCAGCAATTAGTTTATTGATAGTTTTGTATGCGAATCTGTATAAGCATTAAAATGCGACTGTTTTGTATGTTTATGTGAATAAGGTATTAGTGAAGTTTAATAAGAATAAGTTCTGGGTCACATTCATTTGAAAATGAGTATTTGTACACTTAGGAACGTAAAAGTGAGAAGTCGAAATAAGAACATTCATTCATTCTCTAACATTACTCACAGATTTGTTTTCTACGTGTTCACTTCATATTCCTCAAATTTAATAAGTTACAAGGCAACACTCTTCGTAGGTTTTTGAAAATAATTTTTTAAAATTATGGTAATAGGCCTTATGGATAAAACTTAAAATGAAATATGCCGCGCGATTCACTTGTTTAAATTAATTGCACTCGAAGATGTCAATGTGAATGTTGTGAAAGAAAGTTATGGCGTATTAGGCGAAAAATGCCTTGAGGTACTGGAACGCCATCAACCACCTACATAGATCTATTTAGGTGGCGTTGTTTTAATTCCAGGCTTCCTCTCTAAGATCACAGCGCCAAAACAAGCAAACACGTTTTTGGAAATTTAATAACGTAAATACGTAATAGAGTTAATAACGTAAATGATGTAAATTAAATGAAATCTGTCGCGCGGCGATACACTTGTCGCAATCAATGTAAACGACGTAGATCTATTTGGGTGGCATTGATTTAATTCCCGGCATCCTCACTAAGAAGGCAGCGTTACAACTCGAAAAAATCACGTTTTTGGAAATTTCTTACAATCTTCTGGCCGGATCCAAAAACAAATTATCAGTTCACCATCATGAGGCATGAGGCGTCGAATGACACTTCATATGTCTCGATGCTGCACGAGAAGTGGTCTAGTCGCGAGTGACAGAACTCCACATCCGCACACTCGAGAGTTACTCAAATATTGTGTAGAGATACACACAGCAACACAATAGATAGTGTTACATATGAGAAAAAACCTGCGAATAAACGAACTTATACAAATTTATGAACAGTTATTCACTCAGTTATTAATATTCAGAGATTTCAAAACTGGGAACTTTTGTGTCAATAATTAATAGGAATACAATCTAAATATTATACGTTTTTAAACGTAATGTAAATCCAAATCGCAGATCAATATTATTTTTTCCTTGGAATAATTATAACATCTGATTTTCACATTTGATTTAGTTTTGTTTGGGTTTAGTAACTAAATTATATTTAACACTGTTTAACTGCTTTCTTTGCAATTGGGTTTATTTATTATTTGTGTGTAAATCAGAGAAGTCATCAAGTACTTTCTGAATGCTGAATCCTTCCAATGAGAAAAAGGTTTTGCCACTATCGGGAAACGATCTGATGCTGGATTGTATAATATTAGGCAATATTACGTTCTATACTGTCTCGAAAATACATTTTACCAGCCCTTAGACCGATTTAGTCAATATGAACAACATTTCTTTTCAATTCTTTCATAAATTTAACCATGCGCCATTGCAAGAGAACGAATAATTTGGTGCGTCTAAGTAATTTTACAATATGTAATATGTAAATGTAATTATTTCCATTTATCAATGAAGTTAAGTATGAATTATATTCCAACTTTAATAAATATGCTAATACAATTTTTTATCGTGCCAATATGTGAATTTATATGGCCAATAAAAACACTTTATTTTCATCAAAATACTCAGAAGCATTTTATCTTTTTTAAACGATCAAATAATGGGAAGATAAGAACAATGTCATAAAACTCATGGCTTCTGCTCATTAGTGTCATGTTCTCGATATATTACCAACAACAGATACTAAGTAATACAACACATAAATATATGCCTTTTCTTCAAGTATGAGTTTGTGAAGTAAGGAATGATTTGATGGAAAAAGTCGTGATTTCTGATTTCCATTCTTCCTTTTTTAAAATTTACTGTTGTTTCCGACTTCTTACGATTATTAATTTTTTGGAATGTATAGGTTTGCCAGAATAAATGTTACAAACTCTAGGACATGTAGGGGAATGAAAAATAAATAATGAATGAACCTTTTCAAATAGACACGAAGTGTGAAATCTCATTTTATACCAAAGTGACTGGTAAGCAAATCATATTGACCGGTAGGCGACTCGTACTGCGTGATTGTTGTTCGGCATGTCCACCGAAATCTCTTTGATACTTCCCGAACATAACCTGCCAAATACTAGTGCATATCGAGTTGCCTAACACTCAAGGGCAAACTCATCGAGAAAAAATACCATCTTCGATTCCCTTTTGTGATATAGTAGGATTTAACATTTATTCCGATATTCTGTATAATGATTTTTCTATGCTATGTCTTTCGGCGCATACTCAGAGCATTCTTTCCCACGGACAGAGAACGGAGCAGAGCGAACTTTTCAGTTGAATCTGCAGCGACTCCAGACAGCGGCTGAATTTGACCAAGCTATCTAGCTAGTGTTCAAAATTCTGCCATCATTAGAAGTGAAACCCTAATCAGAGATCAGAAACCCTGATCAGAGACACTGCAATGCCAACAACTGCTGCCCTGAGCCCATCTAAGCGGGTCTCCCAGGGAAAACCATTGAACACAAGGGATGTGGCGGCGACGGTGTTACGGTTAGCGTACCGGACTGTTCGCTAGCTCGCGGGTTCAAACCCGATCGAAGCCGTGGATTTTTAGGGCGACAAAATCCTTCGTACGCCTTCCTTCGGAGGGGAAGTAAAGCCGGCTGTCCCATGTTAGTAGATTTACTTGCATGTAAAAGATCCTCAAGCCTAAATGACGCCTCTGAGCTAAATTCAAAATCGCCTGTTTCTCGCCCAAGAAATACCTCCTTCCTCTGCTAGTTGATGAAAGGAGCGTAGCGAAATTTGCGTGGTCAGACGGAAGAGCGGGCCTGATGGCCCGAGTCTCGCCACGTAAAATAAGGCAAATTCAATTCAATTCAATTCACAAGGGACGCGATGAGCGTGTCGGCTGTCGCGTGTGCAGGGCGAGTGGCGGTGGGCGGCGGCGCTGCTGCTGGCGCTGGCGGCGGGGGCGCCACCCGCGCACGCGCTCTCCAAGATGCGGCTGGCGCACACCTGGGGCCAGGTGGACTTCGTCTTCGACAGCGACGCCCAGCGCCAGCAGCTGGAGGCCAACGGCACCTACGTGCAGGGCAACGCCGTGCCCTTCGACGTGGACGTCGACCGTAAGTGCCCCTGCGCCGGCCTGTTCCATTCCGTCCGCTCGGGGCAAGGAGTGTAAGGCGGCTGTGTGTGTGGTTCGGCAGCGCGCACCGGCCGCGTGTTCGTGTCCATGCCGGCCATGATGAACGGGGGCGCCGTGACGCTGGCCACGGTGGAGGACCCGGCCCAGGTGCAGTCGCCCCGCCTGGTGCCCTACCCGAACTGGAGCTGGCACGCGGGCGCCCGCGGCTGCGACGGGCTCACCTCCGTCTTCCGCATCCACGTGAGTTAGCGCTCTGCATTCGTAAGTAAAAGTCTGCTTTATAACGATATCCCAACGCGTTTAGTCTTGGAGTTTGCATCACAGCACACTCTTACACAATTTTTTATGCCTCTTTAGCGTATTGGAAGAGATTATTTGTTCCGGAACTCCCAACATGAAGACGGTTATTGCTGTAATGATAATATTTAGTTTTTTCTACATTTTTGAGTAAAGATGAAAATGAGGGTGCGATTCCAATAAACATAACTACCAACTAAAGCTTCATAAAACAATTGTAAATTGTTAACGTTTACGTAACTATACAATTTAATAGAATATTCAACCAGTGTCTAAGATACCTACAACTAGTGGCAGCGGGGGATGAAAAAAAATGAGGGTTGTATTCCTGGAAATATAGTTCTCTAAATTCAAAATACTAAAATTAATGAACCGCAACCACCATGTTAATCTCATTATCCCGCCATCAGCCACAATGTGTTTCTGAAAATTCAAAGCATATACGCTGATTTTCGGATCTCCTTCAAAAGGTTTCCATCAGTACTACGGCTGGCATTCTCCCCGTACTACGATAGATTATCGGTCCATCGTATCGTAGTCCTTGGCCTGCATTCTATGGCGCTCCTGCGACATTCGCCTGGGAGTGATCAGGAAAATCACAGAAGCCACTGATCAAAATAGTCGGCTGAAATTAACTTAGATAAAGTACTTTATAAAGCTAAACAAAATGTACATATCCACGCGTAAAAATCGCACAAAATCAGCACAAGATCGGCTGTCATCCTTATTTGATTAGGCAGATTTTTTACAGATTTTGTGGTAGCAGTTCACGAGCGGCTGAATTTCCTCTGAAGGCAGTAGAAATGACGACGACAATAATAATAAATCTTATCACAAAAAATAATTATTGTAGCTCTAAGTCTCACATTGACACGTACCAGTAACGACGCAAGGATGCTATGCGTATGAGCACTCAATTCTCACACAGAGGACAATAAACTGAAAAGGGAACATCCTTACAATACAGTCAAACATTTCACAAAAGGTACATGCACATTTTCATTCAACTAACGTAATATTAAATAAAAAAATTCTCAAACATAATAAATGATGCATGTCATACCCTAAAATTAATTGAACTGAGTACCTTTAATACCGTACAAATTAATACAATTATAACGCCTATGTACACTGATCTTTTCAGAAAAAAGATACACACCTTAATTCCCCAGATTGCCTCATCTATATCCGGCGGTAACGACCAGCGCTCTGTGATGGGACCGTAGGGTGCTATCTATCACTGCAGTACCAAAACCGGTCAAGAAATACCTAATTGAACAAAATGCTTGCAATGTTAACGAATATGATTCTGTTGGCAAACTCGTGATTTGCATTGTTAATATTTACGTCAATGTGTTTCGAACTATTTTGACGCGAAATGTCTTTGAAGTTTTACTTCAAGAAATTGGAATATTGTGTAAATTTAAATGCAGAATGTCGAATTTCACTGTCTTTGATGGTATCGTTGTTTGGTTAGAACTCTTGCCTTCAATTTGGTCCGATATGTCCGGACACCTGTATATTCCTCAAATCGATTAGTACAGTTATATTAGTGCGATCGTACGGGCTTATATCCTAAACGGCTGCAGATGCCTCCGTGATTGCCCATTTCTTAGCCATCGATCGTTTTAAGAAAAACAAGATTACTGTGCGTAAAGAAGCAACAATTCCGAGAACTATAAACGATATTTGTATCCGACGATGAGTTATGGTTTTATTAACTTAAAATTATTTCACTCTTTCACTATTGACGGGCCGTACTCCATCTCTCCAAGGTTAAAGTACGTAATAATGATCACCAATAAACGAACAAAATGGAGCTTACTGTCCACCATTTTGTTTTTAGAAACTTTATATAGCACGATTTAAAGATGGTTTTATACATTTATACCTACTTCAATAAGAAAATTTGTCAAATACTTTAGACAATGAACAAAATCGTTTCTAGCGCCAGCTATATTATATTTTGGATACTTCAAATAGACTACGACATTCACGCAGCCTTAAATGTATTCATACGTCACACACGAGTCCGTCAGACGTCAGATGGAAACAAAGACACTCAGAAAAGCCTTCATTCAAAATGTATTTTTCCAAATATTTTATGTATTTTTCTGAAGGACCCTTCCTGGGTATCCTCAGTAGTTAGTTTCTGATATTATTGTTTTAAACATTGTTCATGAACGATGAAATGTAGCTCACAAAACCGATTAAGTATACTTTGGAATCTGAAATCCCTTGAAAGCATAATTTTGTCGAACAATGATAATAAAACAATTAAAAAAAGAAAAGCCTTCATGAAAAATTTAACCCTCTTTCTCGCATTGCGCAGTCGAGTACAAAGATGGTACAAAGGAGCAAAGCAAGGGGATATTGAAGTAGGTATAAATGTATAAAACCATCTTTAAATCGTGCTATATAAAGTTTCTAAAAACAAAATGGTGGACAGTAAGCTCCATTTTCTTCGTTTATTGGTGATCATTATTACGTACTTTAACCTTAGAGAGATGGCGTACGGCCCGTCAATAGTGAAAGAGTGAAATAATTTTAAGTTAATAAAACCATAACTCATCGTCGGATACAAATATCGTTTATAGCTCTCGGAATTGTTGCTTCTTTACGCACAGTAATCTTGTTTTTCTTAAAACGATCGATAGCCAAGAAATGGGCAATTACGGAGGCATCTGCAGCCGTGTAGGATATAAGCCCGTACGATTGCACTAATATAACTGTACTAATCGATTTGAGGAATATACAGGTGTCCGGACATATCGGGCCAAATTGAAGGCAAGAGTTCTAACCAAACAACGATACCATCAAAGACAGTGAAATGTCTTTGAATACACTGAACCAACGTAGTGAGTGAAACGACCGCGCGTGCGCAGGTGGACCGCTGCGACCGCCTGTGGGTGCTTGACTCGGGTATCGTCGACATCGCCAACACGTTCACGCGGCGCTGCCCGCCCCAGCTGGTGGTGTTTCAGCTGCGCTCCGCCAGGGTGCTGGTGCGCCACCGCTTCCAGACCCCGGAGGTAGGAATGGTCCATTCACATAATTTTTCATTTCGACTCAACTTTTTGGTTGTCCTAAAAATTCCTTAAATGGTGATTTTGTATTGCGCTTTATTAATTTTTATACATTCGGTAATTCTCCACTAAATGTTCACACTTCTTCTTCTTCTTCTTCTTCTTCTTCTTTGGTCCTATCTTCCATATACGGAAGTTAGGTGACCCACAACGGGTTTTCTTGGGATACATTATTCAGGGTGGTTTCCCGGTGCCTTCCCTGACATGATGATGATGATAGGGGGTGAAAGGACGAACACAATACAACCTTGCCCGAGGCGGGACTCGAACCCGCGATCTTTCGGTACGAGATCGCTACGGCACTACTGCCTTAGCGATCTCGGCCACCGGATCGGCAAATATTCACACTAGAAATAAAATATTCCAAAAGTCAATTTTCTTGAATTTTTCAAAAAATTAAGTTTTGTTAAAAAATGTTTACACACTTTTCGTACATCGTATCTCATTTTTTCTTGAATCGCATACATAATAGTTCGCAGAAACTTCTTAGTAATGTAAAAATTGAGGCATATGGATGTTTTCACGAATGTACTACTATTGTGGTCCCTGATTCAGGAAAAATGTTTTTTCTTAAAAGCTTTTGTCTACCTCTTCGGTCATCAACATTAATATCTAATCTGCGGTTATTCCATAGAAATATGCTAGTGATTGCTTTAACTTCAAAAGTTGGTAATATAGGAGGAATCTTTTTCACGTTAAATTTGTTTACTGCCTTTGTACATTTACTTGAGATAATGTTTTGCTAGATGTGAGAGGACTATGATGTGTATGTCTATTTTGGTGAGAGAGCTATGAAATAAAATAATGATGGTTTCTCACATCAAATGTTTTCCATTACGCAGGGGCAACATTTCATTTCCATTTGCCTTTATGTAATCGTGTTAATTGAATGATGAACTGCATACTCCACTCATAAGTTGTTTGATATTTCGTATTACATCATATTATGGATTATTTTGTTGCATTGCTTATCTTAAGTTATAGCAGCATTTTTCTATGACATTTATGATAATTTTACGTTTATTTCATCAATATTAAGCGTTGAAATGACTGGAAAGCACTGCAAAAATATAATGTAGTTGTTGATGATACAATTAGACAAAATTCTACGATGTCAAACCTACAATCAAATGAAAGCGGTAACCATTGAGACAGTGGAGTAAGAAAATTTCTGTGTGTGTACTGGCACGTGTTTACAGCAACTGAAGGAAACGATTGCATCTGTATCTCAACATTGAGATTTTGCAATACGCAGTACTTATCGATCAAGCACATTGGATACATCACATTGGTTACGTATCTATAACAATTTGTTTTCCCTCTCCCACTCTTTCTTACGCAGATATTTTACAACACAATCCGAATGCGGCTAACCGCATTCTCCATGCTTATATAACGCCTTCCAATTTCCAAATTTGTGTTCATTCGCCATTTTGTCTTTTAGTAACGTAATAAAGCATATGACATCCATAATATCAAGGCGAATTTATACATACCTCAGAGGAGGAAATTTGTCAAAACGTTTAGACAAAAAGTATGAAAATGGTGGTTTGAGTCAGCCGTACTGGATTTGTATATACTTTATATTATTATTATTATTATTATTATTATTATTATTATTATTATTATTGGCGTATAGGCCATTACTGACCACGCTACACGATTAACGTGTGTAATTCCAGGATCAGCTTTTCAGATGTATCCTTGGATTACAACAAGGTTGTTACGCCTTGGAAGTGTGAATTATGAGATGATAGGATGATGATGATAGGTGAAGGGACAATCGCAAATATGACCATGACTACGCAGGACTCGAACCTGCAGACTCCTCGGCACAGACGACGGCTGCCGCAACCGTCTGCGCCACGGGGCCGACATATACTCTGTATACTTATGCAATTTACGCTTTCAAGACAAATGTACGCATATGTTACCAGATAGGTAACTAGTTTTTCAGGCACCCATGGCAAGCAAAGAATTAGCGCCCCTGTCAGGATACTTCAAATTAGTTTTGTTGTTATTTGTATTGGCGTGTATAGCGTAACGTCCCTTGTGAGTGGCGCTTACGGCGTGTGCCATGTATGCCATTCTGTAGACACGTGTCTGGATGTCACATCGGAATATCAGCTGAATGAGTCAGGCAACAAAGAAACTGAGTTACACCATCGATACGTAAGAGGAGCCGCGCAGAGGGTAAGAGACGGGCGTCCCATTGCGCAGGCGAGCTGCGACGAGGCGCTGCTGCTGACGGTGGTCACGGAGCAGCTGGACGGGGACTGGCAGTGCGGCAACGACGCCTTCGCCTACGTCGCCGACGCCGGCGCCTACGCCCTCTTCGTCTACAGCCTTCGACAGAACAGGTGGGCAGCAATTCCACGGACCTCCCTTCGTATCGATGATTGTTTTCTTTCGGACGCGTCAACAGCTACGTCCATTAGTTCCGTAAGTGTAGTGCACTTTTTTTCGTGGGCGGTGGCGGAGATTTCGCCCCGCTGGATGGTGAGATCCGTTGCCGACCTACACGTTGGTCTGCGGAATTTTTTCAACCTGATATCTCCCACCAGCGGGGCACCGCCCCAGCCGGGACGAGCTCTAAGCACCCGACTGGTCTCCCGACATGTGGTAGTGTACGTGGCTACACGCAAGTGTGAGTAAGGTGTGAAGATAGGACAACGAAGAGGTAGGTAAGATCGCGCGCGTTTTATGGCTAGTTTGTTAGGGTACAGTTCACCTGATGTTGATCGGACGAATCACGAAAACCTACCAATCAGAGTAGTTGGCCGCTAGAAGTTTTTCTCCAGAGAGCGGGAGGATTCGACCTAGCTATCTAGTTAGTGTCGAAAATCATGTCACTGCCGGTACTCGAACCGTAGACCCTCCATGTCAGAGGCACTGTAGTGACAATGAAGAGTGGTAATATTATACTGGTTGACGAAGGTCATTACCTTGGTATCTTGTTGGGGACTAAAAAACTCTACTGCAAGGGGTAGAAAATAGGGATGGAAATAGTTTTAAAAATCTTAAGTAAAAAGTGACTTTTTTATTAGATGGTCAAATGTACAATTTTATTGACATACGAATTAAGAGCGATCAGCCTAAAGTTTAGTACTAATTGTGAGACCTCCAAACCCCTTTTCGAACGGCCAACTTGAAAACTTGGGGAGCAAGTCAATCTTAAATTCTATCACAAGTCACTTCGATTTTTCAGAGGCTCTGCAAAGTGAGATCAAGTGTATTCTTTGATTGTGGTTTCTTCAATCAACACCAGGCAAATGCCGGAGCAGTACCTTAAGAAATAGGCCACGGTTCGTGCGCGATGTTTCCTTCCTATCCCTCGACCTCTTCTTACCTGTCTTACACACACACTTGCACTTACATGAACTATACTACCAAACATGTCGGGAATCTAGTTGGGGGCTCAGAGTTTGTCCCGACTTGGACGGAGACCCCTGGTGGGAAATACCTGGATGGGAAAACACTGCAAGCCAACGTTTAGGTCGGTGCCAGATCTCGCCAAGCAGCAGGGAATCATCATCTCTTCCTCCCGCGATAAACCATACACCACACTAACGGAACTAAGGTCCTTAGCAATTGACGCGCCCACGGCCAGGCCTCCGAGCCCAGACGACGGGGCAGTCCTCCTGAGCGGTGCGCACGGCGCGCGCAGGTCGTGGAGGGTGGCGAGCGACCTCTTCTTCCCGGACGTGAACGCGCGCGAGTTCAGCGTGGCCGGCACCTCCATGAACCTCATGGACGGCGTGCTGGGGCTGGCGGTGTCCCCGCCCGTCGGCGCCGCCTGCGGCAGCCACCTCTACTTCCACGCGCTCACCAGCTTCCAGGAGGGCCGCGTGTGCACCGCCGTGCTGCACAACGCCTCCTTGTTCGCGGACGGCGCCAACGACGCCGACGGCGCCTTCTCCTTCATCGGACGGCGCGAGGGGCAGGTGGGGGATTTCAGGGTTGAAGATTGTTAGGGGGAACCCCTGAGATTCTTTCAACCGCACAATAATTTAGTAATTAGATCAAGATTAAATTTTATTTCCTGAAATGTGTTGTTAATATATTATTATTATTATTATTATTATTATTATTATTATTATTATTATTATTATTATTATTATTGGCGTATAGGCCATTACTGACCACGCTACACGATTAACGTGTGTAATTCTTCCAGGATTTCAGCTGTGTCCTTAGATTACAACAAGGTTGTTACGCCTTGAAGTGTGATTATTATTAATGGATTAGGAGATGATAGGATATTGGTGAAAGGTGATCGTGGACTTATTGAACCATCCCAGCATTCGCCTTATGATCGAGGGAAACCACGAAAACCCCGGTCAGGATGGCCGGCCCGGGAATCGAACCCGGACCTCCCGATTACGAAGTCAGCGCGCTACGCACTGAGCCACTTCGCTCGGTTATATATATATATATATATATATATACACATATATATATATATACATATATATATATATATATATATATATATATATATATATATATATATATATATATATATAAAAAAATAAAACTTTACTTCTCATATTTCAATACACGGATCAATTAAATAATATTATATATATGATATTATTTAATTATATATATTATTAATTGATCCGTGTATTGAAATATGAGAAATAAAGTTTTATTCTTGCTTTTTTATTTGCGTGGAGAGTGATTTACATATATTAATTATCTGGAAGATATATTATGCAGTAATTAATATTATACAATTAAATTAATTTGGTGAGTATCGCAATTGCTAAAGATTCAACGATGCCACTTTTTTTCTCGTAAAATTACGTAGACAGATATAAAAAAAAGGTGTCAGACCCAAAATCTTGTGTTTCTCTATGTATGTTGACGCGCTGATTCCGAATCTGAAACTAATATTTTTCCACTGATGGGAGAGACGCTTAAAATAATAGTGAGCGTCTCATTTTATTTAAACTTTCTAAATATTCGAATACTGCAAATTTAGAAATAATGCGAGAATGCATTAGCTTTGTCATACCACTCGTTTTAATAGTTTTTGAAACATTTACATTCACATTCCACATTTTTACGTATTATATTTAATATGTCTTCATAAATTTTATTAATAATAACTTATTGTAAAAACCGACTCAATGTGACAATTTTCTCGGTGAACTGAAATTAATTTGGTAATACCATAGGCAAATTAAAAATGTTCTGATACGGTTTCAAAAGTAAAATTTACGTAATCGGAAATATAAAATACATTTCAATTTTAAAATTATTTGAAACTTTTGGTATTTACTGTTTTTGCAAATAATTAAAAATTCTTAAATAAACCAAAACTTATTTTAATTTCGGAATGGAAAGAGGTACTTTGATGTATAGCTGAGTGGTGCCTGGATATATATGAAATAGAACATCCACAGTAAAAGAGGAGTGATTGATCATATAAACATTAATTTTAATTTGACTGAAAACTAGTGGTCCAACAGGAGATTAACTACCGCACAAAGAATGGTGACTTTACGAAATTTTTAAAATTCTTTATCTCTTGGTAATAAAGGAAATAACTCTTAATCAAACATGGACACAGCAACAGTAAATTGAAAGACTAAAGTGTCTACTCGTTTGTCCTCACTCTAAATTTTAAAATGTACCTATACGTTGAGTACGTCTTAAATAAGAAAAAATTAAAATACTTTCGGAAATAAAATGTTTAATCACATACGGCTATGGGATCCCTTTCAAAATATTCAGAGGGGGGCCTCGCCCCCTGTCCCCCATATGCGCCCCGTATTACGCATATTGTGCGAATAATATTTCTGTGTACTTGACAGCTAGCGGCTGACAGGGGTGAGGGGGTTCATTTATCCAATCAGAGGCTTCAAATTATCATGTAACTGCAGAGTTGCCGATGCTTATTTAGCGAAAAAGTACATCTTACAACGCGAAGTAACTTAATATTGAAGAGCACCTTTACTTGTTTGGTTATACAATACATCGTGTGTGCTGTTCTGTGTCATCTACTGTTGTACGCTCTCATTGCGATTTGCTTCTTGCTACTGTTGCTGATTTCACACAATTGCCACTGCCTTTGTGCTCTGCTAATGCCGCTATTGCTGTGTTTTTTGCTTCTTCCGCAACATTTCACTATCATATACGCGGCTGTCAAGAAGATAGAAATATTATTTGGACAATATGCCATTCACACAGCAATGCCGTCTTAGAGGGTACTCAACTGTTTGAGAATCTGTCAAAAGAATTTTCTACTGATCTGATCAAAGCCTTCACGCTTAATTTCTTCGACGTTTCGATGAGTTGTTCTAGTAAATTGGGAGTTCGCTTTAGGAAAGGAAAGAGGTACTTTGATGTATCGCTTAGTAGTGACCGGAAATATCATTTGAGATACGACATCCCCAACGCTTGATTGAACATAACAATTGTTATCTGTGAAAACGGTATTCATAAACAATAGTGTGACTACATTTGTATTAGCATTCAGCGTTATTACCGTAAGATTGTAATATCAGTATTGTGATCTACCCTTATGTTGAAATTATCTCATGAAGAGCCACGAGATATTGGATTACAAAACTTTGTATGTATCTATTTATCTATAATATGCACGTTTTTGACATTTGTCAATGTAAAGACCAATTGTGAGTTAGGATAACACAGACTGATTAGGCAAGTCGAAGTATTAAGAACCTATAAAACTATCATATAATTTTCAAAACTAAAAGTATTTTCTTGTTCTGTCTATTTCATAGTCTGGTGCTCAGGCTTCGAGCTCCTCGGGAGTATTATTTTTCAATCCTGTCAATAAATACTCCATCAACTGCTGGAATCAACGCAGGAAATACGCCAGGTTAGTACTTCTAAATCGATATTTACTATTTATATCTTCTATTATACTATTTATTGAGTAAATACACTCGACTCTCTTATACATGTAAGTTGATTGTTACTTAAAGAATTTTTGTGGTGTTAAATTTTTAAGAAAGGAATACACTGATCTAAAACACAAGTAGTTCAATTAGATGAATGATATCATGTAAAAATTCTTAGATTGTCTCACGTTAGAATTGATATTTTACATTCAGATTCTGAATACAAATTTTTGGCATGCCTATCTCCATGGAATTTACCCACTTTAGTAATCTAAATATAAACGAAAGAATTGATTATCTAGAAACCTGTAAAAATAAAAACACCATTTTCTTTACATTTTTTGCAAAATTGCCAGAGGATATTGTGGAAGTTTCCATTATTTGTCTTGCAAAAATACAGTGATATTAATTTCAAACAGCATCTTCGTAGAATTAGAAACAAGTTTCATAATGATGTATCAAAATCATTCTCTTTGTAATCCACGTCGATCACCTCCTCTTCTTTATCTCGGGGACAATATATATTCGTTAAGAAGTTATTATGCAACTAGTGCTGTAATATTACAATATAGCACTTGAACGATTAAAAACCGGTTTAGAGCACTTGCATTACTGTAATTACCAAGCCAATCTTATCGTTGTAGACAATTTTATATTATAGAAGAGTACTAAACTGGGAGAATATAGTATTATCTACATCATAAAATGATTAGTAAACCTAAATCTTAAAATTATCAACTGGGCGATTGTTTTTAATATTAATAAAACTTTTTATTATAATATCTCTTTTTGACTACGTCACCTAACCTATTACGCCCTACGTACCTAGCTACGTACCTCACTACGTACTTAGCTACGTACCTAGCTACGTACCTCCCTACGTACCTAGCTACGTACCTCCCTACGTACCTAGCTACGTACCTAGCTACGTACCTCCCTACGTACCTAGCTACGTACCTCCCTACGTACCTAGCTACGTACCTCCCTACGTACCTCCCTACGTACCTAGCTACGTACCTCCCTACGTACCTAGCTACGTACCTCCCTACGTACCTAGCTACGTACCTCCCTACGTACCTAGCTACGTACCTCCCTACGTACCTAGCTACGTACCTCCCTACGTACCTAGCTACGTACCTCCCTACGTACCTAGCTACGTACCTCCCTACGCCCTCTGTACCTCGCTAGTAAACGTTTCTCACGCGCTGCCCGTTGCCTTCAGCCCCAACCTGCCGGCAGTGGAGCAGGACCGCGAGGTGCTGCGCTTCGTCACGGGGCTGAAGGTGATCCCCGGCGACGGCAAGGGCAGGCCGGAGGAGGTGTGGGCCATCTCCAACAACGCCCAGCTCCTCTTCACAGGCACCTTCCGGCCCAACGTCAACAACACCGTCAACATCGTGCGGGGCGCCGTGCCCGCGCTGCTCGCCGGCGTCAACTGTTAGTCCTCGCAGACTGACTCGACGGGCGGAATTTCGCCGCTCGGAAACGACAGTTTCGCTTCACACGGCAGAGGAAACTAGTTTTCGAAGAGAGGTGTCGTTCGTGAAGAGATGTTTCAACTATTATTTTGGTTCTGATCGATTTTCCAATTATTTTTGAAAATGTCATTAGCGTTCTGTGAATAAAATGTTTACTAGGCATATTTTTCTTTTATTTCCAAATTTAAAATGTTCCCGATAATATTCTATTACTTATATAATAGAAATATGTAACTTTTCAATATTATTAAGAGATTTGTTTATTTAATTCTTATTCATCATTCTTTCATAATGCTTTGTTTTTTGACCAAATGAAAATTAATTTTGATATAAACGTGTTTACTAATTTTTCTGTTTTAAATTTTCTAGATGAATAAAAATTGTAAAAACACCATTTCTATTATTGCATTAACAGAAATGACATTGAAACATAATATAATTATTAGGTTTTTAATTTATCAATAGGTTTTTAAGTTTGCAATGAAATACAAAACAAAACTTCATTGGTCACGAAGACATTTCCTCTAGCAACTCATTCTTGCCTGTTTCTTTAAAATTCAAGTATAGTTAATATTAAACAAGCAAGTAATTATTAATTTCGGGTCTTGCTGAACTCATTAAATCAACAAATAAATCCTTACCAAGTACGTTAAAGACCAAAAAAGATCATTGAAACCTTAAAAAAGGCACTAGTTTGTTTAAAAATGGAACTGTTAATTTATTTTTAAAACAAATATATAATGGTATGACCGGACCAGAATTTTAATAGAACATCGCGTTTCGACGCTTCCTGAGTAATGCATTTATGTTTCTAAACATATACTTGTTAGACTATAGTAAGAAAAATATTGTTTTTTTATTCTACACTTTTTCAACACTTTCTGACTTATTCTCTATTAACCTAACACTAGATTTGAGTCTGACATCTCTTTATTGTTATCATCTATCTATAAAACAGCACTTTTGTGAGAAAATGTTCACTCGAAAAGTAAGGCTTGCATGTGCTTAGTCATAAAAACGCGTTATCTTACAACTCCCCCTTCTCTTTCACAAACTGAACAAAGAAAGAGCAATTTTATTTATGGACTTGCAAACATTAAAAAAATTAAATATGTTTTGAACACGAAATCTAGATAGAAGGGCAACGACGGGAAAAGTTCAGTTGATATGTACTTGGTTTATTTCTTGTCTCAGGAGGTCATAATTCATTAGTAATATATAGTTGACGCTGTAGTAAACGCGAGAAGGGGGGAGCTTATTGGACCTCAGCCTCACTTCCCCTTCCAGAAGTTGATGACAAACTCACAGTTACAGTTTTAACTATATACTACTAATATTTTCAAAAACGAAAGTTTTTCAATATTCAGCTTAATTGCATTGTAAATAATAAATTAACCAATGAAATTTATTTTTAACACAATTTTTAGATAAGAAAATAAGTCTGCTAGTCACTACACCTGTATTTTCCTCAAAGGATAATTCTGGTTGCGGCACAGTCTTAAGTGTAATCATCACAAACTAAATGATGCAATTCTTAAGCGTGAATAAAAACAATGATATGTTCAATTCCCTCAGAAAATATGAACATAAAAGAAATAACACTAACATTTTATATACAATTTATATAACGAAATATGGTAAAAAAGTGCTTCAACTATTGTATTGTGCAAAAAATAACAAATGCCAAAAACTGCAACTGAAATACCGCACGATTTCTTAAATTCGTAACATAGGTGATTACTGCATCGTCAACACGTCTTACTTGATTTATCTTGACAGATATTCCATGTTAATTAATCCTGTTAATTAATTGATTGATTGATTACTAGTGAATCCGGGCGCGTCAACGGCTAAGGTCATTGGTCCCGTAAGCGTAGTGCAATTTGTTTGCTCTGGAAGTGGCACTGATCTTTCCCCGTTGGATGGCGAGATCCGGCGCTGACCTGACGTAGGCTAGCGAGGTTTTCTCAACCAGTTATCTCCCACCAACGGGGCACCGCCCCAGGCCTGACAAGCTCTAAGTTCCCGACCAGTCTCCCGTCATGTGTGCATGTAAGTGTGTGCAAGGAGTTAGGATGGGACAAAGAATGGGAAGGAAACATCGGGAGCGTTCCGTGGTCCGTTTGTTAGGGGTCTGCTCCGACATTCGCCTGGTATTGGTAGAAGAAACCACGGAAAACTACCGATCTGTCCCACCGGCCGGTAGAATTCTCCTCCAGACAGAGACAGAAGTCGACCTAGCTAACAAGCTGGCGTCGAAACTCCCTCCACCGTCGGGACTCAAACCCCAGGGCCTCCCGGTCAGAGGCAATGCAGTGACATCAGTTGACACCCTGAGCCACCTATGCCGGCCATTACTGTTAACATTAGCACAGCTGTGCGCTGGGTCCTTGTACATTTTCTCGTCTGTAGTACACCCGCAAACACACTCCGTGGCGCTTCCGCCGCCCTCGGACACGCTCGCCCTCCCGGCGCTACCGCACGCCCCCCAGCGCGGCCCTCGCAGGGGCTGCCGCCGCCGCCGCCGCAAAGGCCAACGAGGCGTGCAGCCGACATGCGAGGCGTAGTGGGGGCGGGGGTGGGGGTGGCAGAGAGGTGACAACGTTGTAGCCTACGGTGTAGCGGGGAGTGGCCTATGGGGCGGGTGACGTAGTCGACGCCATATGTGACAAATGTGATGGTCTGAAAAGCAGAAACGACGACGGATTCCAAGCCAGAGGAACGTGGGCGGTATGCAAGGCTGAATACCACAGGCTACGGGGACAATAGAGAACGGTCAAGGGCAGTGGAACGTATTGAAGATACGATAATAAAGGAGGGAAGAAATTAATGTTCTAGGGAAGAAATAGGGGGAAAAGGCGATGTCGCGAAGGTCGGAGGCGAGGGTGTTCCAAGAGGAATTGGATCATCTAATAATTGAATTTGAATTACGACATGAGGGAGAGGGAGGAGGAGGGGCAGAATGAAATGCATCTTAGAAGAAGTTGAACAAACAAGACGGTGACAAAAATGTGGGAACGAGGACGAAGCTCAAGTGATGTCAAGGGTGTAGAGGAAGAAAATTCATTGACAAGGGTGGGGAAGACAGAAAATTTATTGATTGATTATATTTTGTGTTTCTGGGCGCATCATTGGGTAAGATCATTAGACCCGTAAGTGTAGTGCATGGTTTCCTGAGGATGTGGCGGGAATCTTTCCCCGCTGGATGGCGAGATGTGGATGCGACATACATGTCCGCTAGTGGGATTATTTCCTAACCAGGTATCTCCCACCGGCGGGGCCCCGTCCTAGCTGGAACACGCTCCGAGATCCAGAATGGCCTCCCGAGATGTGTCGCAGTGCTTTGCAAGTAAATGAAAGTAAGTGCATGTATGTACGGGATGTGGATAGGACAAGGAAAAGAAAGAAAAGATATTGCGTCCGTTCTTTTAATTACTGCACCTGCTTTCGCCTAATGTTGATAGGAAAAACCGCGTAAAACTACCGACCGCGGCAGCCGGCCGCTAGAATTGTCCTCCAGACAGCTAGTGTCGAAAATCCTGCCAGAGTGGGTACTAGAACCCTAGGACCTCCCGGACACAGGCAGTGCAATTCCATCAGTTGATACCCTGGAGCCAAATGAGCAGGTAGATAAATAGAGAAAGAGGAATGAATGGTAAGAGAAATGGGAGGTACTGGTACAAGAAAGAGAGCTGAGCATACGTGGCCAAGTTGTGTACATAGATCGGACTGACGGACGGACTGTGAGGAGTGCAACAATGAGCGAATCGCCCCGCTGCAGTAGGGTCGGGGTGAGGGAGAAGATAGGAGGGAGAGAGGGGAGTGGGAGTGGGAGAAAGCTAATCCGCAGACACAACAGCGGGGGAGGCAGGTGGGCAAACAGAGCCGGCTCGGCGCGGTGCGGTGGGGCGGCGCCGGGTTGGGAACCGGACCACCCGGCTGGATTACCCGTCCAGCCGGCGCCACGCCGCCCACCGCAGCCCCTCTCCCCCCTCGCACGGCCATAGAGCGGCCGCAGCGGTTGGCGCGTTAATCCGTGCGCGGCATTGCAGCTATGGCCCTTCGCCCCGCCCGGCGACAGCACTAACAAGTCAGGGACGGTCGCTCATTTATACACTACCGATCGACTATCGTAGATATTGTTTCTGAATTGTTGTTGATTGATTGATTATTGATTCCGGGCACGTCAATTGCCAAGTTCATTTTCCATTAAGTGCAGTGAATGTTTACTTCGCGGAAGATGGCAGCCATCTTGTTGGATAGCGAAATCCGGCGCCGACCGACGTCGGCTTGCAGGGATTTCCCCAACCAGGTATCTCCCTCCAGCGAGGCACCGACCCAGCTGACACCTGGTATATTTGGAAGTAAAAAAGGTACCCCATCAAAACACGAATTAATAATTATGGAAGTAAGCTACTTAAGATCAAACTAAACAAGAGCTCTCGATTACAAGAGATGACATGCTATTGGCTATCACAAACACATTTCGCGAAGAATGAAGGAGCTAAGGGTGCGGGAGAGGGCACCTACATGTGACGGGTGTATAATCGCTATATCTGATGTCCCAAATTTCTCTCATCGTATTCTTTCAAAAGGCGCGCTAAAATATTTAAGAAGTTCATTTCGAGATAAGCATCACCCTCTGCCTCGTGCAATTGATTTTGGCCCTTGATGCAATTGATCCTGAGACCGAGGTACTTCCGTTTCAGTGTTTATAGACACGTGAAAATGTGCCCTTTGATTGTGCTTCACGAGCAGCATAATGTGATTATGTTCTCGGTCGCAGGTGCCAGTGTAGAGGCAGGATAAGTGGGTGAGAATTTCTGTGCGAATGCTCCTACGCACCTGAAGCCCTCCGCCACCTCTTCCCCTCTTTCTCGCGTAATAGAGGTGCCAGGTCCAAACCCCTGTACCACCCCCAGTCCCGTTCCCAGCACAGCACCTCCCAGGCCCTCTCTGACCTCACCCCTGGCCCCCTCCATGACTTAGCGCAAGGCCCCATCCCCACCTCACCCGGTTAGCGGATATTTACATTTTTTGTCCGTTTAATCTTCATTAGAAATTAAATAACATTACCACTCTGAAACTATGTTTTCAAGCATTAATGTATTCTTGTTGATGTCACATCCCTAGTTAGAGCCAAGACGACGGAAAACATAAAATGCAATTTAGAAATTATATCATCGATTCACGACCCTTTCGCATTTTGTGTGTGATTTCGTATTTTATCGCAGATTGGAAACCTTCAGAAATATACTGCACTGACCGTGATACATACAATTACAATTTTCCCCAGCGTTTTGTAACATTTCGCAATTTTAGCAATTGCTAAAATCTACTATCTGTAATGATTGTAGACCTGCTTTCAGGTTCACATTACCACCAAACCGTAGCAAATGGAATCGATATCAATAAATAATGCACGCATTTAATTTATAGTTTATTACAAAGCAGTAATATTGGTTTTTATTGCAAGTTGTCGAGTTGCCGCTTTGACAACTGGGTTGAATTGAATCGCTGTCTGGAGGAGCGTTGTAGTGTCTGGCTTCTTTGATCGGTGGTTTTCCGTAATTCACCTCGATCAACACCAGACGAACGCCAGAGAAGTACCTTAAGAAACGGGCCCCGGATCGCGCACGATCTTTCCTTCCTCTTCCTTGTCCTATCCTCACCCCTTGCTTGCACAAACTCTTACACGCACTACATTACCACACTTGTCTGGAGCCTAGAACTTGTCCCGTCTGGGGCAGTGCCCCGCTGGTGGGAGATAACTGGTTGAGAAAACCTCGCTAGGCTACGTCAGGTCAGCGCCGGATCTCGCCATCCAACGGGGCAAGATCAGGGCCACTTCCCGAGCAAAAGAAATGCACTACGCTTACGGGACCAATGACTTAAGCCGCTGACGCTCCTGGATTCACTAGTAATCAATCAATCAATCAACAGGATTAATTAACATGGAATCTCTGTCAAGATAAATCAAGTAAGACGTGTTGACGATGCAGTAATCACCCATGTTACGAATTTAAGAACTCGTGCGGTATTTCAGTTGCAGTTTTTGGCATTTGTTAGTTTTCGCACAATAAAGTAGTTGTGTAATCCAAGTTCTTTACCATATTGCGTTATATAAATCGTATATATAATGTTAGTGTCATTTCTTTTATGTTCATATTTTCTGGTTGATCCCACAAGTCGACTGGTGGGTCGGCGCTGGATCTCACGAACCAGCGGGTGAAGATTACCGCCACCTCCCAGGACAAAAAACATGCAGTAGACTTACGGGACTGATGACTTTAGCAGTTGACGCGCCTTGAACAACTAATAAATCACCCGGACAGCCCAGATCACGCACAACTAATAAATCGAGTTGAAGCTTGCGATATTTAGAAGGCGCCGGACTGTGCTTTTCAGAAGTGGACAAGCGAGCGAAGTAAAAAGCTTCCGCTTTGGGGCGCCTTTGAATACTTGTATGTACTTTTTACGCCCTGCTGCTCTCTTTCATCCAAAACGCAGGAATCTTCCAGAAACCCTTGAGCGAGACGCTTTCTTCTCACTACCTTTCATGTTCTGGAGTTTCAATAAAACGCTTACATTGCACGAAAATATTTATCTTCGAGGAAAGGCGATATCGTAAAATTTGTTTCAGCAAGTGTTGCGGAAATTACTCCACATCCCTTGATTTCAGTCATATTATAATGATACTAAACTTAGTATCTCTACAGAATGCTACAGATTTTCCCGAGAAACTGTAGTTAAAATAATAATAATAATAATAATAATAATAATAATAATATTGAAAATTTAAATACTAAACATATTTCAGCCAATTCTTACAATATTCTCGTCTTCTGACTGGCTAAACACAGCACAGAAGTATGACTATAATACTTCAATACTTGAGCAACAATTGCTTTTATGTTTTATTTTTCACAATACTTTTCTGATACAGTGAACATAGACTCTTTACAGAACTGATGTGATACTATTCGGCACAGATGTACACAATAATACAAAGACTATGAGGAAGGATGCTCCACTGGGCTCCTCGATCGGAAATTAGAAGTCTTTGGTGTTGCAGTTGGTAATTTGTAAAATGTATGGGATTAAAAAGGCATAATATATAGAGGATATAGAAAAGGAAATACAAGTTTCTTTTATACCTCCTAAAACGCGTGTTTACCATAGCAATAAAAACAAAAATTTCCAAGCTATTCAGCTTGAAATAAAGCTATTCAGCTTGAAATACTTCATCTGTTGCACTCATAAATACCTTTTTATTTTCCTTAAAATCCACTGTCTAAACACAAAATAATAAGTAAATAAATGATGTGGTACACAAAATTGAGAAAATTCCAATTAAAAGCATGAACTTTTTATTACTCTAAAACTGTTTTTTAACTACTGTATTTGGAAAAAAATCAGCGTTATTTTCATGTCTCCTTAATTTCTTGGATCTCTAAAAGTTAATTCAAATTACGATTTCGGAAAACATTCAAGAGCTATTTTTTTAATACGAACTTTTTGAAGAAAATTTGAGTAGTTTTCGAGAAAATGCATAAGTATTTAGTAAAGTTTTAAAATGAAAAATAAACAAAAAAACTAAAAAACTCTCTGATTAAAATTCACATGAAAACAATTTGTTCTCGTATAAGACAGTTTAGGTTTCTATTCAAGAAAATATATTGATTTTCCTTAAAATGAAATGTAGTGGGCCCTAGATATATAACTTACTGTTTTTAACTGGTTATGGTTAAAACTTACATTTTATTATATTAAATTGACAGAATAAACACTTATCTGCTAGATTGGTTCATTACATTTTGAACACCAATTGCACAATACAAGGGTATCCTTGCATCGTGAAGTTATAGTTGGCGAAGCGATGATAACAGGCGTATTAAGTTTGAAGATTGCCTATATTTTAATACGAAGGCTAGTGAGAGTATATATGGCACAAATAATGGTTCTTCACACACTGTCTGTGTCTTTGGTGTTCAGCGTGTCACAATGTCAGTGTCACTTATCCAAGAGAAAGATTAACACAAGACATTACTTGACATCTCCAAAACGTAGAGATACATTTTCATTGATCATTGTTTAGTAAAATACGATGTTTATATTATTAATAATTCCGGGAGTAACTCTCTGAATATATATCAAGCACGATTTTAACATTCAATTGTTCGTTAAAATATTAGTATTTCCCTACTGTCAATGAGTTTTACCTCCAAAGCAAGTATTAATGATCCTCTCATGTTCATTGTCCACAGCAGACTTACGAAGTTTCCACGCGTAATGATGTATCCATTATTCTACTTTCATTTTTTCACACAATACGAACATGAAAAACATGAAACATCGAAAACAATGACTAACGGTGTTTTAAAACTAACCGATTTATATATGTTTGACGTCATTCTCCACACGTGAGACCGTAGACATGTCAATTCATGTCACGTCAGTGTTTTGTTGTCTTCGCAGTATCCAATTGTTTTATACAGCGATGAATTCTTTGCACTATAAAGTAATACTTTCCAATCAGCAACAAATATTTCTACGTAAAAGTAGAAATGACATGGAAAGAAACGTGCACAATGCTTCGCATAAAGAAGAAGAATACAGCACTTCGGCTGGCGTTGGTACTCACTGTTCTGGCGGCAAGCGGGGGCGTGTCCCGACCAGGACCCGTCCGCCTGGCAGGTGCGCTCCTGCAGGCCCACCACGTGGTAGCCGGCGCTGCACGAGTAGGAGGCGCGGTCGCCGAAGAGGCGGCCCGTCGTGGAGACGGCGCCCAGCTCAGGGTCCTTCAGCTCCTCACACTCGCGCTCTGCAACAACCAACAGTTCACGAGTTAATCTCCCACTAGTTCACGAGTCTCCTTCCAGCTTCTTCTCTTGAGACAAACAATCTGTTTTCAGATGTTTTAAACCCAGGTTGCATGGAGCCGGGAAACTATATGAATGCATATGTATGGCCTTTGTGGTACTTAATACAGAGTACTGTGGTAAGTAATACTTCTAGAAAATGCACGTAATTTGTTTGTTCTTTACTTCATTTCTAAATAATTTTAACAAAAATCAACTCCTAATGTTAAAAAAAAATGTTTATTTAAATGACTATTAGCACAATCGATTACTGAATAGATCTCATTCAAACCATAATATTTTCGTTACCAATTTATTTTAAAATTTTTGTTGAGCCAAACAAACCTAATATGTGTAAATTATAATCGTTTGTATGTTTGTACATTCTATTGATAAGAGTTTGTGGTGTATACAATAATTTATAGTTTTTTCATAAAAATAAATCTGCTCTTCTGGTTGTTCTATTTGGTATCTTAAATCTCAATTGGCCAAATAATTAGGTAATAGAGGTTTTCCATTATGTATTTTGTATGAAAAATTAATATCATTATATTCCAGTAATGAATATAATAAAAGTGTTTCGAGTAAATACGCGACTGTTTAGTAATTTTCTCCAATAAAAAAAGCGGGCAGTTTCATTCGCGCAGAAACCATTCTGAAAAAAAAAAATTGTGGGTCAGTTTCAATGCGACTTATATGCACATCAAAAAAAGGAGACCTTACACTTGAAACATTCGTCAATTTTGGCCAGAACTGGGTATCAAATAAAAAATAAAAAGGGCTCACATTTCAGTTAATTCTATTTTTAAGTTGTCATTTAATGTAATGGAGTTACAAAAGTGCGGTAGCAATTCTTTGGAGTCAGTACCCTGGTATGCAGCATCCACGAAGAATGATGAGGATGAACTAGCCAGGATGGGGCTGGTGGGACGGAGAAGACAGGCCGGAAAGGGCAGGACGGAAAGGGCGGGACGGAAAGGGCGGGACGGCAAGGGCAGGACGGGAAGGGCGGGGCGGAACGGGCAGGACGGAAAGGGTGGGACGGAAAGGGCGGGACGGAAAGGGCGGGACGGAAAGGGCGGGACGGAAAGGGCGGGGTGGAAAGGGCGGGACGGAAAGGGCGAGACGGAAAGAGCGAGACGGAAAGAGCAAGATGGAAAGTGCGGGCAGGGCGTGGCGGGGCGGGAAGGGATGGGGTTCGACTAGCCACGATGGGGCGGGCGGGACGGAGGAGACGGGCCAGAAAGGGCGGGTTGGAAAGGGCGGAAAGCGAAGTGTCTACGGAGTACTGGATCTGGGTCGTTAGCTTTTATTGCGGCAATTTTTGTTCGCCCCTCGACCACCGAATGCTTCACGCTGCCTAGATCGGCGTTTCGTAACGTAACACATTGTGTTCAAAAATAAACTGCTGTTTGTTTTTACCCATGCCTTTTTCTTATTTCCATAGTATTTCCCGTAAACCTACCAGAAATTCGGCGTTTCAGATAAATGGCGATATTCGGTGATATGTACCATTAGATACATCGGAGAGGTAAGCAAAATATTACATATTCTTTTACAATGAAGGAAATTTTTTTGTAAGTAATCGTGCTTTTTTAACTCTAAAGGTAAATAGCACTGACATTATATCCAGCTAAAACAGTTTTCGAGAGGAGATTCTAACATTTTTTCATGATTTAGTAACAAAATAAAAGCTCATTAAACTTCAACCAATTATGGCATGGTAATATACAATCCATTAATAAAATCAGAATTATTGATAAAAGTATGGTAGATACAATACAAAACTGTTAGTGTGCTACTATTTTTTTTACTAAACAGAATATGAAATTGTATGAAAACCTCGTTTCTTAATAATTTAATTAAATTATCTATAATAAATCTTCTAATTTTTCACAAATTAAGTTCTGAAAATGGATTTTTTCAAAGTTTAAATCTTTGACTTTTACTTCCGAACGTTCATTTGATATTGCAGGGTATCACATCAAAGAGTTTTCTCAATACAACTTTTGATTACTAACTACGTAAGTGCTCATTATGTTAATGTATTTCTAAATTTAAAAACTACTATCTCATTCAAAATATTAAAAGATTAGTCACAATTTTCTATCTTCACAATTCTATCCATATTTTCAATAACCAATAAAAAATTATTTGTAAAGTAGTGAACTTCATACTATTAATATTTAAGAAGAAATGAACGAATTGAGGTCAACATAAGAGTTTTTTACCGCGGTAATAATCCATAGTTTAATGGAAAGATTAAACTAATTAAACTTTCTATTTGATGACGGCCCAACAACACACCATAAAACAACATATATTAATATTTATTCAAATCTGAGTTTATATTTAAATATAATATACAATTTCTGATTTAAAACATTTTGTCATTTAATACAATACATTTCTCTCCATTTTACACCATCGATATGCCACGCTAGCGCATTTTTGTCCGGTTAAAGAATTAAAACTGTTTCTGACGTCGTTTATTTCGCCGTTCTTTTTCCTACATATTCTTTTAATGTAACACTGTAAACGATAATAGGCCGATCTCAACGGCTAGTAGGAGCAATTTGAATAGATATCGGAAGCGTTGTTACGCCAAAATAACCCATTCCGAACCCAGACATTATCTAACCTTACCGACATGCTGATACCTTGTCACACACTTGAGAAGGCTACGCTTAAGGTAAAAATGAGGAAGAATTTATTTCAAGGCAAGGTTTCTAGACTTCGCCTGTGTTTCTCAAATTATTCAGCAAAGGGTGCTCCATATAATGTCATAATGTCATTCTTTCTCTAGAATTGATGTGACATATTTTAACATGTTAAATATAAAATCAGAAATTTTTATATATATATATATATATATATATATATATATATATATATATATATATATATATGTGTGTGTGTGTGTGTGTGTGTGTGTGTGTATGTGTGTGCGTGTTAACATACTAGACATAACAGGTCCTGTTCTATTCTTTACTCGACAGCCTCCCAGCCTCTCGGCCATGAGATAAGGGGTTCGTGTGGTTAGTACGAAGATATTCCTCCACCGTATAAACTGGTCTTCTGAAGCTTAGGGTGGGCCTTCTCATTGCCACTCAGCAATAGATACTGGAATATTAAACCATACTAGGTACTACAAATAAACCGGTCAAAATCAAGGAAATTAAAAAAACTTTAAAGATGCAATTTACTTGTTTGCAAAATATATTCTAAAACAGTAGAGTAAATAATTCAATACCTAAATGTTGTATTTTTGTTTCCAAGTGACAAAGTGACAAAGCAGTGTAAAATTATTCATGTGTGCAATACACACGAAAGATACCCGGTGAGTGAACCTTTTCAAAATGTATTATTTGATTATGTTGTGCCTAGTCCATATCAAAATAAAACTACAAAAACGTACGAACGGATTAACTATTAATATTTAACAGTAACTTACACTAACACATGAGTTGAAGAAACCATGATGGCACCTCTCACTTTTTCTCCTACAACTGTAAATATGTTGTACGGTATGTTCGAGGTTTGTATTCATTGAGTAAAATCGGTGGTAATACGACCTATTGTCCTTTAGTGACGGTTCAAAGAAATTGATTTTGGGCTGATTAGATTTTGTTTAGGTTTGTTTTGATACACACACACACACACACGCATATATATATTAGATTGATGCCTTATTTTACGAGGCGAGACTCGGACTATCAGGCCCGCTGGCCACCCAAATTTCGCTAGCCTCTTTTCACCCACTAGCGGAGAAAGGAGGTATTTCTCGGGCGACGAATCAGGCGATTTGAATTTAGCTCAGGGGTGTCATTTAGGCTTGACGATCTTTTACATGCAAGTAAATCTACTAACATGAGATAGCTTTTACTTTCCCTCCAAAGCGGTTTTACTTTCCCTCCAAAGGAAAGCGCACGAAGGATTTTTTCACCCTTAAAAATCCACGGCTTCGATCGGGTTAGAAACCATCAACTTTGGGTATAACAGTCCGATACGCTTACCGTTTCAACATCACCGCCGACAACACCATCGCCGCCCACTTACATCATCGCTGCCGACATATAGGACATCGTACAGTAGTACTGATCTTATTGTTTTGCAAACGTTAGTGAAGTGTTATACGGGAGGCATTGTCTCCAGTTAATTAAAGTTGCTAGTTGCTTAAGTATGTTCTCAGTTTGTATAATTCTGGTGTCTGTACCCTGTTTACAGTTCGTTTTCGCGTCCTTGTGCAAACCAAAGTATTTGATGTGTCAGTTTCTATGATGGTGTCTGTACCCTGTTTACAGTTCATTTTCGCGTCCTTGTGCAATCCAACGCATTTGATGTGTCAGTTTGTATGATGGTGTCTGTACCCTGTTTCCAGTTTGTTTTCGCGTCCTTGTGCAATCCGAAGCATTTGATGTTTCAGTTTGTATGATGGTGTCTGTACCCTGTTTCCAGTTCATTTTCGCGTCCTTGTGCAATCCGAAGTATTTGATGTGTCAGTTTGTATGATGGTGTCTGTACCCTGTTTCCAGTTCATTTTCGCGTCCTTGTGCAATCTGAAGCATTTGATGTGTCAGTTTGTATGACGGTGTCTGTACCCTGTTTCCAGTTCATTTTCGTGTCCTTGTGCATTGCGAAGCATTTGATGTGTGGTGGACCTCGCCGCACAAGACTACAATTAGCCAACAACTTTACTTGTTGTTCGTGTGTACTGAACAAATTGCAAATAGATTAATAAAATAAAAAAGGTCCCCTCTCTCCTGTGGCGCGGTGTGTGGTAGGCGTTCCTGGAAATTTGTAGGCAGTTCGATGGCGCAGAACGTCCATACATCACCCGTGTTACGAGGCTCGTGCAGTGCCACCAACCAACGCGAGGGAATCGAGGTCAAAAATTAATAATCAGGCAGGGATGCACAAATTCATCCCAGCACAAATACTTTTTTTGCAAACAATTCACCTTATATACTCGTACAAATAATAAAATCAAATTAACTAGTGAAAGAAAAGTGTGTACTCGCTTCTAATCGCTTTCGATGTTGGAACGGGTTGTGGAAACATTGTGTTATGATAAACTATGGGTTGTTGATTTGAAACACTTATGTTTGACTATTTCATGTGGCAGGGCGTGGAGTTAATTTCTGCTGGCACCTGAAATTCATTTCATTGCACACTTTACTGTCATCTCATTTAAAATGTGAAAAGTAGAATACTTGCGTTTTGATGTCGTCCCCCATTGATAACAATTCAGCAAATGAAACAAAATTTTGTTCAAAATGTTAGGTCTCGAAACACTACATGCACCAAATCTTTCTTTTTACTCTTGATGACTCTTAATAAGGGGCTATCACTTTCGTTCTTTATCCATTTCAAATTCAGATTAATGCTTCTTCTCGAAGCAAATTCTCTTTCAAAAAGCAGCTTACACTATTCGTTTTGCCTTTAAGTCCATTGATCCGACAAGGCGTCCTTGCCCACTTTCCTTGGGACAACAAAAAGAAGCCGCTTGTGGATACTTTTCAAAAAAAGAAGAAAAAAAGAAAGAAAAAAGTTCACCGGCTACCCTCCAGGCTCAGATTTGTCATCCCCTCCCTGAAGTTAGGTGGAGTTGTGGTTCCTGTGTCTGCTCCAATTGCACTTGAAAGGCTCCATGTAATTCCTTGCGCGAGCATCATTAAGAAAGATTCCATGGTCCTCACACAAACTGTTTGAGTTCCTGGTAATTCTACCTCTTTAACAATATTTTTCAGTCAATGCGGCGAGATAATAGATGGCAAATTAAAATCTTTAAGAACTTAAAGCTCTTGGATGCATACGTACAAGCTTAGAACGATTTACTGTCCAAATCTGTTACAAGGATCCCGAAGGAACCGACGATTTCGGTCATTCTATCAGATAATTATTGTAAAAAATTCTGTACATTTAGCCATACATTGCAACTTGTGTACACATAGAAATTAAAAGGATGCAAGAGAATTAAAAATTGTAAGAAATTAGTCTTTATATTGTCGTACCTTCAATGTTGTTAAGATTGTCGAATGCGGTACACCCAATTCTTTCTTCTTAGGCAATAAATAATCCATTATTATATAATAATGGATTTTCAGTTAAGACAAGTACATGGGATTTGGCAGAGCAGTAAAATTTAAGCGTCCGATAGACCATAAATCAATGATGTTATAAATAGTTTTCATTGCAATGCAGGCAATGTGTGAGAAAATAGCCAACGGATTGATGATGTCTTATTTTCATTTAGTAAAATGATCCATTTGGTCTTATATTCCGTGTGCATTATATGGAAAGTTAATGTACAGTTATTAATTATACAGAAAGTTAATGCTAAGTTAAGAGTAGAGTAGTAAAGATAAATAAGAAACCTTCGGTTACATGCTCTGCATGAGTGTCCGAATGAGCTATTTCTGCTGAAAGAAAGGAGTAAATAAATAATTATTCGTAAACCGCATTTTCCTTCAAAACATCATACTACCGTATTTACGTCTTTTCGATTGGAAAGAAACAGTTTGCTTACTAAAAATATTACTCGGGTTTATAAAATGTTTTTGGAATATTATTTTGGAGAAATATTGTCACATGAAATTCTATTAATTTACAAAAGAAAATTTGTGAATGTTGGTTTGCATAGACAGTCAAACACAGACATTATTACAGTCGGAGCGTGTAAACATTAAATTTCCCTTCCTCAGGGTTACAACGAATGATTCATTGGAATTTAAAAATGTTTATTTGAAAAATTATTACACATAAAATAATTGGTGATTCATGGAAAGAACTGCAAACTCTTCAAGTTATCGCCATATCATGTTGGCTTCATTGTGATTTACTAGGTAGCAGCAGTAAGCCAGTTTCCAAAATGGTAGTATGTACTAATGACGTAGCGCTATTCGTATGGCAACTTAGGGTTTCTGACTATTATGCTATGCTGACCGTTTCTGAAGAAATGCTTCATGGTGTTGGAGTGCAAATAAACTATCCCACAGATGTGTTAAATTGTCGAAAGGAAGACATATTGAATATTTATGACAAAACAGCAAAAACTTATAGAAACTGAAGTTCTATCAATGTATCATCATGATCATGATCATCTCTTAATTTTAAAACAATGCCGTTTCATTTAGAAATTAAATTTAATAAATAATTTTAATAAGAAATTTTAACATAACCTCTGATTTTAACACACGCTTTCAGTAGTTTTCAATATTTGACACACTTTGGTACTCTGCTGGACATAATTTCACTGGTGGAATAGTCCTATTAAATACCACTCGTGCTTTGGAAATTCTCAGATAAATCCCCTACACGCTTTGCGGGTCGGGAATTTATTGACAATTTACAAAGCACTCGTGGTATTACCTATGACAAAGTTCATGCTCAATAGCTTCAGGTCCTTCAACACATCCACTATTAACATTTTGATGTTTATTTAAACTTTTAAAGCTTTGCTTCTAATACGATTAATTGTTACAATGGCTTTTCGTGGAATACCAAAAAGGTAAAACCAAGGTTTCTTTTAGTCATAAAAAATATTCAACATTCAACATGTTTTTCCTTAATTTGTCGTGAGATGAACTTAGAGCAATTTCCTTCTTACATTTACATTTATATTTGCAAATTGAATCAGAAGAAGGAATACGAATAAGATTACCGAATCCAAATGAGTTTAATCATTTTGCCTAAACTTTGAGAGTAATTTTGGCTTTCAAATCTGAAATAAGAGAGGACTTACTTCCAAACTTACTACAAATATCCAACGACTTCAGAACGGAAATTGAACTAGTCAAGATTTTCAAACTAATATTGTTATTTTGCTTTGAAAATTCTTAGTCCCCTCCTTGCTTCGCGAGTCGGGAATGTAACAACAATTTCCAAAGCACCCGTGGAATTACCTATGATACTTTTCGCCTATGTTTAAGGGCATCAAGACCCGCTCCCTCGTTATAACCCTGCGCTCCAACTTGGAGGCGTGGCCCTCGGCGTGTCCTGCGCGGGCGCGTGCCGGGCCCACTGTGGCGGGCGCGGCGTGACGCGTAACCGAGAAGGCCTCGCGCGCGCGCAAAGGGTGGGGGGGGGGGCGGGGGCGGCTCGGAAGGGGCGACGGGAGCCCATTAATCACTGGAGGCGCTGGGGTTGGGGCGCGAAGGATTCGCCGGGGCGGGGGCGGGCGGCGGTGAGCCACAGGTCCCATGGCGGCGAGTGAGAGTCCGGCCGCCGCCGCCGCCGCCGCCAGACGCTCAGGGAGCGCCGCCGCCGCCCCGCCGCCCCGCCGCGCTCCTTTGCACCAACTGCCCTCTTGTGCGCTCCAGCGCCTTCTCGCTCTCGCCTCGCTCCCCAGGCTCCTTTCTCTTCCCTTGCTAGCCTCGCCCTTCTCTTGCTTTCGAATCTTCACATTTTCTTTATTCTTTTCCTTTGCTTCAATATCTTTCTTTTCCATTCTTCATTTTTCACATTTACAGTCAGTCTTTCAGTTTGTAACGTTCTAATTATTATTAATGTTATATTAATAATTATTTTGGTTATTATTTATTTATATACTCTTCTTTTTATATTTGTAAGCAAAAAGGAACTAGTCCCTCAACATTCACATATTGAAACAACCTCTTCCACTGATTGCGAGCTAGTCAGGATACATCTCTCTCTTATCTAGCTGATTTGTATAATTCACCGACATGTTCTAATCATGGTTCTAATTATGGTTCTAATTATTTCAAAACCGCTATTTTAACAATAACTAAGAGCGAGTAGGAAGTTGACAATTTATCCCAATATTCCAATAATTACATCTACAAAATTAATGCGAATAGAAATACAAAGATTAGCAGTAGAAAGTCGGCGAAAAGCTCTTCTTGCTATACAAGCACATATCTACATAGTCTTGTATTTGCAACAGACTCGTGAACTGTTGGCGACCCAATTACTCGCGGCTCAAACAGAGGGAGAGTAGGTCAGAGGCGAGGCAAGGACAGGCCGGGGAGAGATAAAGCGGAGATAACCGACTCCCTCAACTACACCGTTTCTCCGTTCGCCCGCACCCATCCCCTCCCGCGCAGACCTCCCTCGCGGGGCGGGGCGGGGCGGGGCGGGGCGGGGCGAGCGGAGAGGGGTGGAGGGTGTCCGGGCATGGCCTTGCACGGCGGGGGTGGTGGGGAGTGGCGTGGTGCGGTGCGGTGCGGGGAGTTGCGTGCGGGGAGTTGCGGGCGGGGAGTTGCGGGCGGGGAGTTGCGGGCGGGGAGTTGCGTGCGGGGAGTTGCGTGCGGGGAGTTGCGTGCGGGGAGTTGCGTGCGGGGAGTTGCGTGCGGGGAGTTGCGTGCGGGGAGTTGCGTGCGGGGAGTTGCGTGCGGGGAGTTGCGTGCGGGGAGTTGCGTGCGGGGAGTTGCGTGCGGGGAGTTGCGTGCGGGGAGTTGCGTGCGGGGAGTTGCGTGCGGGGAGTTGCGTGCGGGGAGTTGCGTGCGGGGAGTTGCGGGCGGGGAGTTGCGGGCGGGGAGTTGCGGGCGGGGAGTTGCGGGCGGGGAGTTGCGGGCGGGGAGTTGCGGGCGGGGAGTTGCGGGCGGGGAGTTGCGGGCGGGGAGTTGCGGGCGGGGAGTTGCGGGCGGGGAGTTGCGGGCGGGGAGTTGCGGGCGGGGAGTTGCGGGCGGGGAGTTGCGGGCGGGGAGTTGCGGGCGGGGAGTTGCGGGCGGGGAGTTGCGGGCGGGGAGTTGCGGGCGGGGAGTTGCGGGCGGGGATTTGCGGGCGGGGAGTTGCGGGCGGGGAGTTGCGGGCGGGGAGTTGCGGGCGGGGAGTTGCGGGCGGGGAGTTGCTTGCGGGGAGTTGCGTGCGGGGAGTTGCGTGCGGGGAGTTGCGTGCGGGGAGTTGCGTGCGGGGAGTTGCGTGCGGGGAGTTGCGTGCGGGGAGTTGCGTGCGGGGAGTTGCGTGCGGGGAGTTGCGTGCGGGGAGTTGCGTGCGGGGAGTTGCGTGCGGGGAGTTGCGTGCGGGGAGTTGCGTGCGGGGAGTTGCGTGCGGGGAGTTGCGTGCGGGGAGTTGCGTGCGGGGAGTTGCGTGCGGGGAGTTGCGTGCGGGGAGTTGCGTGCGGGGAGTTGCGTGCGGGGAGTTGCGTGCGGGGAGTTGCGTGCGGGGAGTTGCGTGCGGGGAGTTGCGGGCGGGGAGTTGCGGGCGGGGAGTTGCGGGCGGGGAGTTGCGGGCGGGGAGTTGCGGGCGGGGAGTTGCGGGCGGGGAGTTGCGGGCGGGGAGTTGCGGGCGGGGAGTTGCGGGCGGGGAGTTGCGGGCGGGGAGTTGCGGGCGGGGAGTTGCGGGCGGGGAGTTGCGGGCGGGGAGTAACGGCGGGAAGTTGCGGCGGCAAGTTGCAGCTGGGTGCGCCGGGGTGCGGGGGGGGAGACGAGGCAGGACGAGGCGAGACAAGGCGGGGTGAGCGATCCGTGCAGGATGAGTGCGGGGGTCAGGGGGAGAGAGGCGGGGCGCGATGTGATGTGGGCCGTTGCAAGGTGGGGGTGGGGCGGGGCGGGGCGAGGCGAGGCGGGATGGGGATGAGCGATCCGTGGGGGACGAACGCAGCGGGAGGAGTGGAAAGAGGAGGGGGAAGGCGCCTGGCGCTAGGGCGCAAACGACCTCCCCATGGCGGCCGCGTGGGCGGAATGAAGTTTAGCCGGCGCAATTACCCTGATGCCGGAGGGACTCGATGAATTCGGCGCCGGCGGCGGGCGTATGGCGCTCTCTAACGGCCCTCGCAGGGAGAGCAGGCGCTTATCGTCACCGCTATGAAAGGATCAGCAGGATACTTCACGATTTGGCTTAAACGCTGCTTATAATTATATTCTGGGCTTAATGTCGTTCCATACAGTGCGTAGTATTACAGATATGTAATGCTAAAAAAATAATTCTCGAGATTTTCACGGTTCTTTTTTTTTACAAAGTGCGTAGCATTACCGATATGTAATGATAAAAAATAATATTCGAGACTTTGTTAACCTATTGCTTACACTTGAGCAAAGAATATAGTCATAGTACAAAGTGAATGTGCGTATGTCTGTCGCATATAGAAGTAAAATGAGGGATGAATCAACTTTCTCGATGTTGATTTTATGCGTTAATGCTGGCTCAAGCGCCCCTGAGCAGTTGCTCAAGGCAACCCGCCGCACCCCCAAGTATTAAGCGCGTCTTCGCTGCATATTCTGCTCCCGCGATTGTGAAATATCGGCTGAAATTATTACTTGAATGTTATCTCGGAAAAAGTAATTCAAATTGTCCCAAAACAGTGTCATAGCTATTGCATAGCCAAACATGAGGAGAACGTTTTAACAATAGAATACTTGACAATCATGTACAAACCAGAACATAGAACAAACCAATACACGCGAGAATGTCTTTCATCTATTAAATTTTTTTCAGAGATTAGCGTAAAATGTGACTAGCAATCACGTGACCAGTAGCGTGTGTAGTGAAAGCAGCTCTGCAGCAAATCATTGTCGGGTCCGCTAGTAATGTATAAAATCGCTAGTAATGTAAATGATATTTCCAAACTTCAATTTTGAATTAGATTAAAAACTCGAGTTCTTGTACTTAGCGAGATTGTGATCTCACTTTATTACAATTTTCTACGTACTATTGTATCATCAACTCATGACGAAATTCACTACTGCTATAAATTCTGTGTTTCGAACTCTCAAACTTACACTAATTCTCGATATTTCAAAACTGACGGTTGAAAGATCGGAACTAAGGAATAAATTTTGTCCTAAAATAATGTCTGTATTAAACATAATAATTATGTATACATTTTATTTAAATTATAAAATTCATCGAATAGGTAAAGACATTCATACAAATTTCGAGTGTTTAAAAAAATTAGGTAATTTTCTCCTTATTTTTAAGCCATTTCCTTTCACTTCTAAGTCATTCCATAGGTCATTTTAAAATTTTTTAAATTGAATTGAAAAATAAGTCATTTCTCTTTATTTTTTTGTAATTTACAGGTAATTTTCTTCTTATTCGTAAGCCATTTTATAGGCCATTTTCAAATAATTTTTAGGTCGTCAGAATCCAAGCCCTTCTGATTCTCAGGAGCAAGAAATGGGTGTTCGTCGTAAGAGCGGAATGGAGCGGGGCACGCCGGCCCCAGCGACGCTCAACTGCGTGGGAGGCGACGGCGCGTAATAAACGGGCGCGGGGGCGCGGAGGCGGCGGAGAGGGGCGCGGTGCGCGCTCTAAACACGTGCGTCCCTCGGTGTCTCCCCCCGCCCCTCCGCACGCTCCCGGCGCGCCACCGACGCGGAATTACAAGCGCTGTGTGCGGAATGTCCAGACTTACTCGTACGCTGCACCGAATGCGCCACTACAAACAAGAACATATGGGTTGAAACTAGTGTCCCTCAGCAGCAAAAATGCTAGTGTCGAGGGTGTCGAAATCATCATTTTTGATGCTGCAGGACAAGAAGCTGCTGCAAGTGTAAATTTGAATCTTGATTAATAAGGGCGTTTGAAGACAGCAGGCAAGTCAATGAAAACTTGTATGGAAATTTCCAGTAGACATAGAAAAAAATATTTATGTCGCATAACACAGATGATTATACACATTATAGATACATTACGTTTTGCAGGTGAACACTCTTATGTGGGTCACGGGAAGAATCTTTGAATTGCTTTAAAGTGTCTTTGCGAGCTCCTTTGAGTACCAAGTTATTGTAGATGCAGTGAAAACTCTATTAAACGACAAGTGATGGTTTCGTGAAGAAAATGGCCTTTTAGAGGGTCGACCTCTTAATATGGTGTACCTTACCTTTTGTAAACAAGTGGTGCTGGAAAACCACATACTTTCTCCGATTATTTCTAAATATAAAATTTTCGAAAATTCAGAGTGTTCAACGAAAATAAAATCTGCGCCACTCTTTTAAGCGTCCATTATTTTATCCGTCGAAAAATTAAAGAATTACATTTTTTAAATATTTTAAAATTTCAAAATAAATGTAAACCAATTTTTGTAAAATACGCAAAGCAATTTTTATAAATTCTTACTAAGCGTACTCCTTTAGGGTTTCAAATATAAAGATTCAGAGCGCCCACTGATGTCGCTGCAGCGCCTCTGACCGAGGGGGTTCTACGTTCGGGTCGCGACACTGGCAGAATTCTCGATACCAGCTTCTCAGCTAGGTCAATTCAGCCGCTGTTTGGAGAAGAATTCCAGCGGCGGCTGCTCTGATCGGTAGTTTTTCGTGGTTTCTCCGATCGATTCCAGGCGGACCGCGCACGGTTTTTCCTTCCTCTTCCTTGACCTACCCTCATCCCTTACTTACACACTTCCAAGCACTACACTACCGCACATACGGGGAGACCGGCCAGGAGCTTAGAGCTTGACACGGCAAGGGCGGTGCCCAGCTGGTGGGAGATATAGGTTTAGGGAAACTCCCGCTATAGCGGCGCCGGATCTCTCCACCAAGCGATCCCGCCCCCACCTTGCCATAGGGAGTTTTAGCGCCAGGCGTAAGGAGACGTCCTTAAACTCTATTGATCATGTGACTAAGGCCTTTATACGATTGTAATGAACAACATTCAGAAGTGTTTTAGCAATTGCGACATTGCGTTATGCATTATAACAAAGGAAGCATTTCAAGCGTTGAACAGTGAAATTGCATAATATATCAAAGAGTGTAGGCTAGTGGTGAGACATTTAAAACATGTTACGAGTCAACAGAACAACAAATATACATTGTGTACGGAGTTTTATATTTTGTGGCCCTCCGTGATGAGTATGCAGTCTGGCGGCCATTTTGCCTCTTGTAAGGTGACCGTAGAGACTCCCACAGGCGTGCACTATTTATGAAGGTATAAGGTCGTACCTTACGCCTAAGGAAAGACGTTAAGACTTCAATGTCCGTCACGTGACTGTTAGTGCATACCGCCGCTACCTAACGCGTGGCGCTAAAACTCCCTAATAATACGCACTATATAATGACCTTAGCAGTTGACGAACCCCGAATAACTCATCAATCAACCAATCAAACGCCAGAGAGAGAGAGAGAGAGAGAGAGAGATAGAGAGCTGGCGAAGCGCGAGGTCGCAGGTCGGAGGGTGGTGGCGGCGGCGGCAGGGCGCGGGCGGCACCTTTCAGATGAACCGAGATGATCTGGCGCTTGGGGGCGGAGGGGGGGGGCGGAGGCGTCGAGAGGAGGTTGATGGAGCAGCGCCGCGCCGCCCGCGAGGTCGAAGGACGAGGTCACAACAACTGACCTGCGTCTGCCTTTCACGAACCACACAACTCGCTATTGAGATAGTTATTCACGGAAAAAGTCCATAAAGTGGGTGTTACGCGTACGAGTGAAATGTTGACGGACGAGGCGACTATCATACTGGGAGAGATAGCTCAGTGCATCAACTGAAAATGACCGCAACTACACTTTGCGTTTGTCAAAATTTGGAAAAAAATGCTCCAGTACATGATGCACGTAACGGTTTGACACCTTTTTTTTACGTATGTGATACATTTTTGTTCGAGAATGAACTTCGAGCGAGCCTTCACAAACCGACTATTCAACAAGACTCGATAGCTTGCCTTTTGCAGGACAAGACAAACTCGCCAACGTTTCCAGGCGAGTGCGGCGACCTTTTTTAAACATATTTATTTGTTCTAGATGGAATACGTCGTTTAGTATAATTACTTTGAAAATTGTTAATAAAAATACGAATTACTTTGTATTTTGACTTATGCTAGTTAAAATACCTAAGCTAATTTAATCTATACATTGGAGAGGATACTCTAAGAGAGAACCTAGGGGTTATGTATCATGATTGGCTAACATTTTGAGAACGTCTTTAAACGGGAATCTATTTTTTATTCGGTGGTATTCGGTTTCGGTAGTTTGAAAGGGGTGCTGCTGGGATGTCTGTTAGGTATTGGTAGAAATTGTGTGATGTATGGGCTATTTGGTTTATTTTTGTTTTGGTGTTTAATTCGGAATGGGACTTGTTTATTACTCATGAACCAGGGGGCATTTGTGATTAATCTGATAAATTTGTTTTGAATTACATGGATTTTGTTGACATTTCTTAAGGCTGCGTTTGTCCATATTGAGCCTGCGCAGAGCATTAGTGGCATTATTATAGCTTTATAAATCGTTGTAGAGTTTTGTGTATGACAAGGATTTGTGTTTGTTGATTAGTGGCCGGAGTTGGTCTTAATTAGTCGGAATTTTGATCTCGTATCTACTGGGTTTTCCAGGTTTGGTTTGTGTCCAAGTGAAGTTCTAACTATTTAAAAGGTTGTGATGATGGGATTCAAGTGATGGCGGTTAGTGCGGAGACTATTCGGCCCGACAGTCGAGCAGAATTTTCCACGATCGCGGCACACTAATTAATTAGTCACTCTGTATATACTCTTGGGATCATACTCATACTCAATACTCAATGTTGATTCGTGACACCCAGTGTTTTCTTTACTTTGTAGATCTCGATTGTTTTATATTTATAGCTTCTTTGCTGTACACGTACGGAAAAGTAAACATTTCCAATCAATAAACGAAGATGAGTACTAGTTTCCATGCACGAGTGCTGAAAAAGAAATATCCATCGTATAACTCTGGCCACGCGTCAAAAACATCAGTAATATCATATCCTCAAAACGATATCACCCCTCCGATCACTTATTATAATTAAATTCGCAATTACCAATTAATGGTCGGACCAATACTCTCCTACTCCCCTCCTTTAGGGGCTTCGAGTAACAAATCCATTTCTAAAAATCCCCTGATTTTCCTAGACAAATTCCTCTTTACTATCAGAAAAGTGCCCTGGTTTATATTAGGAAGCAAATCTCTGCAATTGTATGGCCATCTAAGAAGAATGTCAGATTAAAGATGGCCTAAGAATGTCCTCCATTGGCTTCCTCCAGGGAGAATGAAAAAAGAGAAAGGCTTCGTAAAATCTGGAATTCAGGAATAATGAAAGCCATGCGTAAAAGAACAATGGACGACGACCTATGAGCGGATGCAGAAGGCTGGAGCCACAATAAGAAACATCCGCTGACAAGTGGAAAGGCCAGTAAAGGAAAAAAAATCCCCTGGTTTATACCAAATTCACAATTGCGCAATGAACTCGATATTACTCCAGTCGCTATGCACTTTTCCTTATTATCCTCTCGGTTCCATCCCAAAATTCAATATGTTCCTTCAGCCATGTATTTCATAATTGGTAAGCAAATAGTCGTTACTGTGCTTAAATACATGAGCTCGTTTGTCTGAAGGACGGACTCACAAAGTTACACATCTAGTTAGCAGGAAGGGCCTAATGGAAAATCACCGCTTCAAAGGAAAAAAATCGTTACAAAAACACAGCAATTTCTAATAAATGAATCGCTTAAATATGAAAATGCACACATAATGTAATTCGTCTTCTTAAATCCATTACAATACGCTAAAATTTAGTATAGGTTTCCATTTAAAAAATAAATTGAACTTATATGTTCACATAAACAAATAGTGCAAAGTCGAAGTATGCTGTGCTCAAGTAGCCCCTGTTTATGCAATGAACTGTCCAAACGGCATCTTCGTAACTTGCAAGGCTGAAGAGATAAAAGGGATGTTATCATTTAGTTGTTCCACCCTACATATAAAATATATAAAATAATATTAAATATTAAAGTTTTCAAGCACACCTACTTCATATACTGTATTGAAAAACTCGAATTTTCATTCAGATTAAACATGATTTCAATATTCATTACAAAAAGTCACTTTCCAATCTGCAGAAAAATATGAGATTTCATATATTTAACAGCACGATTCATTTAATGTTCTCACTTAAAAATCTAAGAATTCTAGCAGTCGGTAGATCTGATGGATAGTTTTCAGTGGTTTCTCCGATCAATATCAGGAGAATGCTCTTAATAGACTGGCCACGTAACGCTCGCAATCTTTCCTTCATAATTCTCCCTACTCTCCCCTTTCTCTCTCTCTCTCTCTCTCTCTCTCTCTCTCTCTCTCTCTCTCTCTCGCACACACACACGCACAGTTAAATGCACTGCACAATCCCACATAATGGGAGCTTAGAGAGTGTTCGGAATGGACGATGATACCTGGTGGAGAAACATCATGATATACTTGCACCATAATTACCGAACTCATTAGCATAGCACTTAAGGTGTCGCAAAACAAAATAATCTACGAATCCGTGGGTGTTTGGGGACTAAATGGTATAAATTTCAACACTGAAGGCTGACAAGAACAGGGTGTTTCTTGATAGTGGGAAAGTTGGATTACAGTCTTTTTGATTTGTTTAATTTTACTTCAAACAAATTTCCATTTCTTTTTTTGTCTATTAATGTAACTTATTCTACACATGAGAAATATGTACACTAGCAAACACAAAAATTATTAAAAATTAACAACCATGTTTTCCCTATTTTTTAAACAAAATTGTCTAATATGCGTATGTCGTGTAAGATATGCACCAAAAGTGCATATTTTTGCAAAAAGGTCTTATTGTATTACTTATAAAGATACGTGGTAATTTTTCAAGTGAAATTTATCTAAAAAATATGCATTCACAAATAAATAAGTGTTCTTATTATATTGTTACGTAACCGTTAAAAATAATACAAGAAAGTATGTTCTGTTGTGGCACCACTAGTTTTCCTTTGAGATGCACTGAGGAATATTGAATATGAAGAAGTCCGAACTACGTCAGATGATACGCGGCAGTGGCCCAAGATAGGTAGCTAAAATAGACGGTAACCGACCTTCAGCACTATCAGAGGTGGCTAACAGCTACGAACAATAAACAACTGGCCCAGTTTCAAGTTATGTAGTCGTTAGGGTTGAATTTAGGGCTAGATACACAGATTATCTGAAATTCTTCTCAATACACCTGAAATACTTATAAATAATGCACTACACTGAATGCCGCATACCAATAAACAATTAATTTAAAAAAACGGGTACTGCGGATGTCAATTATTCTATTCCTCTTTCTCAGTGTCAGCAATTTGTTCATATCGTTTGAGTCATTATAATATCCATCTGTTTTTTCTCTTCTATGCCGTTCGTTAGGATGGTGGTTATGGTACACGAGAGTGAAATAATGACTGCAATATCACAATTGAAAAAATAAATATCTGCTACAGAAATGGACAATAATATCATTCTGACTTGACAAAGGAAACCGCAATAAATTCATTGCTGTCAAAATCATGGTCCTTCATGAATTCTCCAAATTCAGCTGTTGTTCATCGATATATATCATAACACTAATAAAAATAAATGAAAGGTGACCTTTCGGTGAATCATTAAATTAACTAATTATAACTGGTACCATTTTTGACTCAAATAAAAATTGAAATTAAATGTAGTAATTAAAATCTTATATAAATTAGAACTTATGTTAATACGTTTTAACTTGAAATCATTGACTGATGATCCTCATTTATTCAAGGGTGACCTTGAATAAATGAGGACCATGTTATTTGAGTTCAGTAGGAAACAATACTACAATGAAATTAACTGTCTGCAAGGAAAATTGTTTAAAGAACTGAAGAACTAACGGTGCTACGTATTGGTCAATCATCCTCATACGAGATTGTTTCCTTATCTCTTTAGTCGGGTCGGGCTTTTCGGTATCGCCGCATGCATTTCTATGTTGATAGCAAACGGCACTTAAAATACATTTCTTCATACAAATGTTTCAAAGTGCAGGTATAATGAATTTTATTGAACTAATTGTGGAGGACAAATTTCATTTGAAGAAAAAATCTGTATCTTCAATATTGTAGTTTTCGTAAGACACAGAAAAATAGGTTTTGTTATTTTAGAAAATTCAAAGTTAACTGAAAATCGGACCTACGCCATAGTTGTTAGTGTACTTCACTCTATTTTTACAAGAAAATTAAAAGAAAAAATTTGGGCATATGTTTAAAAAATTTTGAAAATGCCCTAGGGACTTGATTTAAAGTATCTCCACAATTTAGAGAATGCTATTCAAAATCGCCGAGCTTTGAGTCGGGTCAGATCGAGCTGGGGGATGATCATGTGTGAAAAAATCCTACAAATAGTTTAGTCATTAGACTTACACGACGGACATACTTGGCTGACGGACGGACAGGTGGACGGACGGACAGGCGGACGGATGGACAGGCGGACGGACACGTTTTGAATACAAAACTTCTTCGGTACCAGGAGATCCCCAAACTTGTAATCAACTGATCAACGGACGTATAAATGAATCTGATCAAAAGACGGATAAGTTCGAAAATCTTTTTAGCGGAAACCTGTGACTGATTCACGCCCATGGACAAGGGATTCTAAGTGGAACTGATGAACAAGGCGGACAAGACAGACCAGAGAGGAGGAAAAGTCGTTTTTGGTTTCATGGATTCCGAAACGTGTTATTTCCGTCAAAATATTGACATTGAGTTTTTGCACCTCTACGTAACCTTTTTTTGTTGTAAAATGCATATAATTCACACACGAAAAAGTACGAAAGAAGGAAGACGGAGAGTAGAAGGCAGGAAGGAAGAAAAGTAATGCCCCTATTCACTCGCGCGTGCCGGCAGCGCGTCGTCAGCGGGAGATTGATGACGTAGGGTGGGGCGTTGGAGAAGGGCGGGGGGCGGGGTGAGGGGCGAGAGTCGCGTGGGGGAGCGGTGGGGACCGCTGCGACGCCGTCGACTCATGTTCCAAAGGCAGACGTCGCTCACGCAACCTGGTAGCGCGGACCCGCAACGAACTGCGCCGTGCCCCAGTTAGCCGCTGCACCGAAACGCACTCTCTTTGAGCTGTTCAAGACACAAGGGGAAGGTTTTTTTGACCGTTTTTATGCAATCTAGCATCGCTAATCCTTAAACAGATCCAAGTGCCCCTAGCTTTGGAATGGTAATGTTTGGCCCTAAGCAGCCATCCTAATTGTGAGTCCATCCTAATCAATGGCTTAAGACTTACGGTGGTTGCAACCTGGAGAAGATTTAATATTATTATTATTATTATTATTATTATTATTATTATTATTATTATTATTATTATTATTATTATTATTATTATTATTATTATAAAATCTACTCCAGGTTGCAACCACCTTCCTAAGGAGCAAATCTAGAGACTATCGGTGCCTCTACAATACTTTGCGCATTATATTCGTGTTCCCAATAAAACAATGAGTCCCGCAGGGATCGATTTTAGGTCCTATTCTCTTCCTACTGTACGTAAACGATATGCACTTGACGTATAAAAACAGAAGAACAGTTCTATTTGCGGATGATACGAATATTCTTTGCAATAACGAAATCGTTAATAGTACAATAGCAGCTATTTCAAATTGGTTTCGTAATAACAAATTAATAGTAAATGAATATAAAACTGTTTCAATGCAGTTTTCCATTTCAAATAAACAGCTCTGCACTTCACTGAAAATGAACGGTGTGCCATTGAATGATGTTAAGGTAACAAACGTTTTACGTCTTTCAATTCAGTCAAACCTTAAATGGAACGTACATTTAAATGAATTGAACACTAAATTAAGTTCTTTACGCTACGCTTATAGAATTCTTTCTAATTCAGTCAGCCTCCACACTGCTCGTTGTGTATATTTCGCGAATGTTCATTCCCGCCTGAGATATGGCTTACTATTCTGGAAAAATAGTTCGCAGACTTTTAAATTACAAAAACGAATTGAACGAATAATAAGTAAATACCGCCCACGTGATTCTTGTAAACCTCTCACAATTCATCTAGGAATTTTACCATTACCTTATTTTCAGCAAACGCCGATGTATAACTACAACACTCGACGTAGTAATTATATTCATCAGGTGACAGTGTCAACAGCTCACTATAAATAATTCACATATAATACATGTACATTATTTTACAACACCTTGCCAGATGTCATTAAACGATTAAATTCAATACAAAAGTTCAAGTCCCAAGTAAAATCTTTTCTGCTGCACAACTATTTCTATACAATTAGAGACTATACCGAGCATCCAAAAGGAAAGTAATATTAATTTTAACAATTACATTTAATGTATTTTATACGGTTTGGATTGTATAATTGTAAAGAACCTGTAACAAGTATTGTACTTCAGCTTCTGGGTCAATGACCCCCATCTCGAACAGGTTTTCGTCCAGTTTCCCTGATCCTCGAGCAAATGCTGAGATGGCACCTTCTTTTGCTTCCAGACATAAATGTAACTTCAAATTAACTTCTCCCCATAGCACGTCACATACATTTTTAAACCGTTTTTGACGTAAATAAATAAATAAATAAATATCTTGCACCTTTTAATATTTTGAAGGAGTTGAGACGTTATACAAGATCTAACACAAAATTGGTGGAACAATTCCAGTGCTCCGATAACCCTGAGGACGACCCGCGCTTTTACGCCCCACATTCGGCTGATCTCAACCTCCAACCTTTTGTCATTTAAGGCCTTTTTTCTGCCTCCTTGGTTACGACGTTTTGATCGCACGGCCCACAATAATACAAGTATACAAGCTTTTTCTCTAAATCCCGGATAACAATATTCTGTTTGTTTGCGTCTATCGTGCAAAAAGTTTGGCCATACTAAGAAAAAGTTTATGTAACTAGTTTAAAATGTTAAGCTATATTGCATTAGAACTGTTGTGAAAACGGGCAATTTTAGAAGCGAGTTTGCAATTATGTACGAATTTAATAAAGCAACATAGTAAACGAGTTGCATACGATATTTTTACTTTCTCTCTGCTATTTACACAATACACAGAAAGTATTGGAATGCCGTCGGAAAAAAACAACGAATTTTCGACAAACTCTTATTGCCGGACTCTGCTGACGAAAAAGTGAATAAATCTTGTTCCTGTATATAGGAAATTACTTCCACTAACAAGTTGTGTAGTCATAATCCATGTTTTCTGGGTAATTGATACCGAAAAAATCGTGTGTCGGTTTTTCATCTGTTGTCCACGCTAACGCCTAAACCTTTCAGATGATTCTCTCCAAAATTGATATTCCCTCTCTAATAGATCTGACTGAGGTCGCGGCCCAATGAATTTGCCTCTAAGACATTTTCAAAATTTTCAAAGAAATGGGTCTAAATATTATTAAATTTTGTTGTCGTGTAGCGTAAAGGACACTTTAGAGAATGATGCAAGAATCATTTTCGTTGAAATCCCTGATTTTTCGAAAATTGAAAAGTTTAATTTTCCGGCGTCTTCCTACAACTACAATATTGAAGATAGAGATTTTTTCCATAATGAAATCTTTTCTGTAAATACAGATCTTTCAATAAGATCAAGTACAATTTTTCGAATATGTGAGTAGTTTTCGCATAAATTTGGGGGAAATATAGGCAATTTTTAATTTTTGTATACTTTTTTTCAAAAACGGCATATTTATTGATTACATTTTGACTGGAATAGCGCAAAAAACACTTAAGAGTACGGTGCAGGCCTCATATGTTTCCAGGTGTAGACAAGCAGTAGCTGTAAAACGGATCCATATTAGTGCTAGAGAAATGTATAACTTACTTCTCCTTAAATGAATCGGAGATGTCAGATTGCAAGACCTTCAAAATTGGTCTGCATATTTCAAAGTTTCCAAAGTAATTCCAATTTATACTATATCTACAGCTCTCTCTCTCTCTCTCTCTCTCTCTCTCTCTCTCTCTCTCTCTCTCTCTCTATATATATATATATATATATATATATATATATACAGGGTGAGGCACCTAAGTTGGCCACAGCAAATATCTCCGAAACGGTTTGAGGTATCGGAATACAGTTTGCGCCAATTTGTAGCAGATGATGGGGGAAATAACACATATCGTTTTCGTGTATGTACCATTCTTAATTGCGAAGATATTGACGCAACTTTATTTTTTTAAATGGAAGTATATATTTTTTCAGCAGCATTATAAAGGTCTCAAAGAGAGGAATACAATGATATAAATATTGTTAATATTTGAAGAGAAAGTGTAGAAAAAATGTGTTTTGCATTTTCTCAGAAACCACGTCATTCGTGTCTTTCCGAAACAGTTTTTCGGCAGGCGGAAAGTTTCTGCCACAGCGCTCTGCTCTAGAGAGAAATTGGTCGCTAAACTGTTCACGAGCGGGAGTTGACAGTTGTAGCAACTTGTGAGAAGGTGAAACATCTCTCAACACTTTCAGTTCAACGTTGGCTTTCGTAATGAAATTTACAAACGAAGAAAAACTCGACGCTGTTCTTATTTACGGTGAGTGTGGAAGGAACGCAAAGCAAGCAGCGGAAATCTACGCGAAAAGGTATCCGAATCGGAAGCGTTTGTCAAGAAAAACCTTGGTAAGAATATGCCGACGTCTGTTATCAAGCGGTGACTGGAATTCAAAAACACGTGAGAGAACGAAACCTGCTACCGGTGAGGACAAGGCAGTAGATGTTATGGCATGTGTGGCTGCAAACTGCCATGTGAGTTCGCGAGAGATTGCTAGAGACTCAGGTATAAGTCAGAGAAGTGTTCTTCGTATACTTCACCGGTACAAATTCCATCCGTACCACGTTAACCTTCACCAGCAGTTGCATGAAGGTGATTATGAACAACGTGTTCAATTTTGTAGATTTATCCTTATGTCACTGAGAGACGACAAAAGATTCGTAAACAGAATACTTTTCACCGATGAAGCGACTTTCACAAACCATGCACAAGTAAACCTAAGAAACATGCACTATTGGGCGTCGGAGAACCCAAAGTGAATCCGTCAAGTGGAAAATCAGCGGCAGTGGAGTGTGAACGTCTGGTGCGGGATCATTGATAATTTTATCATCGGGCCGTACTTCATTGAAGGAAAAATGACAGGTCAAGTATATTCTAAATTCCTCAAAGAGACCTTGCCAACGTTGCTACATGAAGTTCCTTTGGAGTTGCGTCTTGGCATGTGGTATCAGCACGACGGTTGCCCTGCACATTCTGCTGAAGTGTCAAGGGCAGTTCTAAATTAAACATTTGCAGGTCGCTGGATAGGAAGAGGTGGTGCGGTGAAATGGCCGCCTCGGTCACCCGATCTCACACCACTTGATTTCTTTCTGTGGGGAAATTTGAAAAATACTGTATACGCAAACATTCCTTCGACTCCAGAAGATATGAAGAGGCGCATTGCAGAAGCTTGCGGCAAGATAACGCAAGAAACGTTCCAATCCGTGCGTCGGTCGCTGGAAAGGAGACTGCAAATGTGTATTGCCGTGGACGGTAAACATATTGAGCACATGACGTGAAGACTACCCCGCGTTCTATTTTATGGAATGTAAATTTCTTTTATGCGTGCTAAAGGTCTTATTTTTTATCAATACTGTGTTTCATTGTTTTGCTCTCTTGTATTTAAGTTCTTATGTTACTGCACTGGCTTGAAGCATACCAAACTTATTCTGTGTAAATAACTTGCTGTCAAAGGAATAAAATTTGTATTCCACAATGCAGAATGTCCCGTATTGTTCAATCAATTAAGATAATCAGAAAACGACCGAATTTACACTTTACTTGGACGCACTCATAAAATGTAAATTTGGTATTTGATTGTCTTAAATTATTACGTTGTTGCATTCCTATGTTCCTCTTCTTAACATATAATTCATAATGTATTTTTTACTGCAATAGATGTAGTATGCAGGTAGTTTTAGAAAGTACTACCATTCAATACGTTTTTAGTATGCCATTCTAATTACAAAAGGACAATATGTTTTACTTTCTGCCTCATTTATAGTATATCTACAGTACAATAAAGAAAATATTCAATCCTCGTGATAAATTTGTGACAAACTAAATTAATTTTTGATTTTTTATTAAATTGAATTAATAAAAATTGTCACTTGCAGGTTTTCGGACGGTTACACGTCGGTATCACTTCACGACCCTCAGCCGTGGGCAGTGTTGACTCGCGAACGCGAGGTCGGATGTTGAAAGTTAGAAAGATAGAATCTGGCTACAAGCAATGTCAAACGCACTTTCCGTAAACAAGGAAAAAGTCTAAGGAACGTGTGCATCCGCGTCTATTACGTGCTACTTGACATGATGTATTTTTGCAAAAGTCTCTCTTCAAATATTAACAATATTTATATCATTGTATTCCTCTCTTTGAGACCTTTATAATGCTGCTGAAAAAAATATATACTTCCATTTAAAAAAATAAAGTTGCGTCAATATCTTCGCAATTAAAAATGGTACATACACGAAAACAATATGTGTTGTTTCCCCCGTCATCTGCTACAAATTGGCGCAAACTGGATTCCGATATCTCAAACCGTTTCGGAGATATTTGCTGTGGCCAACTTAGGTGCCTCACCCTGTATATATATATATATATATATATATATATATATATATATATATATATATATATATATATATATATATGCTCGTATTACATACAAAAATCTGTCCGGATCTTTCAGTGGTCGTTATTAATTGATTCGGTCAGCAACTGGCTAGATTCCCGAACGCCCTCCCAACAACCGTTGTTGCTGTTGCTGTTGCTGTTGTTGTTGTTGTTGTGGCAAGCGACACGTGCGCCTGCTCTAGTAGCTCGCACGCAGACACAACAGGGCTAATGGAATTCGGGGGCGCAACCGTGGCGGTGTCACTACAGGTGACGCGACAAATGCAAACAGCGCAAAGACCAATATGCTAGACAATTCACTTACGTTACCGTACGTTTTAAAATGTTCCTTTGGCTAAATAATATCACAACTAAAAGTCGCTTCATTCCAGAGAAACTGGAATTTTCTACAATTGGTAATTATGGAGGGTTGAGGGTCAAACATGGACTAGTGTAAAATCTGTCTTATTGTAATAATATTGTGATTCACAGGTCAAGTTTAAACATTCGTATTAAAATGACACGCACACACAACACATATTTATATACCAAAAGAATAAGAATTAATTTACAGTTTATTTTCTTTGCAAATGAAATATTTAAATAAATCTACGTTTTAGCTCACGAGGGCAAAGATTTTTTTCAATTTTATACACGAACGTAAATGCACTTATACATAATTTACTTATTTTCTGTTCTTGAAATTTATGTTTGACCTGGTGGATATTCGGATTGTAGGTAAAATTAGCATGTTACAGGACGTATCCAACAGAGAACCTACACTGCTCTTGAGAAAATCCGTCTTAAAATATCAAATAATATCTAGATGTCCTTCAACACTCGAACCAAGATGATGAAATAGAGAACTGTGACTCTGACCATAAAATCTCGGTTCGGTTAAACAAAACCGGCGATATCAACATGCTTACTGGCCAGGTTTTGTTTCCGTTCTTCTGTCGAAAAAACTCAACACGCTTGTGCTACACAGAGCAAATATTTTCACGATTTGGTGGCGTTCTGCGGGAAGGTCTTCGTGAGAGTCGATAATGAACAGCGTTGCTATTCTGAACCGAGGTATAAATAGGTGCACGAAGCGCATTGGATCACTGGGTGCCCTTGTACAGTGCATTTACTCATTGCGAAGTTTCAGCCGCGAGTTCTGTTACGTGTTCAACTCGAAATATAATTTTTGCAACGAATCATTCATTAATCACCATGAACAGAATTATAATCAGAATAATTACCTGTTGTGGAGAGACTTGTCGAAACGATTTACTGGCAGATTGTAACAGATTTCCGTTCGTTCGTCTTTACTGCCGACGAAAACGTCCTTTTCACGAAGCAGCCTCCAGTTAAAGTTCGGTGATATGTTCTTGTGAATCTTTAGTGCGGTGCGCACAGGTCGATTCGCGGGATAGATTTTACTACGCTGATTATTTTCGTACTTTCTTCAATGTTGCGGTGTCACACACTGCGTAAGTCAATAGTTGTCTAATTATGGAGCGAGAGGCGAAATATTCCTCGTATGACAATACGTGAGTGGACCCACTAGGGAAGGTCACTTGTGGTCCGGCTTTGGATACTGCTCCGGAATTTGCCTGATGACGACAAAATGCGCTTAATCGTATAAGCAGGTTCTACTGCAATAAGATTACAAGCCCCATCTAGTAAAACATCCATTAATTCTATGTACACTCTAAAACACGTACATTTTGTGGTAACAGGTTTTTCTCATTAGTCTTATTTAGAACCTACTCTAAGCACTTCTTTATAACTGATAAAACACCAACATTTATTTGCGGACACAAATTGGGACATTTCTCATTACAACAAAATATTATGATGTAAAATATGTGTATACGTGTCTGTTAATAAATATTGGTCATTGAATCTTAGTATTTGAAGTACTATAAAAGATGTAAAGTTTCGCCGCAGTTGTAGCGAGGCCACAGCCGCTGCCGCCGCCGCCAGTCCACGAGGTCGTAAATTCCTCTCTAAAAAGAGCGAGTGCACCCTCCCTCACTCCTAAGGAGCATGCGAAGCCCGCACGAGAATATAAAGAGCAGCCGCGGCCGCCCAAAGCACCACAGCCAACATTGTGGAGGAACGTGACAGCTAGAAGGGAATGCAAGGATCAGCCCCTGTTCTCGGACAAAGGGAACAAGAGATACTCATTCCTCAATAGAGCACCTCGAGTTTCCGAGAGAATTAACTGTTTGGATCTGGAACCAAGGAGGATTTGAGCACGCGCAGAAACAATGGAAGAACAAATGAATAGTGATACGCAGTACAGTGCAATTGAATACCTACATTTAGTTAATTAGTTTTAGTTTTAGGTAATGGATGCTTGAAGAAAATAAAATGAATTTTAAAACGAGATTTTAGGCAACTGTTTTGAAGATATTCATAACAAGTTTCTTGAATATTTTAAATGAGTAATAAATTCAATTAGCCTATTATTATTATTATTATTATTATCATTATTATTATTATTATTATTATTAACTTAAAATTTTTGAAAAAAACAGTTGTGAAGATTAAAGTATTTAAAGTTCAAGCTCTCGGAAATTCGACAGCAACTGAGGAAAGAAACAGATGAGATGTAATGATGTCATCAAAACTTTTACTATTATTATTTCGTACGGTGCATATATTACAGATAAAGTCAGAAATATGGTTAATTTTCGAATTAGCGGATCAATTCGCACATTTGGCAAACGCATAAGATAAAACTGTGTGAATGATGATGAATTCGGACATCGGCTAATTGGAGAATTAGCCTCAAAGCGCTGACTTAAGAAAGGTGATCATTCGAGTGAGAGGCGTCATGTGAATATGAGAAAAGTATGTTATTTTTAACATAAAATGTGTTGTACACTCTCAAGTTATTTTATGTAAATCGCGAAAGCCGAAGGCTAGAGACAAGTAAGGTATATTGTGAGGTTATGTTTGGTTGTTGCGTGAAAATAGAAATTAACAAGTGACTCAGCGGAACCAGAAACTAGCTCACTCTAGCCTTAACATCTACTCCAGTGCAGCGGTCTGATCCCTTGTTCATCATATTACCTGGCATTCCACGTCATTTTAACCTACATCATCTACCCTGAACAAATCTTGTCGGTTAATGTGCACATTATCATGTCCGAAAAACACTTCACAGCTCTTCCTACTTCGGACATTATCCATCCATTGTGGGTAATGTGTGATTGAACTAACTAATTCGTGAATTGGGTTCGTATATTAACCGTAACTTGAAGAGCGACAGACCGAGAGAGGTGGCTCAGGGCATCAAATTATATCACTGAAATGTCACTTACAGTTGTAGGTTCCCGGTGGAGGTTCTAGGTTCGAGTTTTGGACGGTGGAAGAATTTTCGATACTGGCTAGACAGCTAGGTCAAATTCAGTCGCTGTCTGGAGGAGAATTCTAGCTGCCGGCTGCTCTGATCGGCAGTTTTCAGTGGTTTCTCCGATCAATACCAGCCGAATGCCGGAGGAGTTCCCTAACAAACGGGTCACGGACCGCGCGCGATCTTTCCTTACTCCTTCTTGTCCAATCCTCACTCCTTACTTGCACACGCACTTGCATGCATTACTCTTTAACACATGTCGAGAGACCGGTCAGGAGCTTAGAGCTTGTCCCAGCTACCTCGCTGCTATGACTGGTACATATGGTTCACGAAAATCGGGAAAAGGTGGGTCAGCGTCGGATCTCACCATCAAGCGGGGAATTGAATTGAATTGAATTGAATTTGTCTTATTTTACGTGGCGAGACTCGGGCCATGAGGCCCGCTCTTCCGTCTGACCACGCAAATTTCGCTACGCTCCTATCAGAGCAGAGAAAGGAGGTATTTCTTGGGCGAGAAACAGGCGATTTTGAATTTAGCTCAGAGGCGTCATTTAGGCTTGAGGATCTTTTACACGCAAGTAAATCTACTAACATGGGACAGCCGGCTTTACTTCCCCTCCGAAGGAAGGCGTACGAAGGATTTTGTCGCGCGCTTCGATCGGGTTTGAAACCGCGAGCTTGGGTATAACAGTCCGGTACGCTAACCGTCACAACATCGCCGCCGCAGGGAATCACCGCCACCTTCCCAGGAAAACACAAGCACTACACTTATGGCCTTAGCAATTGACGCGCCTAGAATCACTAATCAATCAACTGAAGATTAACAGGGAATTTTCAGGGCCGCCCCAATGGCTGGTTAGTTCTGAGTAACCGAGGCGATAGGGCAGAGCCAGTGCTGGAGGCCATGAGGAGGTAATTGCGGCGCGCCGTGAATCTCCGGGGAGGCCGAAGGGAGAAGGCTTTGTGGGCGAGGGGGAAAACCAGAGAGGGGCGGCTGTGGCACACGCGAGCAGGTTAAATCTGGTGCTTCCCCATGCCCCCGCCCTCGCCTGTCTGGCGATTCTGTCGGGCTTGTGTGCTTGGCATGTGGCCGAATACGGAATTTTTCCAGTACGAATATTTTAATGATACACAAATAAGTTATTTATGCATCAAGAGCGTTATAAGGTTTCTAATGATCGAGCGACGACAAAAAAGCTAGAAAGTCTTTGGCCCGCGGACTTTATGTCGCCCGGGATCATTACAACCAGTTAATGTCCATGGTACATACATGATTTTATATTTTACCTAATTTTAATTATTCATATTTATTTATTAACTAGTTGTTAACTCAATTCGATTAATTGAGTTAACTCAAGTCGATTTGTCATTTCATATTTTCCTCGAACAATTTCCTTTCTTAATTCCCTCCGTAAGAGAACATGTACGAACAACATTCAACTGTTTTCACATGTTCCTCGTTACCAACATCCTCTTGATCCAAGTAAGTTATGCAGTGATTATGGAGCTCCGCATCGAAGGCAATAAAAAGAAATAACGTATCAGTAAAAAGTAAAACATTTTCCTAATATTTGAAATGCTGCTTGTTTCTTTGCATTGTGCTCCTAACAAAAGTAAACGAAAACAATCATAGAGAATATAAAATTTGCATACATATTTTACAATTTTTATAAATGTAAAAAACAATTCAAGCAAATGCATATGGACAATTCTTAAAATCAAAACCTATACTTAGTGCACATTTGAAAAATATTTTTTATATACATAAAGTCAAATCGAAAGTCACGATGGTATTAAAAGTATACATTCAAAAAATTGTTATAACATTATAAAATTTTCTAGGATTGATAAACGAATAAATATAGATAGTGCATTCCAGTGGTTATATAATTTGCTACACGAAAATTTCCAAAATGGATTACCTCTAGGACAATGGTAAAGTAACAAATCTCAAAAATTGTCATTTTGCAGCAGTTACATTTTAACTTATCTAGAGAAGAGAATTCCCTGCCAATAGCAGTGTTTTACTCTAAATTTTAACGGACTTTTGAACCATCTTTATAGAATTTTTTACTAGTAAAAATTTGCCTTCTAAAAATGCTTTCTAAAACTTTCACCTTTGGCTCAGAGCATTAACTGATGTCACTACAGAGCCTCTGACCGGGAGGTCCAAAGGTTCGAGCCCTGATGGTGGCAGGATTTTCAATACTAGCTAGGGCGAAGTCAGACGCTGTCGGGAGGAGAATATTAATGGCCGACTGCTCTTATCGGTAGTTTCCCGGAGTTTTCCCGATCAACATCAGGCGAATGCAGGAGAGCTACTCTAACAAACGTGCCAAGGACTGCGTGTGCCTATTCCTTGTCCTATCCTCACCTCTTAATTAAACAAACTTACACTGACATGCACTACACTACCACACACCTCTGGAGACTAGTCCTACCTACCTAGCGACCGACCGACCGACCGACCGACCGACCGACCGACCGTGGCAAAACAATTCACTACTCTCACGGGAATAATGACCTCAGCAGCTAAAGCGCCCGGAAACAGAAAGTAAACAATCCATAAACATTCTTCTCAGTAACGATTCTGGAGATGGGTAATTTTTTGCTCTCGAACGATCAAGACCCTACGCCACTTACAGGATTGTCCTATCCTGTCCTGTCGTATAACATTAGACTCCCGGGAGTGCGGTGTCTTCTTTAAATCGCCGCTGCCCCGCGAGCGGGTGGGTGGGTGGCGTCGCTCTGCGGCTGTCGCTCACCGCCCGCTGCGGCTGTCGCTGTCACTGCGGCGGCGGGGGGGGGGGGGGGCGGCGCTGTTCCGCGTGGCCAAGTGCAGCCACCGACTCTCGCAAATTCCGCGTCGTTTGGAGCCGCTCGTCACAGGCGGCGCTGTCGTTCCCACTGAGCTCCTAGGATCCCTCCAATTACACGCCGCAGCCACAATCCGTGGGGCTGCGCTGGCAAGCACTCGTTTCCTCGTTTAAATGAAAACTGATGTAAGCTGTTTCGGCAGACGCACGGGGAAAATACTTATTTGCAGCGAAGTGATAGCTGTACACTGACTGCATGCACTGCTCACTGATCGCTGTATACAGACAGTTACATGGCTCTAAAAAGTATTCAGTTTGCTGTAGCATCGTGGACATTTTATACATAACTGAACACTCAATTCATTTAATCAGGAATCAGTTCGCTCAAGTGTTTCTCTGTTTTCTTGAAACACGTTAATTCCCACTATCAAAAGAGTTAAGATTTTTACTTTCCCGTATACTACTACTAGTAGAAAGAAAGTATTGTAACGCTGCGGCGAAAAACTGCGATTTTTCAGAAAGACTCGTATCCTGGTACCAAAAAACAAATAAATCTTACTCCTACGTGTAGTAAATTACTTCTATACAAAGACTGTATACTCAGAATTCATGTTCTGTTGATGTTTGTTACCGAAAAATTAACTGAACGAAAAATGTGCGTCTGTCCATCCGTCCAACCGTCCATGCATCTCTCTAAGCGTCAGTCCGTTAGTCCTCCTGTTATTCTGTCCATCTATCCGTTTAGGCATCTGTCAGTCTGTGTGAAACTCTAGAGTCTAAACTATTATGGTGGTTTTCTTCAAAACTGATATTCACTCATCGACCTGGTGAACTCCATGTCCTGCGAATTTAAAAAGAAGATTTCGATTTTGGAGAGCACTTTACATGAAACATGATCGTGTTCAATTTTTTTTCAAAATTTATATTTTCATTACATTTCTCTCATCTTACACATCTCAATACAGTTTATATTTTTTTATATTTCTTCGGATAGAGCGAATTTTAACAGAGGATGTATCATTTTCGTTGAGTTCTCCCAATTTTCGAAATTCCCAAAAATTCAAATATTCGTTCCTACAACTACAATATTGAAGATAGAGATTTTCCCTTATTGAAATCTGTTGTTTAAACATATCTTCAAATAAGGTCACGTTCAATGTTTCGAAAATATGAGAATTTCGCGATAAATATAAACAATTTAAACAATTGTTTTCTGAAAAGAAACTACTACAAATGTTTTCTTAAATTTCTTCTCGTTTGTAGCAAAGAACGGTATAAAAATTGTACTGGCCTTGTTTTCTGCGAACCCTATTTATTTTTTAATATTACAAACAATTCACATCTCAAAAAAATATTTATGATAGAGATTTTTCCGTAATCAACACTGTTCTAAAAAATATATTTAAATAAGGTCACATACATTTTTAGAAAATATGAATAGTTTCGCATAATTTTTGCAACTTGATCGTCGAAGATGCAAATTCGAATTTCCCGCGCTTCTTTTCCTAAAGTGGGTTTGGCGACACATCAAGTTGACAACTCCAAAGTCGCGTCATGGCTGTTTCAAATTCAGAGAACCCTCATTCTTAAGCGTTTCCTACTGTATGCAGGTTTTGATTGTTGAATTTTTGATAACTCATTGGATTTAAAATAATTAATTTCTCATCATGAATCAGCCTTTTTCGTGATTGTCTGCATCCTACTTCTTGTGACGTATGGCTTTCCTCGACGTTTACTTACTGTTTAACGAAGAATTGTGGAGTGCTATCGATTGTTGTCTGGATATGCTGTCCCAATCCACTTTAAGTATTTAAGAGGTGTCGTTCCAGCCCGTTGGCTGGCGGAAGGAATGCATTTCGCACAGCGATGCAATCCTCGACTTTGCAATTTCGAGACTTCGCGAATCCCAACTGTATAGAACTTGTAACAACCTGTAACCTGTTGGCCTGCACGGATCATACAACTGTAAACGTAAATATTCGAATAAGACGCCTAAAGATGTCAATAATGCAAAACATTTCTAGAAACTTGCTGTGAAGGTACGATTGAGATCAGAGCTACGAGCTCCATTACAATTAATGATTCTCAAGATTTGCTCGTGCAGGTGGGTAACAAATAAACAAGTACATGCGAGAAGTACAATTAGAGAAAAATACTAGATAAGAAAGTTGACGGCGAGTGTTAACGCTTCAAAATTGTCATTAGAATGTTTAGGAGAGACGTAATATAAAATTTGACCTGCTGTTTGTCGTCATATTGTAAAGCGACAAGTGATCCTGGTTCTTGTTTGGCATTATATTCATGGTTTTTGATTGAATCATCGCGTGGACCTCGTTAGCTGATGTCTACACACATTTTATGCGTGCGTACAAAGCATTCAAGTAAGTAAAGCAATGAAGTAAACAAAGCATTCAGAGCATTTAAAGAGTATTCATTACGTGACCGGAGAATATTGTCAATTGCACTGACATTTGAATGACCACTTACAGCTCTCGATCACGTGAAAAATCTTTCTGATCCCTTTAGAAACAATATACCAACTAACGGATATGGACTCGCGTTTAATAAAGCTTGCTGGGGTCTTCTCAAAATTCCTCTAAATTCCTTGAAAATGTGACGTCTAGCACCCGCTCGTTGAGACAGTTCTGCATTCTGGCAGCGAGACAAGAGACGAACTGTATTTTAAATTTAGAATGCGATTTTGTGTTTTTTTGCGTCTATGGTCACGGTATTGGGACAAAAATCTCTAAGGTGCTTGAGTAAAGTTGCGGTACATCAGCAGCACATACTTTCTCGCATTATTTCTAAATTTTCATTTTTCAAAAATTCAAGAAATTTCACTGGAAATGAAACCCGCGCCATGCTTTTAAACGTTCCTTCTTCTATTCGTGGGGAAAATTGAAGAAAAAATTTGCAGCGGTTTTAGAGAAAATGTTTTTAAGAAATGTATTAATTTCAAACACAAATTACGCGTTTCTTCAAACTACTCGTTTCTTCAAAAAAGTGTATGTGATCTTATTTAAAGAGATAATTATTTACAACCGACTTTGACAAAGAAAATCTCTTTCTTTAATTTTCTTGCTTTGAAATGTCAATTTTTGCAATTTTCAAAGATATGGAGTGATCGCCGAAGTTGGATCTAGCACCATATTTTTTACCGGTTTTTGATACTCGCACATAAGGGGAGAACCTTTAAAGAAAAACATTGGAGCCGTTTTAGAGGAAAAAGTTGTTAAAATTTTAAAATATTCCCTATATACTACTCATATTTTTGAAAGCCAAAACAACTCATATTTTCGAAAAATTGTTTATGACTTTATTTAAAGAACTGTCTTTAAAGAACAGATTACATAAAGGAAATAAATCTCTATCTTCAATATTATATTTGTTGGAAGTCGTCCAAAAAAATTGCACATTTACAATCTGGCATTTCAAGGAACATGGGACTTAGATCATTCACTGCAGTGACATCAATTGATGCCCTGAGCCACCTCTCCGGGTGGGAAGAAAGAGACCGGAGCGAGTGGAGAAAAGGCAGTAAAAGGCGGTAAAAGGCGGTAAAAGGCGGGGCAAAGGCGGCATCGGGGGTCCGAACGAGGCGAACGAGAGTCGCGAGTGGGTGGGGAGAGTGAAAGACGGAGGCGATAGGCGGCGGTTTGGAGAGGACAGGCGCACGCAAGCTCAGCAAAGCGGCCGCTAAAGACGAGAGCAGCTCGGCGCTGTCGGCGGGCCCGCATCCGCCGCGTCCCTACCGACTCCTTAACGAACTTCCCAACTTGGGCAGGACTCGCAGCACTCCAGCACTCCGCCGCCGGAGGACAACGTGGCAGGCCTGCGTCGCGGATTCGCACGACATCGAAACCCAGCGACACGCGCGTTACGTCCTCCACGGCCCTCCCAGACAGGCGTGCGCGGAATACAAGAAATGGGGAGAGCAGCTTCACTATAGGCTCTCTTCTACCCTACTCTTTTTTTCATTCCATACAGCATTTTACTAGCAAGTAAATAAACTATACTGCATGAGGAATTAATTATAACATATAGAAATAATACGAAATATACAATTGGTTTTATGTTGAAGGATAACCAGGTGGCTTGAGTAGTCCCTTCCACAAATATCATAAATCAATTCTCCTTATTATCAAGTTAAAATCAACTGATAAATTTTACGGGAAAATGTTTTATTACCTAAGGCTATAGACCCCATCAAAATGTTCAGATGTGCACGTCGCTTCCTAAGCTCCCATACGTTCTGCCTTGCTCGTGAAATTGAAATTAACGGAGATGAAATTGATTGACGTAGGTTTTTTATAGCGTTAGGTGGCGGTGATCTTCCCCGTGGGATGGAGAGATCCATCGCCGACATACAGTTCGGCATGTGGGAGTTTACCACTACCAAGTATCTACAACAACTATCAGGGCACAGCCTCACACGGGACAAGATCAAAACTCCCGACTGGCGTCCCGTCATTTGTGGTATATAGTGCATGGAAGGATAAAAGGGTGTAAGTAAGAGGTGTGGATAGTTTGAGGAAGAGGAAGGAAAGATCCTGCGCGGCACGTGGTTCGTTTGTTAGGGTACTGCTCCGCCATTTGCCTCATGTTGGTCGAAGTAACCACTGAAAACTATCGATCAGAGCAGCCGGCCGCCAGAATTCTCATCCATATAGCGCACTCTCGGCTGAAAATGAGACCTGCACCATGCTGTTAAGCGTCCTTTACGGTATCCGACAACAAAATTTAACCAAAAAATGTTGCCATTAGTTGGAACATTTTGAAAATGTCCGAGGGGCTTCAGGTAAAGTTCTCCCAAATTAAAAGATCGGTTTCAAATTCCAGGGGCCGTAACATAAGACAGATCGATTTTGGAATATCAATTTTGGAGACAATTGGCTGAAAGGTTTAGGCGCTAGCTTGGACCACAGAAGGACAGGGGAACAGACAGGCATACGTTTTGCCGTCAATCGATTTTTCGATATCAAGGACTCACAAAACGTGTTAGAGGAAGTATTTATTATACATAGATTTAAGATTTATCCCCTTTTTTGTTACCAATTTACGGCAATAAGAGTTTTTTTGTTGAAAATTGAACCTTTTTCCCGCAGCATTACAATACTTACTATATACTGCGTAAGCAGTAGCGAGAAACTAGTATATATTACGTGAGTAGTAGCGAGAAAGTAACAAGCACTATTGTTTGGACAATTGCTGGTTATCTTAGTTGTTATTGCTGGTACTAGTGGTAACGAAATAAAATTATTTAATTTCGAACATTTCTAGACCGCTACGACGGTTTTTCTACCTCCTTCACTCGATATCGACCTGTGTGATGCCGATCTTTTTATCCATACCATACTTGGATTTTCAATTTTTGGCTCTCCCCAGCTGGATTATGGTGTAAGGTTAGCGTATTGCTGAGGCAGTACCTTTAGCTTTCACTAACAACTGATTTAATGGCATGAACTTATTGCTATTTTTGTATTTGTACTTAGCCATTATATGTCCCGTAAAGGGCAGTTGGCTTTGGCGCCGTTTGATCCCGGGGTTCCTAGTCGGTCACCCAACCAAGAACTCGCGATATCTCGAATTCGCTTAATCTTCGTTGTTAACGAACGTTCTTTAGATAGTTAACGAATACGGCTAGCGACGCCGATTTCGCGGTCGTGGCATTTCAGTAGAACCATATCAGCATCCGCCTGGATGACCGAGGGAAACCACGAAAACACCGGTCAGGATGGCCGGCACGGTGATTGAACCCGGATACCTCGAATGCGAAGTCAGCGCACTACGCCCTTAACCACTTCACTCGGTATAAATCCCATAGTGTGGCGTAATTTTGAATGGAAAAGAAATCAACGTGCTTACAGTATTTTCGAGACTATTGAGCTTCCCTAAACTTGGGGTTCTCACAACACCACAGGAGTTGCAATTCCGCGTTCAGAACCCTCAGAAAGAATTCGACTGAGGAGGGCGATTGGCGCAGTGATTGGTCCTTTAGGGCGGGAGGAGGGCGGCGAAGGAAACCCTCCGGTACGCGGAAGGCATTTCAGAGCGCGCCACCGCCGACTGAAGAAATTTGCCCACGAGCGCAAGAAGAATCTTAATGAGATGGCCTCTGCGACGCCACAATTACACTCACTCAGCGGACGCACAAACACGAGGCACCTCGCTGCAATCTCTTTCGGGATACGGTGGGTGAACGTTAACACTTGCGCACTACCGCCATTTAGGTACCCGGAGAGCACTAGGGGGTTAACGCAGGGCCCCAAAACAAATTGCAATATAATTGAAGAAACTTGTTATATTTAAAAACTGATGATACACGCAATTACCAATTCATTTGCAACAATATTATGCAAGTTTTTTGTAAAGTATTTTTTTTTAATTTTTGATCCTCGGAAAATACATAAGTAATTTTCTGTACTTGCCGCTATTAAACGGATAACACCTTTTTTTGGGGGAAGGCGCAATGCAACATCCACAATAATGATTTGATTACAGAACGGTTATATGCATCAAAAGATAATAAAATAAGATTGCAAGATGTGATTATGTGCTTGGCTGCAAGAGATCTACGGAGTTTCAACAAAGTGATTAATCATGGCGACGGTTTCCAATGTTTTGTGACATCCGTTACGCATTCTAAGACGAAACCATCACGTTCTCATCATGAAAGATGAAACAGTAATTCTTCACGTAAAGTACGATATAAAGAAATAACTATGTGCCTATGTAATAATAAATAGTAACAACTTCGAGGTCTCCATCACCCTTATTGATTTGAGAATGCACATAGGGGAGGGGCCCGCTCAGGTGGCTCAGGGCATCAGTTGTAAAGCAAAAATGAAAACCGGGCTAAGTGCCAAATGTGAAAATTTGCTTTCTGTGTTGAAATGTGTGGTAAGTGCCAAGCACAATGCGGTGAAAAAAGGCTCTCTGAATTTCTCATTTTTAAGGGCTCTAAAATGCGCATTGGTCAAGTCCTAGTAGCTCTGAAATTAAAGACGAGGTAAGTGCCTTGCACGGGCAACGTGTTTACCGTGTATTTACAGAGAAATTATGGTTCATTATTTCTGTGGGATTGAGAAGTGTTTTTGATTCAATATTTGAAATAAGGGACACAGAGTTGCAGCAGTATAATGAGAGAAAAAGGCGTAGAAAGGGAGAAAGAAGTGAGAAGAATCTGCAGAAAAAGATGCGTTGTGAAGGAAAATCGTATGTTAATACCAATTGGAAACATTGGAAGTATTGGTGAAGCAGCTCTCAGCAGAATCTGACTTGTTGGAAAAAATCTTTTTGACGAGACTGGTTAAAAAAATTTCATGTCTGGTCACTCATATCTATCTTGTGATCGTGATTTTGCGCAAACTGAGAAAAGACAAAGATTGGGAAAATGTGAAGTTCCTTTCTATATTCTCGGAGTACTTGCTTGAGAGAACCAAGTTTGGCATTTCAAAAACTAAAGGGATTACAATCAATAAAGACAATCGAGGTGTAAACAGCATTAAAACAAATTTTAATGTTGTGAAACCATGGACCAATGCAAATGTGCTGAAAATGGAGTTGAAATAGAAGATATTAAAAGCAAGCAGCAATATGAAGCAGTATTTAGACACTGGAAATACAAAACACTATGAAACAAGAGAATAAAGAAGATATTAAGAAGATGATTCTGTATTATTCGAGGGAAAAGAACACAACTTTCAACAGACGAATGGATGAGTGATTTGTTAAGCTAACTATAAAGTGATTTACAGTTAGTTTAAGATTTATTACTCAAAAATCCAGTAAGAACTGTATGTGACGTATGGGGGAGAAGATAAGTGATTTTTGTTTCTATATATTTCCTTACTCTTTGTTACACATACACTGACACTATTATGAGCTTGTTATGTGTAGGGCAGGACCTCGCTGGTAGGAGATAGTATCTAGTAGGGAAAACCCACAAGCCGACGTGTATGTCAGCGTTGTACCTCGCCGTCTAGCAAGGAAATATCACATCCACCTCCCGCGATAAAAACATGCACTACTCTTGTCGGACTAATAACCTTAGCAGCTGACGAAACACTAATCAATCAACTAGGAGGAAGGGGAGACCCGCCCCCATGCTTTGATCAAAGAGACCAACGACCTCCCTTGGACCACAATCTTCCCCAAACGCACAAACTCAGCTTTTGGAATGAAATCAGATACCACCTAGTTTGGTCATTCAGCTGGGTAGAAGAAACGGGAAACTACCGATCAGAGTAGTTGACCTCTAGAATGCACCTCCAGACGGCTCCTGAATTCGACCCAGGTGAATAGTAATAGACGAAAATCCGACACAATCAAGATTCGAATCCTGGGTCGTCTCGGTCAGAGTCGAAGGCAAATGTAACGCTGGGACACCGTTGCCTCTAAGCGCTTTTAACACGAGGCTCCGAAGCTAAAGACTGCATTCCAAAGCACCTAATTGTTTGAACACTAGGGTACAACCCAGTTTCGTGCTGTGTTGATCGTGAATGTTTAATCAACTTTGAGAAACTAATGGCGTTTCGGCTAAATTCAACATAAGAATTTTTTCAATCTTCATATTTTACTAGTTCAGGTATCATTACGAAAGAGGCATTCTACGCGCATGATTAGAGTCATTGTATACGAAAATAATTTGAAATTCAAATATAAGAGTTGCACTAATGTTTAAGTGATTGCATATTTACATGATTCACGCCTTCACTGTGAAAAATGTGATGAAAACTAAAAAAATATAAATTATGAAATAAAATATGTTACATACACAATAAGGTATCATACACAATGATATGTGACACACACATACACATGGTGATTTTGAAACAAAGCTTTTTTGATTAAATATATAATTATTCTACATTGCATATGCCGAATACGTAATTTCCCAAAATAAAACGATTCTTCTTCACGGTACAGTGCTTTATTCATAGTCAGGAGTACCTTTAGTAGCTCGTAACACTTGCGAACCTCTTACTCTTTTTCCTAACTCCACTGCATGAAGGTAACCTCCCCCGACCTCCTTTCCCAGAAGCGGCGACCGTCACCATCAGCGTCACAGGCGCTCCCCACACACTGCACGTGGAGGAGGAAAGGCCGGAGACGGGGTTAAGCACATTAGGGGCACGCCCCGCACTTACCCTCCCCTCATTTGCACTTCAAACCCCGGCTCAGCCAAGCAGGAACGAAAAAATGCCGTTCGCTCATAGATGCTGCGAGCTACTTCTCGAGACGTCGTCTTCGAGTAATGACATGCTAACGGCCTTCCAAGGGATGCAATTACGAAAAAATATTATGACACTTTAGATATAATATTGAATGTATTAATTCTTCGATGTTAAACATTTCAAAATAAATTCAGGCACATAAAACTCCATCGAAATAGAGGCAATTCGTAAGCATTACAATTTCACTCTATAATAATAATAATAATAATAATAATAATAATAATAATAATAAAATCTAAAGAACCCATTATTTTAGCATGTTCGAAAATCAAAATATACGGTTTGCATTAAATGTTGATCAAATTTCTCAGGTATTTCTGGTTCGGGCCCCTAGTGAATAATATAATTGCTAAAACAAACCATTCACTGCTGCTTCTCAAGTTCGAAATTTTAAGTAAATTTTTAGATTAAAATACTGTGTTTTCCTAAACATACCAACTTTTTAACATTTTACGGGAGTGAACATGATTATTTGTATTCCAATGGCGAAACTACAATAACGAAGTAAGCACTTACTAACAAAGTTGTATTAACCTTTTAATGCATGTTACAAAGAGAACTTTGAAACACGTCATTATATTTCATAATACTACTAAAACTTCGTTCTTTCTTCATCTTTCTTTAAAGAACATTAAAATCAGGAAATCAAAATATATTTTAACTTAGGTTAAGTTAATCGCAAATAGATTGTAAATTACTTAAATGACTCAATATAATATTATTTGCTCTTCAAGTTTAAAGAAAATGATCTCAAAAAGTAAAATAATACAAAATTATCTAAAATCAAACAAAACTCGCTCATTTTGTTCAACTTATGCTTACAATCATAATAAAATTGTTAGATGCTATGAATTTTTTAATTTATAAGAACAGAAAAACTAGGAAATAGGTCTGCTATCAAAGAAACATGGTAACATAAAAATCCCTTTCCTAAGAAGGAAATCGAATTTAAATCTTACATTAAAATCGGATAATTTACTGTGTCTCAAAAAATGCCTTTTTATTCTTATATTTACATTAAACAGTGGCTGACTCAATGTACTAGATTCTCGTGTTTTTAAGCTCCACAGTACGTACCTCCACTCCTTTACTAACATTAGTTTAATTCAGGATAGATTAGCATATCAGTGCAAGAACTCTTGCGTGTATGACCCCACTCTCTTCCCTAACCTTCTATACGAAGAGAGAGAGTTGTTAACAAAACGTGTTTATTTGGTAAAAATGGATGTAGGTAACTTCCAAAGTACTGACAGAATATTAAATAAAAATAACAAATGCGATGCATATTTGAAACACTTTTTAACGAAGGTTTATTGGGTATTACATGCAGATGTTTCATAACACTTCCTTAAATAACGTTTTAAGAAACAATCCTCGTTGACAGCATGCTTTCCACTTTTCTTCATAGACACAAAACTATTAGAAAAGCTTTTTCCTCTTGAGAAAGCAACGAAAAGTATTTTCGGGCAATTACAACTCTACTCTTCGCGATGTTTGAGATTGAAATACTCTATGACAAAATCTAATTGCCAGAAACGATAGCTCCTGTATTAGAAACAATTTTGCAAATAAAAAAGAGCTTCAGATTTCCTATAATAGTTTTGCTCTCGAAATAACCAACCCCTCAATCCTCTCGGATCTAGCGATATGAGTCTCGTCCTACGCCCTTTTTAGAGAGACTTCGTCAATTGTAGTTCGAAAACGTAGATTATCCAAATGCTTCATATTGCTCAACTGTTTACTTACACATAATCATGCAATGTACTACATATTATAGCAGTAAAGGTATTTCACTATTGAAACTATTACTATTATGTATAAGAAGTACATCATAGTACATTACATTCGATAATATTTTTGCTGATAGATAGTATCTGGGATTTGTTGAAATGAAAATGAATATTTATTCGGCCCTGGGCTCTCTCAGCTCATGAATGGCATAGCCAATGTGATAAATATAAATCAAAATCTGATTCTCAATCTCGCAAATGTTTTTCAATTTCCACACGAATATCTCAGCGTATCCTTCGTTTCGTAGTTTAGAACCCTGGACCGCTTCTTCTCCATGGATCTGCCTTAATCTCCAGTTCATTTCCATACGAGAGCCCAGTTTGATTCACAAAAGCTGCGACGCGGGAAAAATATCGCCCCGAAAGATACCCTAAATTGCGCGCGTACATCGGGGCAACATTACGCGCCGGGCAGACGAGGCCTCTACCTTAATGGGCCGTGGTAAGTTACACGCGAGGGCGTTTCCTTTTAAAAGCAAATTAACCGAGGTCTTAAGGGAGCGCCGGGCTGCGCTAGAGGGCACAGAGGTCGCCCGTTACTTTGATTTACATGGAAGCAGAGCCCTGAGGGGATATAGTATCTGGGTTCCCTTGCGGGATCATTTCCTTCGCTTTCTCTCCTTACTGGAAGAGATTCTTACATCGATCCGGCGGGTAAGTGACATTATATATTAGTATAGGTGTTGTGGTGCGTTATCGTTGGCATCTTTCATGAAATAATTGTAAAGGTTGTCATTGCCAACAAAAGTAGGCCACACAACATGACTTTTGTTGGCAATGACAACCTTTACAATTATTTCATTATATATTAGATTTGAATTCACAACATTACGTCACATATTGTTTCGCTTATTAAAAGAAACTAATGGAACTCCCCCTGATTCTTTCCACTGACCTCGCTCAGTGCAGCCTTACTTTACCAGCCTTACCGTTCCATGTTTACTACGATCACCGTTGGTATAGCCCTGAAATTTAGTTACCAGATCAGAAGCTATATAGAAACACACATTCAAAAAGGCAAATGCGCCTTAAAACTTCACTAAACTGCAAAACCTAATACATAGGGCTCGTTATCAACTTCGAGCAAATGTTGTAAATTTTCCAACTACAGAGGAAAAAGTGTACTTCATGGAGCATATAAAATATTTTCCAAAATCGTAACTTGAAGACTTCAGAAAATAGTGGATAATATTCTCCTTGAAGAGCAATCAGGCTTTAGGAAAGGCACATCGTGCACAGATAACGTATTCACGATCAAATAAATTATATATTTCTGGATTACGCCCATGCATTTGACATAGTTAAAGAAATAAACTTTGGAATATCATGGAATATAGAGATATTCCTATGCTTTTAATAAGAGTTATAATAAATATGTACGAAGGTTTTAAAACATCATACAAAACAAAGTAAGGCCAAATCTTCACTTTCGCGTCATACAAAGCTGCAGGATATCGCCTGTTATATTTATTTTATATCTCGACAAAGGTGTCCGAATGTGGAAAAAAAATAGATAATTTTAATATATCAGAAGTCTTGGATGAATATAAATTGTTATAGAGACTAACGTATGCGGATGTAGAGATGACACTTCTAAATGATGCAAATGTGATGCAAGAGGGCTATTTGAAGTGCAAAAAATTACTAAAGAGGTTAATCTGACAATTTCGAAAGAGAAAGAAAGGTAATGCGTTTTGAGGGAAAGTGGCTTGTAAGACTAAAGATTGTAATACAAGATAAAATTGTGATGCAAATTTCATTTAATTTTCTGGGCTGCCAAATATCATATGACCGACAACTCCATATAACCAGAAGAATAGAAGTATTCAACATATGGCAGTAAAACCAGACACAGTTAACGTTTCACCCTCCTTCCACCAAGTTTCAACAAGACCAATTACATCAAACGTATTAATGTAGCCATGGAAGTCTTGATTACCGAGCTTAGAGCCTAGACCTTTGATGTTCCAACACCCTATTCTTAAAACCTATTCTTGCCTATTTGGTGAATTGTTGGGCACCGACTCACCGCGAACTTCCTGCTGCTGCATGTTGGCAGCCATCGCCCTCGTACGCGGACCTCGCTCCACGCTTTCGGTCGCGACCCGCCCGGCACTCGACGAGTGCTGTGAGCTCCGCCGGGATCGCGAGCGCGACCGCCGGCGCGAGCGTGACCGCGATTGTCTCCGCCTCGATGAAGTGGGGTCAGAAGTCGTCCGCGCCGCCCCCGAACGAGGCGCAGCTGCCGGTGCGGCCGCGGTCCCGGCCCCGGGCGCGCGCGGGGGCGGCCGCGAGCAGGCTCCCGATTGCTCGGAAGGGGTGTCCGCCCTCCTGGGGTTCTGCCCCCTCGCTGAGTTCACGGGGCCCCGCCGCCCCGCCCCCTCCTAAGCCCGCGGACGGGCCGCCAGCTCGCCCAGGCCGAAGCTGCGCCCTGCCACGACAAGCTTGTCGAAACGAATAGACGCCTTCCTCCCGCTCGCTTTCGCCTCCTGCAAATGTGGAATTAACGCCTTACGCGTTTGTCGCACTGCCCAGCTCAAGTCCTCTCGGACGCGCACCTTGCTATTCTGGGGGAGATGCTCCCGGGCTGCACGCAGCAGCTCCTCCCGCTTCCTGAATGAGGCTAGCTTGGCCACAATCATGCGCGGCTGTCCCTCACGCCGCCGCCCGGTCCGGTGCGCGCGCTCGATGTCTTGAAGCTCCAGCCTGACACCTAGCTGCTCAGCTAAACCCAGAATACATCTTTCCGAATCCGCCCATGACTCGTTCCGCTGCTCTGGAATGCCAGTAACAATGATATTGTTACGACGCGATTGGTTTTCAAGGTAATCCACCTTGCGCACCAGCCGCTCGTTGTCTGTCTGCAGCGACTGCACTGTCGCCTCTGCCGACGTCACCCTAGCCTGTAAAATATCGATCTTATCAATCATCTCCTTATGGTTTCTATTCAAAATGTCGATGATCTCGGCATTAGTGGGGGGGGGCGGGATTCAGCTCCACCCCACCGATCGCCAATAGCACCGCCATCACAGCCGCGCCCAGCACGCTCGCAAGTAGCCCCAGCCCCTGCGCTGTGCCCCGGGCACCGCCACCGCGCGGCAGGTAGCCCCTCACCCAACGGCCGATAGCCGCCCGCCACTGTTCTGTCGAGACCATCCTGCAGCAGGTAGCAAACAATTCCGCTCGGCTCGGCGTCTGGACTGAGACTGTCGCTACTGGGCGTACAAAATTAAACGGCTACTTGACCGCGCAGGGTTGGGAGACGTCTCTCCGGAAATGGTGGGAGTTAGGGGAACCCGTGAGATGGAACGGCTGATTTCCAATAGACTTGCGGATATTAAAAGGCAAGAGATCTAGGCAGCAACGGCTGTAAAACGTTCGCTAGTAGCTCAAATCCATGCGAGTCCGTTATGGGGTTGCGAAAGTTACGTTCATACTCTCGGAAAGGACGCAAGAGGGGGATACGCTTGGTTCAGGGTTGGGGGATGGATGCAGCGTAGACTAAAGGACGCAAGTGGTAATGGCATTTGTGTGCTTTGAGGTGATAGGGAAGACTGGATCCACATCCTCTTAATTTGCTGTGCAACCGAATCATGGAGAAAAAATGGATGGGAATGGGAAATTACTACTTCCTAAACAGGAACGTAACGCTTGCCCAAAACATTTTAGGAGATAAAAGGTCTAAATTCATGAAAGAATTAGGAACATTTTTAGGAAAGGTTCGGACCATTAGGGAAACTGAAATTAGGGAGTGGGAAAACAGCACCGGTTAGCATGAGCGGAGCCTAGACTGGAGAGAAATAAGTCAATAAGCTAACAATATGTAAGTTAATCAGAAATTTTATGTTAAGTTAGTAAACAGTTAAGAAATAAGTCATAAATCGTAGTCAATTGGTAAGTAACAGGTCAATATAATAAATAAAATAAAACTTGCATAGTAATAAGCACATTAGGGGGGGGAGATAAGGGGGGATCGAAAATATAAGGGCAGAGGCGCTGGTGCGGACGATCTTCTGTGGCGCTGTTTGATTTCAGGAGCTGAGGAGGCCAAGCACTGGAAGAAGACGGCGGGACGCCCACGCCAGAAAATAAATAGTTAAAATAAACGTCGGATAGATTAGTATGTATTCGGCTTCTGACGGCAGGTTTTTCCCCCTTCAGGGGTTTTTTCCTGAGCCGTACCGTATGGTCTCTTTTCCGCGGCTTTGATGCGATGGAGAGACCATTTGGGGTGAATACCAGAATTCGAAAGATTAGAACGCGAAAGGATGTAGGTATTGTAATGGCTTAAAGGCCTTCGGCCTAGCCACATAGAATCAAGTAAGCCAAATTGTGTGTAATAATTACCTATTAAATAAAAATAATATAAGTATTCAACATAATTTGTGGATTACAAAAAAACTAGTACGCGAGTCTGTGCCATTTTGTAGCACCACTAGTTCTATTATTCGTCTAGTACAAAACTTAATCTTAAACATTTTCTGCAAAGAATATCCTTGTTGTTATTTCTCTCTTGATTGCTATGAAACTATACTACTATAAGACCCAGAACTTTCAAAACGTATATTTAGCCTTTTGGTATACAATAACTGAATGGACCAAATATCATTGCAATGCCCTATTCATTTTTCATTCACAAATTTGATAACCTATTTTCCTGCAAAGCATCTAAAACTCAGAATAGATAATAGTTTGTTATAAACAGTACAGTTCTTCACAAACCGTTTCAAACACAGAGCTTTCTATTATTTACTAGGCTGTCCGGGTGACGCCGCGTCCATGGCGAAAGTGCCGAAGTTTCGGTCGCCATTCTGCGACCTTCCTCAGGGCGCAATGCTGAGGAAGGTCGCAGAATGGCGACCGAAACGTCGGCACCTTCGCCAAGAACGCGCGTCACCCGGACAGCCTAGTAAATACTGACTCCGGCCGCGGAAGCCTACGCTCTCACAGAGCTTTCTGTACGCGGGCACCACACGCTTCGTGTTCCTGCTTGGTATTCTGCATTCAACGTGTTTGCGTAATTTTGTTATCATTGCAAATGAGCACATATTTGTATAATTTTTGCAGTAAATCAAACCGCGTCAATTCTGCGCCTCATAGTTAAAATTTATTTTCGTTGCGCACGCAAAACACGATGTGGGTACGCAGGGAAAATCCGATAATTCCTATCATTTACAATGAATCACTTGATTAGGAACCAAATTTGGTTCGAATATTTCAATTAAATTACCAATTTATTGCGATAATTCAAAAATTAATTCAGAAAAATGCTATATTCAGTGCATATACATTGAATATCAAAGTAATATGTGGATTAAAGGCGTTTGTGTTAAACAATGAAAAGTTTTTTGTGATATACAAATAAATACTGCCCATAAAATAAATCAATGTAATACGAGAAATGAAACATTGAACATCAAAAAGAAATACTTAAGCGTACGAAAAGATCTTATTGACATAGAAATGAAATGAATAATCGATCAGATGAAAAGATGACAGTATTACTAGTCTTATAAGTATTCAGTGTACAAAAATACATGTCAAAGAAGCACGTTTCTGAAAAATGATAAAAAATTATAATAAAAACCTGTGTTCTAGCACAGACGCGTAAATGAATTGCTAAGAAGCATAAAACCTATCATTATTGTCAAGAAATTGTTTCCAGGAAAGGGAGATTTATCTGGAGAGTAACGAGGAAGGGAATTATTTCTTTAAAACTTCATTAATTTTGCAAAAACTGTGTGTTAGTCACGCCGCTGCTTTATCTTCGAAAACCACATTTTTCGTTGGTTTTTATTTGCTCTGCGTTACATGCTCAGTTTTTACATTTTTCTTTAAAAATAACCGAAGTTATTCAGTGACACCAGAGAAGATGGACTTTTAAAATGTTGCATCCTTCATTTGCAACTTCCGAAAGAAACTCTTTTTATATCCGCGCCTTCTCTGTTCCATATTTTACCGTTTCATAAGTGCGGACTCGCCATTTTTATACGAGCCCCGGAGCGCCCTTTCATGCGCTATAAATAATACTAATGTGGCTGTTTTATTGTTGGATTTTTCCACTCCTTCGGGAGTTTCTTTTGGATTCTCGATGTGCCGCAGGGTATATTCGCCTGTTAGAGAGGTTCAGGCGCGCCATTTTCTCAGCGAATTCCTTCCGTCACATTCGCTATCTCCGTCATTTCTCGGAAGGCTCCCACCATTTCTCCAACCTTTCTTTTCGAGGAACTCGCGCCACTCTACTCCAAATGCCGTAATTCGTATCAGCGCCTCATGTTATCTTTCTACCAACATCGTTCTCGAATGATTATCTAGCGTGTGAATAGAGGGACCCATAATCTTGCCCCTGCTATTTTACTTTACACTTTTACACCAAATGACGAAGTAAGATTCTCTCGTACACTGTTTCATCGCTTCTCCCAGATTAGATTAGATTGATTTTGTAAAAAAAAAAACAGTAAAGACTGTATGTGACGTATGTGGGGGTTCATCTACGCTCAATATAGAGAACTTATTTGTATCGGTAAACGAATTGCAGGTATCATTTTCCTGCATTGCTCACAAAAAAGTAACTTACCTCTACTCCTACCATTACATGCAACAGGAGAGTTCAACAAAACGTACGCATAGTGAAGCTACATTTACGTCCAGAAGCAAAGCAAGGAGCCATCTTAGCATTTGCTCAATGGATCAGAGAACCTGGACAAAAATATGATCGAGATGGGAGTCATTGACCCAGAAGCTGAAGTACATTATTTGTTACAAACATATTAAGTCTTTTAAAAAACATACAATACAAATGTAAACTAAATCATTATATATCTCTGTTTTGTTAAAATAAACATTATTTTTCTTTTTGATAATCAGTATAGTCCCTATTTGTATATAAACAGTTCTGCAGTAGAAAATATTTTACTTTCAAGTTAAATTTGTGAACCGACTTCAGTTGTTTAATGTCATCTGGCATTGCGTTGTAAAGTAACGTACATGTATTGTATGTGGATTTCTGGTAATGAGCTGTTCATACTGACACTTGATGAACGTGATTTCTACGAAGTGTTGTGATTATAAATATCATTATTGCATGAAAATATGTTCCCACCGTTAAGTACGTCAGTTTTGACAAATATTACAGATTCGTAAATAGGTCCGTTTTCATCATCGCAGGTTTTAATGTATTTTGGAACGTGATGTAAATCATCCGTTCAGTTTCATTGATATTTCCGGGCGCGTCAGCAATTTTTGGTCATTAGTCCCGTATGTGTAGTGCATACTTTTTTCCTCTCCCGCTGGAACGTACGACTCAGCGTCGACCAGCGGGGTTTCCCACCTCGAAATATCTACCTCAGTAAGGTACCGCCTCAGTCAGGACACGCGAGCGACTGATTCTTCGCCATGAGTGGGAGTGTAGTGCAGGCAGTGTGTATGTGTGTGTGTAAGATATATGGGAACAGTGATAAGAATTGCGAGTGAACGGTGGCCTGTTTAATACCACAGTCCTCCAGCATTCGCGTGGTATTGATCGAAGAAATGTTGGAAAGCTGGCAGAGCAGCCGGCCGCTAGAACTCTCCTCCAACTACGCTAGTTTCGAAAATTCCATCACCGTCGTGACTCAAACCCTAGGATCTCGCAGTGAGATTCGATACAGTGACAACAGATGGTTACGGTTCAGTTTCTTAGTGTTTCGAATCAACTCAGCTGTAGTTCTATATTTCACATTCACTCCGTTACTGACCTTTCTCTTCTGCTCCTTTTCCCCATTCATTGCTTTTGTTGTCACGCGCCCTTTTTCCGCCTCGCTGCCTGCCCGCTGCCATTTCCATCCGCCGCGCCGCCCCTCCTGTTGCCGGCGGCCGGCCCGCTCGCGTCGGCGCTGTTTTTCCCGGCGCGGGGGCGGGGGCGGGGCCTCCGGCTGCCCCGGCCGCCCTCGGGCGACAGATAGCGCCACCTAATTTCCGCCAAATCCCCCGCGTCTCGTTTCCGCGCCGGCCAGGGCCTCGTCAGGGCGGCCGGGGGCGACGGGAGGGCGGGCGGCGGGGCGGGGCGGTGAAGGAGAGCAGTGGCGAAGCAATAAGGCGGTGAATGTAAGCGCGCCGTGGCGATAAGACGCCATGAAAGGGACGATAGGTTGAGGGCGGCAGTTCACCGCGTAGGGGCGAACGGGGTAGCACGGCAGTGGGCACGAACCCTGAGGGGGGAGGAGGGGCGAAATGGGGTTGGAACAGGCGAGAAAGAAAACGAGCGGCGGGTGGGGGTGGGGGTAGGGGGAAGGCGCAAGTACGGGCGGAGGGGATGGGGTGGAGCGCTAGGGCGGTGACAAAGGGGCCGCTCGGGAGCGAGGGTGCTGACACGCGTGTGGCAGCATTACTACATCAGGTTGGTTATACCTACGTTAATACGTGTAACACAGCTAACACGTGTAGAATGGGACAATTTTACGAGATTGAGAAATGAACGAGGTTTAGAAATGTACCAAGTAGAGAAATGTACCAAGTAGAGAAATGTACCAAGTAGAGAAATGTACCAGGTTGAGAAATGCACCAGGTTCAGAAATGCACCAGGTTGAGAAATGCACCAGGTTGAGAAATGCACCAGGTTGAGAAATGCACCAGGTTGAGAAATGTACCAGGTTGAGAAGTGTACCAGGATGAGAAAAGTACCAGAATGAGAAGTGTATGAGGAGGGGAAATGTCGTTCAGTTGATTTATCTCTGTAGTTAAAAACATTACGCGGTTTCTTTTACAAAAATAGTCGAGTTTTCTACTCAACAAAATTTCATGACTTTTTCTTTAAATGAAAGGTAAGGGGCCTTAGGTATGTTACCATTTATTCTAATTAACCAGTTTTACAGCACAAACACTAAATTTTAATACCTTAAAATTAATACGAGTACAATGAATGCTATTTGCAGTCGTTTTACATTCTCACATACTACATACGTGGTGTAGAGAAAGTTATGTGGCAGTAAAAACAGCAATAAATAACTGACAAAAAAAGGCAATTTTTTGAAAAAAGTTCGTTCTTTACTTAATTAATGACATGTACATGTTTCCGAAAATTTTAGTAGTTTTCGTGCAATAAAAGTAGTTACTTTGAGTGAAGTATAGGCAAAGAAAAATAGTTTCTAAACACGGCTGTAATTTTTTCTTGATACTTATTGTATGAATAATACTAAATGCACTAAATAAATGGAATATACGCCATAATGATTTACTCTTTTCATTTTTCAAAAACTGCAAAGTAATTTTATTAAATATCTCTCACATTATTAATTACATTCTGGACAATTTTCTATGTATTATTGAATTTATGAACACAAGCGCTTTAAATTTCGTAGAAAGTTTCTCGAATACACAGGAAAATCTGTGAAAATGAGAAGAAAATTATTCATTACCAAACATTTTCTCAAGCAAGCCTACTATTTTTTCAATGAAAATTTGCATAGAGAGTTTGCTTTACTCTTCTGAAATATTCTGAAAGACATGTTTCAATTCAACTTTTAGGGGAACAACAAATTGAGAGAAAGTGCAAAATTGACGTTTTGGAGCTGACGGGTTGTCGATAGATTGCAGTTAGAAAGAGAGTGGGGCAATACTGGAAAGCTAGCCTTCACTAAAGAGATTAGAAAACAATCTAATAGGAGAAAGTGTGTAACATTCTCTACCTCCACTAGTCTTTATTATGGAGTTTTGTGGTGCGAGTTGCAATCAATCAATGAAAATCAGACGTTTTGTTGCCTAGTAGGTGAACGAATTGTAGGCGTAGGCGTGTGGCGAACGAACGTGCAATTGCGATTATAGTTAGTGAAGAAAACTTTTACTTTCATTCTGCTTACACAGTATAGAGAGAGTAATGTTATTGCTGCAGGAAAACGGCCAATGTTCGACAGAAAAACTCTTATTGCTGGGACCTGGCAACGAAAATATGGATTACTTCCTCTAAGGCATTACGCCCTGAGGAAGGTCGCAGAATGGCGACCGAAACGTCGCCACCTTCGCCATCGGTGTCACCCGGACAGCTAAGTAAATACTTCCTCTAATTCCTTGTGTAGTGAGATTCCATGTTTTGCGGGTCTTTGATGCTGAGAAATTGATTGACGGCGAAACGCCTGTCCACATGTCACCGTCTGTGCGTCTGTCTATAAAACTACGTTAGCGGCTAAACCATAAGCAGGATTTTCCTCAAAACTGAGTTTCCCATTCGATGTCGCATCCCGTTGAATTTGAAATCGATATTTGAATTTTGGGGATACTTCACATGCATCCCCTGGAACATTTTCAAAATTTAATTTTGTCTTGGGATAGCGTAAAAGATGTTTAAGATGCAGGTATCATTTTCATTGAAATCCTTGGTTTGTTTAAAATTGCAAAAGTTCCACTTTTTCGGCGTCTTCCTACAGCTACAATAATGAAGACAGAAAATTTTCCTTATTGAAACCTGTTCATCAAGATCAGATCGTTTAATAAGGTACGAAAATCTTGTTAAGGCAAAAGGACAAACAGAATCCTTTCCAACGAAAATTGCACACTATTCATCAGATTCTGTGAAGTTTATGTTGAGTGAATTGAACGTCGCTTGTTCACAAAAATATCTTGAAAAGGAAGAGGTCATAATATATGAGCTCGACTTAAAGTTTTGATTTAGAATGTGGACAAACCCAAGTTTTTTTTCCATATGTGCACTCTTACAACAATAAAATTTATTTTTGTGGTACATAGTTATTTTGAAAGAAATTTGGATGGTAAATCATCGTTGAGGAAAAAAAAACAGTTCAGGTTCACAGTTTTTGTTTAAATTATAACTCATTTCTAATAATTTTTTATCGCAATTATTCCTCTGAACATATTTGGAAGACTTGGTACACCAATTCTAAAATGCGAAAATTGTTTAAATCTCAACAGTTTTTTGTCTTATCTAATAGAACTATAATATCTTAAAATCTTATCTATTATAACTCAATTATCTTAAAAGGAACTTTCAGGACAAGTAACATTTTTCCACTCACCCATTCAGTTCCTCTATAATAATGTCTAATTTATTTTCTACCATACATTTATTCGATGTACAAAACGTGTTGTAATGAGGTCATACTATGCCGAAAAAAGGTAATAAATCGCGTAACAATGTATCACGTAACAAATTGTGACATCAAGTGCCACTTAAAATTGTTTACTGCGAAAAGGCGGTTAACATTAACGGTACTATATAAAAATATAATTTTATTTAGTGAAAAATGAACACATATCACGCAAAAGAGCTATTTCGCATAGTTCTTCTTCTTAAAGGATTCGTTTTAGTGCTTTAATGATTCCCATTTTCGCCTTCACGATTTAGTCAATGAGCTGTCCCAGAAATAAACATGTCGGGCAAGAATTTCTCGGCGTTCTGAAATAATTTTCTCCACACAAATATCACCCAAGAACAATATGACAGCTAAAGAAAAGTTTGGAAGTTTCAACAACATTTATTACGTGAAGTTTGGCGACGAGCGCGCAGTTTTAAGGCTGCCTCTAAAACGGACGTGCGCAGGACGGCCACAGGGGCTCCGGAAAGAAAGGGGTTGGGGAGACCGGCTGTCTAGCTGTACTTTTCTCCACGACAAACTGAGCCATAAATTCAGTACCGTTCACAAAAAGACTCTATTACTAGCAGTAAAATAGGCGAGAAGTAAATATATGAAACCTAATGGTTTCCGCATTTGACTGTTATTGTTTTTTGACTACGTTCTTTCTGTATACTTTCGTGCATGACCTTTCCAACGTCGCAATCGTCCGAGTGTACTTTTATGCGCGTTATAGGGTTTCGTTTAAAAGTAAATAAACCACTTACCTAATTTTCGGTTTGACGCTTAGTTGCAGTGTCCACTACGAAATGTGAAATTAGTGGCAGCGCCACAGCATATGCTTTCTCGTATTATTGGTAACGAATACATACCTTTATAATATTCCATTTTATTTTGTACTAAAAATTCAGCAACCACTTGAAAACGTCGTACCCCAACTAGGCGCCAAAGTTCTAAAACGTAAATATTTTTATTTTTTAAACTTTTTTCCCTAGGCCTTATTTTACCCTCTATTTTAAGTTACCCTCTATTTCCCGATGGGACGCATATTCGACCATACACTAGACACAAACACACTTGCGGGCTCCTCGAATCTGGGGTCAGCGGATCGCGATTCCCCCCCCCCGCGACAACACATACACGAGAGACACGAGACAAACCATACCCAAGGCGGATCTCGTACCTGCGACCCTTCGGACCGAAGTGCTGAGTCGGTACACGCTCTTAGCCACTTCGGTCATTCAGGTTGGCTTTTTTAAAACTTGGCGAGTTTAAATGAAAATTGCATTCTCCACTGCATTATCCGTATTGCGTTCTAATCCTTCTAAAAGTTTAAAGAATAAAAGTAACAAAAAAACACTGACACAGGGATTCAAGCTTTAAAGAGTGCTGTGGATGAGATGCTCAGCCTGTACCCACTGAGACATCTTGATACTGAATGTTTTTATCGTTACTGATAATTCAAGAAAATGAGACACGACTTTGAGGGGGGATTTCGTCAAAACTTCTCTTTTAACCATAAACAATTTTGACAGTATGCACGCATAATCGATGTTATGATGTCTAGAAAAGTATGACAGCTGCAGTGTTTTCCGTATTTTAAGGCGTTGTAGGACAAACGATAAAACTACCAAACGGTCAGTGATATGCGACCGGTCAGAAAAACAAATATGCTTTCTTTCAGGAAAACAAATACAAACATATTTCCAAGAAGCTTACTCTTTCATTTCACGTCCAAACTTACAAGAGATTCACAAGCTTACTTGCTCTGCATCTGCGGTAGGTTGCTTCAGAGTAAACAGAAGGAAAGACTTCGCAACGAAATATTCCTCTTAATATTTTTATTTTTCGTATTTCTGCGCTCAAGCTTTTACCGCAAAGCGAAATCTCGGCCTCGTGTCTACAACTTGATATCTGTAAATGTCAGGAAAATCTCGGTGAATTGAAATATCTCAGAGAACACAAAAGATAATTTAAAAATGATCTGAATTAAAATCAGTGAAACGATTAAACTTATTTCTTTTCTAAATTGTAATTGATGTCAGAATGCCTTCTTGTTATCATAGTGTACACAAGCGTTACTGGGACGTAAAATTCAATTTAATGATGACCTTTTATTTTAATTTCGAAAAAACTTATAATACAAAAAAATAAATTGGATCGTGTATTTGTCATTAACTAAACACCTAAAACGTTAACAAACCTACTCCACCGACTTATTTGACACAACAGGAACAAAAACGAAAGAAATTAAGGACTGGGAGAAACGTATCAAACAAAATAGAAATTGCAAAATGGGAAAATTCACATTACAAATCTATTACCGTCGTCCGAATAAGAAACGTTCTCTTTAAAGAATAACGTCTTATTTTACTCTTTTCCTCTATTCTTGCTATTACAACTTCTAAATGCCGGTCCGGCAGTAGTGCCGCAGCGATCTCGAACCGAAGGATCGCGGGTTCGAGTCCCGCCTCGGGCATGGTAGTATTGTGTTCGTCCTTTCACACCCCTATCATCACCATATCGTGTCATCCTCTTAGTTACCATACCGTTACACGCAATAGTGGTCGCTAATGACCTAGCAGTTGATGCGACCTTAAATAACAAAAAAAACTTTTACATTTTTTTGAGGAAATACATCTGTACAAGTTGTAAAGCACAGCTCAGAAGTTGGCGATTCGGGGATACCAAGGTTCTTCTAAGGAGCAATTTTGACTTTTAAAGTAGTAAATATTTATTAAATATAAATATTTAAAGCCCAGAGGTTTCGCACGGTTCTTCCTGGTGTCTTCGCTTTATGTAGTATGGTATTATTAGATGACATTGTTTGATAATTTATGAGAAACTGTCGACACAAACCCAGTATATGCGTAGAGAATTTCTCTGAAGTTCTGCTAGAACAGGTTTAAGACAACAAAAACTGAAGTTTGCATATTACGGAAGAAAAACAGAATACTGTTACCGGCAATCGCACATAATACGGATACAAAGCGTTATAAGCCCTTAAAACAAGCTTTTTGTTTCCTTGAATGGAGATAAATTCAGTGGGAACACGAGTGTTAGTGACAAGTGGGTAAATGAAGTGATACGGGGGAACAAGTATTCACCAAGACCAGTACTCTACAAAATGATGACGTTTTAAACTTATTACATTTTTGGAGATTTAGTTCTTTCGGGTACACAACTTTACAACATCCACTTCCCATATTCTTGTAATATGAGTGGTCAGAAGGGTACGTAAATCCTAAAAAAGTTGAAAGAAAATGGGAAAAATCGTATTTAATGTTAAAAGTAAAAAGAATGTTTCATTTTCCATGCAATTTACTCTCAAAACCTACTATTTATCTTCTGGGTAATCTATCAGTTCAGAACACCCCGATTTACCTGCCTGCTTAGCTACTGCTACATACGTCGCCGTAATTTTATAAACGATTATAATAAAAAACAATTAAAATAAATTTTAGAATATGCAGGTTAATTGTAAGATTAATATGTGTGGGAATATATGATGAAACATTAGTACAACATACGGGGGTCGTGTGGGAAACATTGAGTAGAATTTTCTGCAGAGCACTCGGAGAACATCTGAGGAAATGGGGATCATGGGGAGTATTCGGAGGAGTATTTACGGTAGATGTGGGAGAACGTGCTGGAAAAAGTGACGATGACGTGCAGGGAATATGTGAGATATGTGAGGAACATGCGAGCAAACTGGGGGAACCCTCGTGTACAGGCCATATGCGCAGAACGCGAAGAGACGCGAGAGGAAAGTGCGAGACAATGTGGCGATTCTACCAGAGAAATATGCGAGTCACATGAAGACAGAGTTATGTTCCCTATGCAGTATTCTATACGATTTTCCGTTAACAGGGCCAGAGAATAAGAGTTTTTCCATCGAATATTCGCCGTTTTTCGGCGCACGATTTGCAATACTTTCTCTTCTTACGAAGTAACGGCGAGAAAGTAAAATGATACGCTTTTCAAGTTTCTTTAGATGTTGGAGCTTTAGCACTTCCAACTCCGTAGCAGTTTCTCAGCAACTCCGGAGCAGTTTAGTGGCTGGCTGTTGGAAGTGGGGATTCAGTATGAATCTATTTTCATTTTTAAAACAATGCTTTATAACGCGAGGAATGTTCGCACGGGTACAGATGGTTGAGATAAAAACATTTTTAGTGAGGAGTGGCTACTCTAGTTGGGCAGAAAAGCTTCGAAATTAATATTGCACAGCTGATTACTAAATCAATATCTACACAAAAACGTTCGTTCTGTATAAGTAGTGGTTAATGAATTGAAAAATGAAAGCGATGAAATTGAAATATATGAAAATTACTTATTAGAAGTCATGAATTAGATTGGATGGTCAACAAGCGTCTGCTCTATACATCAGTACTTTGGAAACCATTTGGAGCAGAGCAATATGTATTTTTGTCACTTTTACAATACTATCTAGATCACCTATGGCTGAAATAAACTCTGATTTTCATTTTAACTTGCTCAAAAAAAGATAGTTGACTGAGTTTGCAAAGGACTGAGGACGAAAACCGTTTAAATTTGAACCCTAAAAACCATTCAGCACTCGTCAAGCAAGCTACCTACTGCACTACTGGACAACATGACAAGGCCTGCTCACTTGTGCGGCCGACAGTTCATGCCAGATTTTTGGGCGTTTCTTCTCCGCAACGTAAAGCCATTGCCTCTTACGAAGGCGCATACGTCAACTCGGCATTGAGGACCACCCTTACACGGAGTCTAGTTTAATTTTGCATTTTGCGTTAGATCTTGGATGGCACCTTGTGTTTTCGTTTATTTCCACCGGGCATAAAGCAGATAGAACGCTTACGGTATGAAAATAGCAGACGATGTCTCGATGCTCCTGGCAGCAGCCGCAATATGTATTTCCATTGTTGATTGATTGATTAATTGGTGTTTTCTAGCGCGCCAACTGCTATTGCCATTAGTCACCCGAGTTGTGTGGTAATGTAGTGCATGTAACTGTAAGAGTGGTAAGTAAGGGATTGGAGTAGGGCAAGAAGAGGGAAGGAAAGAAAGCGTGAGGTCCGTGACCCGTTTGTTGGTAGTGTAGTCCTCCGGTATTCCCCTGGCATTGATTGGAGAAACCACGGAAAACTACTGATCGGAGCGGCCGGCCTCTAGAATTTTCCTCTAAAGTGCTTGAATTCGACCTAGCTGACAAGCTAATATCGAAAATCCTGCCACTGAATACCTGAACTTGATCAACAGAGGTCACAGCAGTGACACCAGTTGATGCCCTGAGACACCTCTCCTGGTCTACGAGGTAAAGGTCTAAGGTAGTTGAGCACTTTCGCACCAGGAGCCGCGTTCCGCAAGCAACGCAGCCTGGTGGTACCGGCCGATTGCCTAATGGGGAGACACCTGCCTCACTGACCTCAAGTAGGAGTGTAAATGCTTGTCTTGTCTCCGAGCCAAGCATTCAAGCACGGCACGCAACGCAACAGTGAGTGATATTCAGAACGAGAGTCATCGTCAGCACCAATCGGAGTCACGGAATGAGAGTCAGAATTACAGTCACAGACTGAATCATAACCTCGGAATCGGATATAATCGGAATCACAGACAACGCCAAAGTCACAGAAAATGCCAGCTTCTCAGCCAAATTTGTAGCCAGAGTCTTATTCAGATTCAAAGTCATAAAGTCACAGTTATATTTAAAGTTAGTTGTAGTCATCGCCAAAGTAACAGCCAGAGTCAGATCCAGAGATGGAGTTACATTCAGTCATAGAGTCTCAATCATAATTAAAATTACATTTATTAATAAAAACACAGCCAGAGACACATTCAGGGTCAGAATTACAGTCAGAGTCGTTGTTAGAGTCATCGCCAGAGGCACATACAAAGTTAAAGTTACATTTAGTAATAGTCACAGTGAGTCATAATTACAGTTGGCCATTTGTCTCAGAAAGAGTCACAGTCAGAGTAACTGATACAGTTAGTCATAGAGTCACAGCCAGAGTTACAGTTAGACACAGTCACAGACAAGATCTCATTCAGACTGATAGTCAGAGTTACAGTTAGTCAAAAAAGCCTAAGTGACAGAGCCGGAGTTACAATCAGTCATAGAGTCACAGTAGAGTAAGAGTTATACTCAGTCATTATCACAGCCAGTCACAGTCAGACTTAGTCCGAGTCCCAGTTACAGTTAGCCACAATTGCGGCCACTGTCAAAGTTTGAATCGAGTTCTGCGGAGGGGGTGAGAGTACATGGAGCTTTACCGGAGGACAGGTTCCAAATGGTTCATTGAAGGCTTGCAGGGCAAAGTTCCTGCCGTCTTTTCGAGCAGATTCGGCGCCCCATTGCCGTGCAAGTTGACTCAATAAAACAGCGGCCAGGCGAGCGATAGCCAGCTGAGCGGCGCAGCGGGAACGAGTGGCGACAGCTGCATCAGCAGCGGCGACACGGCTTCTCGCACCCCTACAAGGACTAAGATGATCTCCCCGCAGGGGCGGATTAATATTTTTGCCGCCTGTAGGCACATCAAATTTGCCGCCCCCTGTTTAAAATTAATGTTACATTTCAAATGGTAATGTTTCAGTAACAATTCCTCATTAATTTAAACGTTTTAACTTTAAAAGTAACTTTATATTTTGCACATTGTTTTCATAAATTAAATATTTTTTTTGGATTAGCTAATTTTGGATATAAACTGTATCTTCATAGCAAGTAACGTTCAACATTATTAACGTTTCAACACTGAAACGTTAACATTAAAAGGAAACTAAAACATGACAACTAGAATTGCAACATGTTTTCTTTCGTCAACGGGCCTTAGTTTCAGATTCATATACTCGTACTTCTGAAATCATAACGTATACTCTAATGAAGTAGATAAATAAATAGCTTGTATTAAATATTCATATGATATTTTTAAAATAAAAATATGATTTATGCTGTTATAGTTTTTAGATATCCTAAATTTGTTTTAGAAAATATCAAGAAAAGTTTGCGCCTTTTAAAATTTGCCGCCCTTGTCACGTGCCTACTGTGCCTATGCGTAAATCCACCTCTGTCTCCTCGGGGTCACCAATACGAGGTTCAAGAAGCGATGTTTCGGTTACTCTATTCAAAGACTGTTTAGAGACTGTATATTTGTATTACAAAACGTTCAAGCAAACGCTTTATGAAATTTATTATAATATAATAGTTAAAGAATTGAATCTAACTCCTCTTGCCAATGAAAGAGTCTTTACTGAACAATTGTTTTTATTTAAAGTAGTCTATAGTCTATCAGAAAAATACTGTCAATGTATGTTGACATGTCTCGTATTTCTAACTGTAGAGCTCTAGATGGTACACCTGATATGAGAGGTCTAGTGAAGGACAAATGGAGGAATATCTTAGATTGAAATTCGAAGGTAACTTCTCAAAATTTGACATATTGAATGCACATCATCCGACGATCTCAAATTTTTTTGCATTAAAGTTTAAAAAAAAATAGTTGTAAAAGTTAGGCTTGGTGCTTTACTATTAATACTCACATGCGGTTAAGTTCCATCTTCACCTCTGAATTTCAGTCCACTCACCTGAAATGATAAAAAGAAAAATAATGAGGACATAATCACTGTCAATGAGTATGAGATTACATTAGAGCACGGCATTTCTTACATTATTTAACCACTATGAAACTTAAACATTCTCGAACTTACAACATTAAGGAATCGTAATATATAATCATTCATAACCTTCAATAACTAATTTATAATAATTGGGAAGAACTGCATTCTAAATACGTTAGACTTTTAATGAAAATAGTATCACATCAAATGGCATTTTACCCATGACTTATTTTTTGATGCAATCTACAATCCGTCCACGCAAAACATTTGTAAGCTTATTCACCTTAATAGTGGAAGTCGTTGCAGTCAAAACATTACAGCAGTTAGTAACCAAGAACCTACTCTGGGTAATAATAATATATATTCTGAGTTTCAATCAGGATAAGAAATACACTTATTTCTTAGATCATGAAATACCAATTACTAAAAAGAGACTTGTGTTAGATTTGCGTATTTTTTCTGTTTTATAAGGTCCAAACACTACAGTTTAGGGTATGTCGAATCGGCAATCAATATTCTAAGATATCATCTGAAGGAATATATTATTTTTCGATACAAACGACAGAAAAGAATAATTGAGACTTGATGTAAATGAGTTATGAATAAAGAGGTAGTTCAACAGCAGCGCGATGGCAGGTGACCTTGTCATCTGTAGGCAGTGCGCTGGGAGAGTGCAGACTGAGGGTAGACTCGGATATAATAAAACACCTTTCATGTGTGTTCGTGTTTTTGAGGCCGAAACGGTATAATATTTACCAGAATTGCAGAATACCCTCTACAATTTTACCACATTTTAAATAACCCTACATTATCCTCCAAATTTTACACTCTTTATTTCAGCTCGGCCAAATTGCGCAATTTTCACATCTGCTAACAAGTCAATATTTCTAACAGAGTTATCTCTCCCCAAAATATATTTTTAAACCCTCTTGAATCAAATCTCTACACATGTCATTCCAATAATGCCAACTATTAACACTCCGAACTTCAACAATTTCCTACACAAATAACTTTCCCCATCACACCTCACTACAAAACATATCAAATAATTTTGGTTTGTAAAACCTAACTAATACGATCAACTTCAGAAATTCCATGAATTAATTTGTATACACTCACAACTTTGTAAGACCATCAAATCGGGCAGATAGAAATAAAAAAAATATTATCTGTAAGCGGAAAATGGTGCTGTAAGTTTTTTACATCTGTAAATGAATCATATTGAGTTTTCTGAAGCTGCAAAGTATACTGAATGTCTGCATTACATTTTGAAAGCAAATATATTCATACATCAACAATATTTTTACAGTTCTACGTGAATACTCAGAAACGTAACAAGAACCTACGCCTAGGATTTTCAATAATTCAAATAATTAAATGATAATTTTTTTAAATTTAAATTTATTGTCGCATCGTTACCTAGGTCATTAGCAACTAAACACATAAATTCATTTCACAATTTCAAAATTTATACTTTTGTAGACATTGAAAAATATACCTTTCCCTTCGTTGGTAATTTTATGCACGATATAGTATCTCTCCGTAATAATCTCTCTCTGACTGCCTACTTTAATTCCTGGATCGAATTGCCCTTTCATCAACTTCAACAACGTCGCAAATCAGCTCTGCATTTACACATGCATCTGGAAGCCAGACGCTCCCGTATTCCGTCTGCGCGCCATGCAAAGCTTCGTTCAACGACCAGAGACTGGGAGGATCTCTCAGCCAGGACATTTGCTCGGCACGCGGATAAACGCGGCGGCGGCAGCGATACGCGAGTATCCACCGCCCGACCCGAGATCGAGTCCCGGCGATTACCCGGAGCGGGTGCTAATGCGCGCCGCCGCCGCCGTCGGCGCTGCGGTCGCGCGCGCGCCATTAAGAGTTGGCGTACGAGGCCCGACGCGCGCCGCGCCGCGTGACGAGGGTGGGATGGGGGAGGGGGTAATGAAGACGAAGTGCGGCTGCGGTGGAGGCGGCGGTCGAGGCAGAGGGGGCGTGGTTCTTGCGGCGACAAACTGAGGTAGGGGCGGAGCGTGGCGAGAAAATAAACAGAAGTGGGTTGAAATTTAAAGCTCTGGCTGTGTAATGTGTGTGGTGCCGAGTTCCGAGTACCCATAAAGGTACGAATTGGTACTCAGTTGACCGGTGTTTTAGATTATCTTAACGGTGGTGGATTTATGAGACTAGGTAAACAGTTTTGACGGGAACAACGGGATCGAAAACTCAAGACAGTAATAGATATGATCACCTGTTTCTGTATGTTGCTTTAATTTAAAAAGTACAAATTTGCCAATGGAATACAATTACTCACGACCATGAATTGTGCGTCATTTTAGAGTATCCCCGTACCACAAAAAAACACACGCGCAACCGAAATTGCACAAAGCCAGGATACCAGTTGGGATACTGAGGTTGGCCGAGTCTAACTGGTGACCAAGCTACAGTGTGGAAAAATATTGTCAGGGAGCGCCGTTACTTTAGGATAAATAACACATCCGATAGTAGTAAAAGAAACAAAAGCGGTGGTGCCTCTAAAATGTTTGTTTTTAGTTTTAGACGAAAAACACATTTTTATACTTCATTTCTTTCAGGATCATTTCAGGAATAGACCTTTCAAAAGTCACAGGACCGGCAATGTTTAAATAACATGACAATAAAGGCAATTATAAATAGGGATAGGGCTAGTTGGATTGATTTACTGATTTATTAAAGATTTTGAGCGTGTTAACTGCTTAGGTCATTAGTCCTGTAAGTATAGTGCAAGCTTTTATCGCAGGAGGTGGCAGTGATCTTCCCCCGCCAGATGACAAGATCCGGAACAGACCTACCCGTCGCCTTGAGAATATTTCCCCAACCCGGTATCCCTCGCCAGTGTGGCACCGTCCCAGCAGGAACAAGCTCTAATCTCCCGACTGGTCCCCCAGCATGTGTGGTAGTCGTTCACGTGTATGTGTGTAAGTAAGAGATTAGGAAAGGATAAGAAAGTATCAGGAAAGATCGCGCGCGGTATGTGGAACGTTGTTAGGGTTCTTCTCCGGCATTCACCTGGTGTTGATAGGAGAAACTAAACTACTGGAGAAACCAGAATAGCCGACCGCTAGAATTCTCCTCCACACAGCGGTTGAGTTCGATCTATCTTTGTAGCTAGTGTCGTGAATCCACTGAGACTTTCTGGTCAGAAGCATTGCTGCGACATCAATTAATGCCTTATGCCTACTCAGTTGGTGAGGGCTAAAATGGATCCGCAGGAAAGCCGAGCCAAAAAGACGATGTTCCACAGCGATGGCGCTCTGTCTGCGCGCAAAGCTGGCCGTGACGGAGAGAGCCCCAGCGGCGAACTCCGCGTCACGGGGACCGTGGCAGCAGCACCTTCGCGCGCCGCGACACGTGCTTCGTTAGGCCGAGATGAACGCGAGCGCCCGCATCGCGACGCGTCGCTGGGCGGCGCCGCACGCGCAATTAGGCGCGGTTAGTTGCTGCTAATGGCGCGGAAACGCGGCGCTGGCGCCCTCGCCACCCCATCGCCGCCGCCACCCCACCACCCCGGCGCCCACCACCGCCACCCCGCCACCCACCACCGCCACGCTTCTACGCTGCCACGCCGCCACCCCACCACCCCGGCGCCCACCACCGCCACGCTTCTACGCTGCCATGCTGACACGCCGCCACGCCACTTCGCAGCCACGCCGCCACCCCGTCGCCCACCACCGCCACGCCGCCACCCACCACCGCCACGCTTCTACGCTGCCACGCCGCCACCCCACCACCCCGGCGCCCACCACCGCCACGCTTCTACGCTTCCATGCTGCCACGCCGCCACGCCACTTCGCAGCCACGCCGCCACCCCGTCGCCCACCACCGCCACGCCGCCACGCTCCTACGCTGCCACGCCGCCACCCCGGCGCCCACCACCGCCACGCTTCTACGCTTCCATGCTGCCACGCCGCCACGCCACTTCGCAGCCACGCCGCCACCCCATCGCCCATTACCCACCGCCGCCAACCGTCGTCGCCTCACCCTAACACCCCGCCACCCCGTCGCTCACCACCGCCACGCCGCCACGCCGCCACGCCGCCACGCTTCTACGCTCCCACGCTACTACGCCGCCACGCCGCTTCCCCGCCACGCCGCCACCCTATCGCCCACTACCCACCGCCGCCGTCACCCTAACACCCCGCCACCCCGTCGCCCACCGTCGTCACGTTGCCACGATACCCCGTCGCCAACTTCCCACCGCCGCCGCCACCCCGTCGCCTACCGCCGCTACGCCACCCCGTCGCCTATCGCCGCACATCGCACGCCGCCACGCCACCCCGTCGCACACCGCCTCCACGCCACCCCGACGTCCACCACCACGCCGCCACGTTCCCGTCCAACGCCTACCGCCGCCGCCACCTCGGCGCCCACCACCGCCACGCCGCCACTCTGCCTCACCGCTACCCTGCCACCCCACCATGCTGCCACCCTGCCATCCTGCCACCGCCGCCGCGGCCGACACACCGCCACCGTCACTGCAGATGCGCCGGGGCGCCGGCTTTATCCTGGAGCCGCGCGCGTGCGCGCAGGGATTTGCGGGCCGACGGCCGCGGGCTCAGCGGCCATCGCGCGCGGTGACTTATTCCCGCGCGCTAAGCCCCGGGATCAGGGCCCCGCGAGGGCGCGCGTGACCGGTGCCCCGCGCGCCGGCCGCGTTCGCTCGCGGCCAGCGTTGCCGCCGTCTCCGCAGGCGCGCTGACCGCGCATTCGAGGCTGGGCGGAGGCGGATTTCAGGCACTAGCCACAAAGCTACACTCCGATTTTTAGGCAATGACACTTCAAGGTCACGAGCTGGACGAGAGATAGAGAGAGATAGAGAGAGATAGATAGAGAGATAGATAGAGAGAGATAGAGAGAGATAGAGAGAGAGATAGAGAGAGAGATAGATAGAGAGATAGATAGAGAGATAGATAGAGAGATAGATAGAGAGATAGATAGAGAGATAGATAGAGAGAGAGATAGATAGATAGATAGATAGATAGATAGATAGAGAGAGAGAGAGAGAGAGAGAGAGAGAGAGAGAGAGAGAGAGAGAGAGAGAGAGAGAGAGAGAGATCATCAAATCTGATGCTCCGTTACTACTTGCATTTTTGGTATTGGAGCTCCTTATTGGATGACAACGTTCTCCTCTTTTTTCAGCTCGTGACCTTGAAGTGACACGACGTAAAAATCGGAGTACACCTGCTTGTCCTGATCGGCAGTTGTTCATTACGAACGTTTTTCGGCGCAGTGCCGTAACAAACGCGCCACGGACCACGCGCTACATTTCCTTCCTCTTCCGTGTGCTCAGCCCTCTCCTAACAAACTCATACACTTATTTTTACATCCACTATGCTACCCTATATTTGGGAGAGCGTTCGGGTGTTTAGGGCTCGTAGCGGAGGAAAGCTCTTCAGTGGGAAACTCCGCAAGCCGACATTTGCAAGTCGGTGACGAATATCCCTATGCATCGGGGGACAAATAGCCGCCACCTCTCCATATAAAACGTTCACTACACTAACAAATGAAGTGAACATTTGACGTCCCCGGAAATATCAATCAATCTGTCCCCGGACTCCTAGGGTGGCGTAGGGGGTTGGCGTAACTGAAACGTCCTCTTGGATGGGTGCGCGAACGCCTTGAAAAATTCATAGAATTGTTGAACGATGTTAAATATTCAGAATATAAAAGAAAGTCATTCAAATTGTTCAAATGTATCATTACAAAAGAATCTGAATTCATGTTGTTTCAGTTAAAGAAGGTACGTTTCAAAGAAAATTTCCACTTTCTAGACTTGCAAGTTAACCTACATATTAAATGAAATACATCTTAATATATTAATTAATTATTTACATTTCATTTGTATAATTTCTCGTAATGGATACTTTTATTTTTCAAAGCCTTCGTTAAAACCTTTAATATATACCGGACCAGAAGCCGACACATAATTGTACCCACGTTGGCTGCAACGCTCCCGAAAAATCTTTACCCCAAATTAAAATACTATAAGTAAACTACCCAGATACTATATGTATTTCTAATCTCGATACTATCATAATCCGCGCACCACTTCCTACTAACTTTTGACATGTTTATTTTTGCTTATGAATGTGCTATTCTTAAATTATACGTATGCTACCAATTTATTAAAGTATGAAACAAAAATGCTTCTTCTGTATTTTGTCATTCACTTATTGGGCTGCAAGCGACCATTCAACTCGCAAATGTCCTCGCTTTGTCCCGTCGCTGTGAGTTTGAGGAGTCGTGCCCGCTGGGGCAAGGGCAGGAATACGACTGCCCGAGAGAATGAAACCTGTGATCGTCCCTGCATAACGTCATTGAAACGTTATCACATTGTCACATTGTTGCACCGGTCTTTCAGACCGTTCTCCAATCCACGCACCACGCTGTACCCCATTTCTCGTCGGTTCATTGTGAGGAAGATACCAGGAAAACTAACTTCTGTTTAACATTACAATCCACAGCGTAAATTTATCGCATTAGATTGCATTGCATTCAGCAAGAGTGAATAAATAGAATAGTTCTCTCACAAATTTGAAACTGACAGTGTTTAACATTTTATTATTCCCTCATTAAATCTACGAGTTCAAATTGTTGATGACACATGTTCAATAGTTAGCTTCAAATTAACTTCATTCATAACAGATATTCAAGTCCTTGACAGAATACAATAAAAAATTAATTAATGATTTAATAATCAACATTTAATTGCAAATCCGTTCATACAAGTTATACCATGAAAATCGTGCAAATATGAAATCCCGAGCTTGAATGGGCGCCAGGTGGAGACGCCCTCAGCTGTGCTTGGGGGGGATCGGGGCTCAGGGCATCAACTGATGTCACTGCAGTAGCTCTGTACGGGAGGTCCTACGTTCGAGTCTCGACAACGGCAACATTTTCAACACTAGCTTGTCAGCTAGGTCGAATTCAGTCGCTGTGTGAAGAATTCTACAGTTCGGTTATTGTGATCGGCAGTTTTTCGTGTTTTTTCCGATCAACACCAGTCGAATGCCGGAGCTGTACCGTAACAAACGGGCAAAGAACCGCGCCCGATCTTTTCTTCCTCTTCCTTACCCTAACCTCCCCCTTACCCACACTTGTACTAACATGCACTACACTAGCACATTTGCGGGAGCTTAGAGCTTGTCCCGGCTCGGGCGTTGCCCTCTGGTGGGAGGTACCTGATTGGGGAAAACCTCGCAAGTCGACGGTAGGTCGGCGCCGGATCTCGCCATCCAGCGAGGAAGATTACCGTCACCTCTCGAGAAAAAACATGCACTTCACTTTCAGGAATAATGATTTTAGCTGATGGCGTGCCTGGAATCGCTAACAATCATTCAAACAGTTCATATAAATTAAACCTTCAGGTATGGAATCCCTTGCATGAATGGACGTCAGGTGGAGACGCCGTCAGATCGCCCGATCTCGGTATCCAGCGAGAAAGATTACCGTCTAATCTCGAGACGAAAAACACGTGCACTACTTACAGGACTAATGGTCTTAGCCGCTGTCGCGCCTGGAATCGCTAACAAACAATCAACCAACCAATTCACGCAAATTATACCTCCAGATACGGAATCCTGCGCAAATTCGCAAATATTGAATCCCGTGCTTGAATGGGGTTGCCGGGTGGAGGCGCCGTCAGCTCTCCTGTGGGCGGCGCCGCTCGCTTCGGCAGCAGCGCGCTCTTTGTTCCGCGACGAGTTACCGCGAGGAGAAGGACGCCGCCGGCGCGATCGCCCCCTCTAACGAACGCCCCTCCCTCTCCCCCCACCCCCGAGGCGGAATGAAGCGGCGCGGAGCGGCCATTGTGCGCCGCTGGATTTGTCAAGCCGCGCGCTTTTGGGGCGGGGCGGGGCGGGGCGGGCAGGGCAGGGCGGGGCGGGGCGGGTAGGGCGGGGCGGGGCGGGTAGCGCTGGGCGGGGCAGGGAGGGCGGGGCTGGGCAGCGCAGGGCGGAGCAGGCGGGGCGGGGAGGGCGGGGCGGAATGGTGCGAGGCGGGGGGCGGGGCGGGGCGGGGCCGGGCGGGGCGGGGCAAAGCGGGGCCGGGCGGGGCGAGGCGGGGCGGGTGGGGCGGAGCGAGGTGGGGCGGGGCAGGGTGGGGCGGGGCGGGCGATCGGAGCACCTGCAGGTAAATCACGGAAATTTACGAATGCGCTCGCGACTCGGCGATCGCGTTGGCGCGCTGATAGGAAGTCAACACAAGTCCCGAGATGGGACGCGCGACCGCGGTCCTTTTTGTTTTATGTTTGCATTTCTCTCTTAATCCGCTTATTCATTGAGTTTCGAGAAAGAGAATTATATGCGAGGCTAGATTTTCGTTTGTAGTAGAGGAATGAGAGCTATTTAGTGACTAAATAACATTGATTTCTCTACAGTTTTATAACTATAATAAAAAATCACTACGCATTTTGTGTAAAAGGTGAAAACAAAGCGCAGTAGAACAAAATAAAATATTGAGCAAATAAATAAATAAATAAATAGGCGAAATGTAACCAACAATAGTAACGGAACCATCAATGGTTCATAAATATCTTATTAATATATAGATGTATATTATAGCGGTGGATAAAAGCGAAAACGAGCCCTCGCGGTGTTTGTCGCCCAAGATCATTTGAACCAGTTAACGCACTTGTACATACATGGTTTTATTTTTTTACGTACGTTGAAGGACTCAGATTGACTTATTTACTAATTAACTAGTTGATAACTTGAGTCGGTTTGTCTTTTCATATTTCCCTCCCATAATTCCCACTCACTATTCCCTCCATAAGAGAGCATGTAGCACCATTCACCTGTTTCCATATTTCCCTCGTCACCACGGTCCTCTCGATCCAGGTAAGTTATGTAGAGTATAGCGAGCTCCGAATCGTAGGCCATGAGAAGCAACTACGTATGAGTAAAAAAAGAAAACAAATATATTTTTCTCCCTCTTCAGCGAGGTGAATCGTCTTGGCGACCCGTGGAGCGTGCAGCGTTGACGCGGGGTGACGCTGGGAGATCATCACGGAGCATAATGCGCCGCCCGACGCGGCCTCCGCTGCAATTTCCGCGCCTGCGCTAATGGCTCATTCAGACGAGGCAGCGGACCTAATCGCTGAATCTCAACCGCAGCGCGGGCGCGATCTCAATGAATAGGGAGGGCAAACTTCGGAGGAGGTATTCATGTCACTGTCTATTCGATTCCGGCCGTATCAACTCGCACATGTACACACGCAGGTTCATGAATGAACCTGTGTGATATACCGTGGACGACGTGGATTTCTGTGGATAGGTTTGAACTTTTCATAGGTCCGGTAAAGAGGTGTTTTCAATGTCTATCTGTCCCTTTTCCCATCAAGCCATCCACGCGTCCGTCGCTTTGTGTGTCTACTAGCGCCGAAATCATCGTCCCCAAAGCCACTGTCCTGACAAACTTCAGGTCAGTTCTGAAAAGATTTGGTTTGTAGAAGAGATGCCGCCACTGCCTGTCCAACGTGCTTCTCACAAATCATTTTCCGAGCTTCTTGTAGGCAAATAATACTTATGTATTATTTTCGTATGACTAAGGATCGGATAGTCTATGCGAGAGGATTTCTGCTACTACTGTCATAAAATACTTTATCATTAGAGGAAGCATGTCACATAAAAATGTATTTAAGATATAGTTATAAGAGAACAGATTTTTGAAAAGATGATCAACTCAACATTAAGACAAGTTTTCATTCCGGCTAAGAACTCGTTCATTTAATTCGTGTTGGCTCGTTCTCTGGTGCACTGCTATGGGCAGCTACTCAGCAACACTTCCTAAAAGCGTTTCAGCTAGGAAACGATTGGCTTAAATGGAGGTATTCACACGAACGGCGCAGGAGTGATTACTGTCGCACTCCCACAACCAGCAGCGCAGACGCGCTTTCGTGTCACCGCCTGCAGAACACAGTTCTAAATAGCAACCTTCTCATTACACCACTAGGAAGGGCCATTGAGTTTAGGCTCCCTTCACACATAGACACTCGGAAGCGCTTCCGAGTAGCGTGTCTGTTTGCAAAACATTGATTCAAACGCAGATATCTACACGAGCGACGCTGCTCTACCTGATGTATATATTCTCTGGCTGTAGAGGTTAGTGGCGCACTCCCATCACCACGAGCGCAGACGCGCCTGCAGAACACACTTTTAAATGGCTTTCACAGTAGACCTCTGGAGGTCGCAACAGAGCTCAGACTTCGTTCACGGTCACCACTCAGTCTCAGTCACGGAGCCACCAAGCAGCGCTTCCAACTGGACATCTTGTAATGCATTGCTATAAACTGAGGTAATCACACATGCGGCACTGACGAGCTTCCGTGATACTGCCTGCCGAACACAGTTTTAAATGGCATAATTCACACCAGACAATTTGGTCACGCTACTGGGCTTCCCTTTTCATACCGCGCCACTCAGCAGCGCTTCGGAGTGCACGTCTTCTGGAAAAGCGTTGGACTAAATGAGGGTGTTCACACAAGTGGCGAACCCACCACCACCAGCGGAAATGCAAGTCCTCGTAACCCCCAGCAGGACACAGTTTTAAATGGCAGAATTCACACTAGGCCTCTCGCCACTGAGATTAGTTATTTAAATGTTGACAGTCATGCAGGTGGCGCCCATTGTGGTGTGACTCACGAATCTCCTTTTCCCGCGCTCAGTGGCGCTCACTGGCACAGACCAAAAAGTCGTAGGATTTTGGTCCTGACGGTATCCACTGCGGTGGGGGTTTTTCGACTCCAACTTCCGAGCTAGGTCGAATTCGGCCGCTAAGGAGGAGACTTGGAGGAGACTTCTAGAGGCCAGCTGCTCTATTACGTAGTTTTCCGTGGTTTCATTGTTCAAAACTAGGCAAATGCTGAAGTATTACCCTCACAAATGTCCCAAGGACAGCGAGCAAACTTTCCGATTCCTTGTTCCGACACACACACACACACACACACACAATCATGCGCTACCACTCATGACCAGACACCACTCGAGGACTTGGAGTATGACTCCGCAGAAGAAATGCCTCGCTGGGAGACACTCCTAGGGTAGAAACCCCGCAAGCCGAGAGGTAGGTCGGCGCCAATTAGTCCAATCGAGAGGGCGAAGAACATCTCCACCTCACGGAATGTAGATGCACCACACCGGACAATTAACCAGAGAATGACACGTTCAGAAACACTAATTACTCAGTCACTCATTTCACTTGTGGTAAGGGAAGTGTTTTGCTTGTTTGTTAGTGAATTCATACTTTTCAGAGGTTTTAAAATTAAACACAATATTCATAATCGTTTTTATTCTCTTGTATACTACTGACGTACGTAAGTATTGCAATGCTGCAGCAAAAAATTAATAAATCTTGTTCCTGGTATGTACCATAATAATTGCTCTTATACATTGTGTAGACAGAATCTAAGTTTTGTGAGTCCTTGACACCAAAAAAATGTTTACTGCAAAACATCTGTCTATTTGTCTGTGAACAACTGTAGCGTTTCAGCCGCTCAAAAGATTTTCTCCAAAATTGATTTTCCTGAATGAATCTGACTAATGTCGCAAATTCTCTAAAAATTTTAAACGGATATTTTTATTATTTATGGGGAGATGCTTTGTATTATGCCTCAGAGACATTTTCAATTATTTTATCAAAAATTACTCACGACTGAGCTAATTCAAAATTTAATAAAATTTTTAAGTGAAACTTTCACATAGATGAAGGTCAATGTATGCGATCAATGTTTAAGATGCTATTTTTTTAAAGAAAAGCGATTTTTTAAAAAACGTTAGTGGTATTAAATTTGCATTTATATATTCCAAAGCTATATATTACAAATAATACGAAATATTATGTGCAGTTGTGGCACCAATTAAAATCTCATTAAAATATGGCACTCATAAAAATATATGACATCATTGCACACATTTTCATTGACATAACTTTGAACGTAAATGGAACTTTAGTATTACAAGGAATACAAATTGATTGAGGCATTGAATTATATGTTCATTGTAGTTAAATGATTCACAGAAATTTAAATACAGATGTCTCCGAACACCGAACAAATGTAACAAATATCTAGAATCTAGATCATGTAGAAGGAGCGCAGACAATAATTTTTGCCAATGAACATGTATTTTCATATAACCTATATATATATATATATATATATATATATATATATATATATATATATATATATATAAAATTTGTCCCTGAATGGTACGGAACTCATCATGCACTATTGTTTGGCAGATACAAGTTCTGAGGCAAAGATATTTCGTTGGTTGGAAATACTCGCTGAAGATATCCCTATGTGAAATAACCTGTCGCTAATATCTGCGTTTGAAAACTTCTTTAAATATAAACGTACTAGTAAGGAATGTCGAAGTTATGGCAATTGTAATAATAATATACTAATGTAAGTAATAAGAAAAATGAAAAAAATACACAACTCACAACCTCCAAGAGATTTATCTTCTCAAAAGAAATTCTATGTCTTGATTAAAAGTAGATACAAATAGGAAAAATTGTTCTAGAACAACGAAAATACAATTAGCCTCCACCAATTTCCATTAATTGTTCCACCTGACATTAATGAACAATCTGACAGAATATTTAAGAGGTCTTCTACAATGCATAAAATCTCGACTATCAAATCTCTCGCTTAATAAGACAAAAGCAAAACGCGAGGAGCTGGAAGAAATCCGGTGAATCCGCTCATCTCTTCTCTCCTCAATCTGTTTTTGCGCATTAACATTTATCTCCTACTTCGTGATAAGGGCGGCGCGACGTAACGCGCGTGCCAGGGAAGTGGGATATACGGCGTGGACGGTGTCAGTTCGTTCTCTCATTCGTTAAGCGACCGGCGCTTCTCTTTTATTTTTTTATTTTCTTTCACTCACCGCAGATACAGCGCAGCGGCGGCGGCGGTGGCAGAGATTTAAGAAACGACGACGCTCGTAATTAATTGCTCTGGACGAAAAAGGAAACAAACGAGTACGTTGAGCCCCGTGAGTCGGCGAGGGCTCCGCTGGGCGCGCTGCCCTCGCGGCTACCCCCACCCCCACCCCGCCCCCGCCCCCGCCCCCACCCGCCACGGCCTCCTGCGTATCTCTTTAAGGCCCGGTAGTAGCGCTGGGCTACCAAAGGATCCACAGGCGACAAGTGGTGAAAAATGGAGATGCACGGAAGTGGAGTGAGCCTTCCAGTCCCTCTCCTGTTCAGTGCGTTGGCTTGGGAAGATTGAATTGAATTGAATTGAATTGAATTGAATTAATGCCGTATTTTCCGTGGCGAGACTCAGGCCATCAGGCCCGCTCATTTTTCCACGCAAATTTCAGTACACTCTTTTCACAAGGACGAAACACGTGATTTGAATTTAACTCAGATGCTTCATTTAGGCTAAAGGACCTTTGGCAGCAGGCTTTACTTCCCTTCCAAAGGAAGGCGTACAAAGGATTTTCTCGCCTTTAAAAATCCACAGCTTCGACCGGGTTCGGGGTACCCGCGAACTTAGGTATAACAGCCCGATATGCTAACCGTTACACCATCGCCGCCGCCATGGACAGGATAGCCCATAGAACGATGAAAATGGCACTTTAGAAAGTAACCGTCTTTCCCAACTCTTTAGTAGGTTATCGTCTTTTCCAACTGCTGCACCACACTTAATTTTCGCGACTTCAGAGAACAAAGTACTACCAAAAAGATAATGTAAGTGATGGTGGTTTTCTCATTTAAAAGCAGACAAATTAGACGGATAATTGTTGAGGTAGCAGATGTTACGCGCGTAAGGACGCACAAAGAGTGACAAGCAGTAAATGTTAGGAATGGTACACTGTCTACCGTTTTCTGCCGATTTATGAACAAATGCGAGTCTACCGCATTTCCGATTCAAAGCCTTGCCAACTAGCGTTCTCTTCATTAATACTGACACTATTACTGTCAACAATGCATTGTCTTCAATTGAAGGACGGATGACGAGAAAGTGATTTAATTTTCCTAGATTTCTTTTTGGCTTACGTGTCTTGGCTTTTGTTTTGGCTTACGTACGCTTTAGAGGAACCGCCGTAATTTTATTCTTATTTTTCGCTTTCTTTAACAGAGAGGTGTCAGCTGTATTCTGTAGTAGTAGAAATACTGTATATTTTTCCTCTATGATACTCCCGATTCTCCGGTAAGTCTATCGAGATTTTTCTCATAAATATTTCTTGATAACTGATGGATATCCATATTAAAGAACTTCTATATTTCACTCAAAATGAATTTCCTCTCAAATGTAGATAATTTTAGATTTCACATTAGTTTTCGCGAAATGGATTTATGAGAATTTCCATCATGTAATACTAGCTTTGGCGTATTTCTACCTTTGACGCCAACGTTATTCGGTGTGTCAAGGAAGAAGAGAGGTTCATAAATTGTAAATTTCATATTGTCTTTTATTAAAAATTCAATAAACATGTAATCAATTCTCACTTCAACCATTGGAATTACATTTTAACTTCGATTTGTTTGAAACAGAAACGGTGTGTATTTTGCAGCACTATCTGAGTTTTTAATTACAAACAGGGTACCGTTAGAAAGCAGCGCGCTATTATTGTAAGTTATCCGAAATGAAGAAATGAGATTCCGTTGCTGTTTTTTATCTCATCACTTCTTCCTGTTCTCATTTACATCACTTTCCTTCGACCTTTCCTTCACCTCACACTATTATTTCTCTTTAATAAAACAGCAAATTATAATATATAAAAACAGGTGACAAAGTTAGACAAAAAACAGGGAACGAGAATAGCCACAGACGATTTAACGTAACTACCGTGAGAATGGCCATCTAAAATAGTTATTTAAGTCACGAGGCCTCAAATGAGTCTTTAAGAACGAAGCCGGAAGGTTAACTGCTAGACACAGCGATAGCAAAGCCGAGAAGCGAACCTTCCGGCTGAGTTCTTAAAGACTAATAGAGAACGAGTTATATTGAATGTTTTTTATTTCTAGTTTTTATCGCTTATTCAAAATAAACCTTTATCACTTTCATGAGTTAAGAATTGTCATTCTTGATTTTCTGTAGCAAGAGTTGGCGCTACAGAATGCTTTGTTTGTGATCAAACAGTTGAATGTTTTTTTCTGCTAATGCAATCTGATTGAGAACAAATGTCTGGAAATTTCAAAGTATCAGAAGATATTTTCGGGCTAGATAATATTTTGGAGGAAGCAGAAGCTGCAAGCTCTAGTTTGATGTATTCTGAATCTGTAATCTCTTAAGCGTATGGTTTATTTTGTGATTGGCGAACGAAAAGGAATGTTCGATATCAAAGAGATTATGCCAATATATTACATTCAACATATCTGTATCAAAGTAATTTTAAAAATAAATGTGGTTTACAGTTATTCCCAAAAATTCTGTTTTGTGTCAACGTCATGTTTATCCCAAGATTTATGAGCACTGACACCCGAAAGTCCGCTAAAATATTTTTAACGGACTCGAGCATTTTAATGGCCGTTGCTACGGACGCGCTCTTAAAGCGTTCTTTAGATGGTTGGTTGCTAAGAGACTAAGTGCACGTTAACCAACATCAACAAAATACATACGAGACAAAATCTGGAGGCTGTAATGGAAGAGAGATACGTCTTACGATGGAGCAGGTCCAGAAGGGAACTCCTCGGCTTCCTCGAACACTACCTTCAATAAAAACGTAAGAGAATAAGCTTGAAATGGAAAAACCTGATCGAGGCCGCGACCGCGGAAGCCACGGCGCTAACTGAGCCGGCGGATGAACGCGAAGTGACAAGCGGTCGCCAGGAAGTCGCCTTCAAGAGGGTGGCGCTGAGTCGCTGCGGAGGGATACAGGCAGCAACGGCAATAAAAGGTCGTTCCCCAAGCTCCTTTCATCCGACTGAACCGTGGATCCGCTGCTTAGACAAACCAGTACATTACAGGTGAGATATTTACCATTGGTGCAATGTACTTGGCATTTGAGGGACGGATTAATTCGACTATTGCCAGCTGACGTTGTTCCCAGGTCTGGGGCATGTTTATATTGTCCTGGGGGTAAGAGAGATATGTAATACACGAGCAAATTTTCTTGATATTCAACAGTGAGGGTTGCGGGGAGAGGAGAGCTCTGGCTACGTCACGGCTTAAAAGGGCGTATCAACTGTGGGCATGATCTTAAAGCGTGCCACGAGAAATACTACGATTGTTTTCGATGTACGATGTGGTTGTTGACAGCATTGTCAAAACGACCCCAAGTATCTCAACGTGCCGTGCTATTCACCGCTGGTTGAGGACTAGGATGCTCGTGTATGAAGAAAACTTGCGAGAGTAATAGCGAGCATGACGTATTGCCATAACTGTACATAGCTTACTTGGACTGCCCAAACCTTTTCTTCTCCTTTGACATACAACTTTAGAAATTGATACTATTTGTATTGGAAAGCGACAGCTTCATTTTTGTCCCGGCCGAGAATCGAACCCGGAACCTTCTCACTTGAGACTAGTATGCTGTCCACCGCTAGCCCCCAACATTTGAAAAGAACTTCTATTTACATTTTTTAAAACATCAAGTTTTTGTGAAATTTGTAATGTTGTTCAAGCAAAATATTTTAAGGAACGTAACAACAACAACAATTAAAATCAACACTTCATATCGTAGAAGATGTGATGAAACAAATGGACACCAAACTAATAATATCATCAATTCCACCCATGAAACAGTTTACATTATCAATTTACAGAGTTTGAAATGAAGACGTAGTCCATCTTTGCATGTACTTTTGGAGAATATAAACTTTCTCCATCGCCACACGATCATTACCACTTGTTATTGTGGGATGATTGGAAGATCGGTTTAACTGCTGTTCTTGTGATGATAAGTAATTCTTACGAGAGACTACCTCTATTTCATCAACTGTTGAAAACCTTACGAATGCTACTTATACTACACCATACTCTTTTTAAAAACGTTCATAGACAGTAAGCATTTGCTAAGAAACCGACGAATCGATATATACAAAGCATTTATTCGCACTTAACTAATCCTATGTTTCTCTCTCTGAAGTGAGAAACATGGCTGCCGGGCATTCTATTTGTCTCCCTCTGCTGATCGCATCGCTGGCAACAATCGCAGTGCTCGCTGTCCCGTGCCAACGCCCCATCAGCAGCCGGGATTGCGCCGCCATCAGAGTATCCTGCCTGGCTATCTCACCCAGGCAATGCAATGACATCCGCGGCACATTTATACAGAATGGAGGCTTTTGTGGGTTCTGCGATCTGTGTGCCAGATTTGAAGGTTAGTTAATATTTTAATTTATTATTAACTTTATTACTAATTTCCAATAGTCCAGAAATTGAAAGAAAACTATGCAGCCTCCGGCCACGAGAAAGTTGTCTATGACTCTGTTATAGACTATGACTCCGTTATATTAAATAAATGCTAATCAAGTGTTGCGTTATGGACCAGCAACTTGTACTTTCATGTCCTTACTGTACGGGAGGAGAATATTCTAATCGTGGGCCGAAAAATGGGGAATTTTCGACAGAAAAAACTTATTGCCGGACCCTGATAACGAATAAGTGAATAAATATTGTTCCTATAGTAAATTACTTTCTCAACTTTTGTGTGAAATATCGGCAATTTTTAAGCAATTATTTTTCAAAAAATTACTCCAAATTTATTCTTTAAATTTTCTCGTCGTCAGTATCAAAGAAAGGTAACAAAATTGGTTCTAGCCCTATATCCAGACACTGTATTTTCCAAAATTGCAAAAAGTGAACATTCCAGAACTACAAAATTAAAAAGAGAGAGAGAGAGAGAGAGAGAGAGAGAGAGAGAGAGAGAGATTTTTCTCAAACTAAAACTGATAAAAATATCAGATCTCTAAAAAAATCATGTACGATTAAAAAAAGTGTAGTTTTTGCGCAATTTCTGCTGCAAATTACACAAAAAATATTTTCTCAAACATTTTTCAAATTGCAATTTTTTTACATTTTTTCCACGTATAGAACGGGAACCGTTGAAAGAATGGTGTATATCTCATTTTCATTGAATTCTTTGAATGTTCGAAAATTGTTCAAATAGAAATAAAACGATAAATTATGTGCTGTTTTACATCACTTGTTCTAGAATATTCACAATATAATCTGTTGACATGCCCATGACCATCTGCCCAAATTATCATCACATTTACCCTAAAGTAATAGTAATAGTGAGCTAGGCATAAAATATCGAACTAAATTACAAAGTACTTTAGTTCTCAGTACTTTTCTCAGATTCAAGATTATTTACGTTGTTTGCTTTTAGCTTTTAATTTTTTTCATTCGAAAGTACATAGTTCAGTTAGCATCACTTTTTCATACGTAATGAATGGCTTACAACTATTCTTTTTTCCTAATCAAAAAACGAACTCGAACTCTAATTACAGGAAGGGGTAGGAAGCTACAATATTCGCCTACTGTTCACAATTGTTGGAGAATATGTCTAGGAAGGCGTTAAGAGTATCGGGTTTTATTCGTGTTGGAGTATAGTCTGTTGAGGCAAAGTTGTAGTGGCTGACGTGTGGTATAGAGTTGATATTAGCGTAAAAGTTATTGGAGAGATGGGCTGTGTGTTTAATGATGGATTTTATATTCAATTCTTTATGTATTTGTTTATTGGATATAAACCATGGAGCGTGATTTGCGAAACGGAGAAATCTATTTTGTATTATTTGCAGTTTATTTATGGCTGAAGCTGATGCGTTAGTCCATACGGGACATGCGTATAACATTAAGGGTCTGGTTATTGATGTATATAATGTTATGGCATTGTCTATTGATAGACAGCTTTTGGAGTTTATGAGAGGTTTTAATTGTGCTACTTTGCATTTTTCTTGTTGAGTTTTGGTTGTACTATGGGAATTCCAGTTCAGTTGTGTGTCTAAGTTTAGCCCCAAGGTATTTGACTGTTTGACAGTGTGGAGTCCATGGTATTGTATTTACGTTGTGCTCTATCCGCAGGTGAAGGCCGGAGGTGCAACACCACCGTGGGCAACCCAGGGGTTGGAGCGTTGCAGCTGTAGAGCATCTGCCGCAGCCCCTTGGTGTGCAGCGCCCGAAGTGACGGCATCTGCGTGCACCCACGGCAATGTCGCTTCTAAATCAGCTTTAAATATCAACTTCTTAGTTGTCTCAAGAGTTACTCAAAGGAAGGACCAGTTTGACAGATTGGGACACAAATGAATGTCATGTAGAGCGATGGCATTGCAAGAGATGGCGATGAAAACCATTTACTAATGAGCTAATTTTACCAATGAACCATTTACTAATGAACGCATTGATGAATTCAGTGCTGGACATAATCCTCAGTTATGTTGTCAGCAGTAGCCAAGCAGTAGCTGTTCCTTCTTAGCAGTCCTTAGCAGTTCCTTCAAGCAGTAGCAGGGTTCCCTTCTTATAAAACTCTCTCTGTACAACGGTCAATTATGTTATCAAAATAATATTCTGAACGTGAGTTCATAATAAAGAACATAATTATTAAAAATGTATAAAATAATATGTGAAATGACTGTTACAATTAATAAACTGTAAAGATACTGCAAGTATAATAAAAAAAATGTTTCAAGAAATGTTTTTCAAATGAAGTACACTACTACTACTACCACAAACTGCTCCGCATGCAATTTGTTCTAAATCCCTTAATTTCACAATGCATCAATCCAGAAGTAATTGAATATTTTAATAAAATTTTGTTCAACATTGGAATAAATTAACCGAATTAACTATTTAATTATTAACCTTAACATTGAAATATAAAAATATTAGATGTAAAAGTAACAAATGTAGTCATTTTAAGAGCAACTGCTCTAAGCAAAGAAGAAAAAATATTTTATAGTTCATTTTATAGATACCCAAAACCTATGAAAATAACACTAAAATGCCCTTCAGTACAGAATATTTTCCTGTGTCGTTACAACCCGTTATGTCGTTACAACCTTCTTACATTTTCAGTTTGCAGTGTGAGCGTTAGGTAGGGTCACTAGATAGCGAAAAGGACAGTTGAATCTCGCGTCAAACAGTAAATTTTAGTACACTGCATTCCTCAGATTTTGACGCTCTGTCTTTTTATACTTGTTTTTCTCGCGAATAGGCCAACTAGGACCACGCGTTCATACATCCTGCATTTACCGTGGCTCAGTATCATATATCGCGGTAGCAGGTGCATGTATCAATTGGGGGGGAACAGTATTTTTTACTGAATCCAATTTTTATCCCCCAGGGTTGTTAGCTCTGGGGGTATGAAAGATGAAATGATGATGATAATGAGGGGTGAAAGGACGACACACTCATACAAACACACACAAATACACCCATGCCCGAGGCGGGACTCGAACCCGCGATCTTCTGGTCCGAGACCACTCCGGCACTACTACCTTAGCGATCTCGACTATCTGATCGGCCTCTTTTTATACTTTATTATTATTATTATTATTATTATTATTATTATTATTATTATTATTATTATTATTATTATTATTATTATTATTATTATTATTATTATTATTGGCGTATAGGCCACTACTGACCACGCTACACGATTAACGTGTGTAATTCTTCTAGGATCAGCTTTTCTGGTGTATACTTGGATTACAACAAGGTTGTTACGCCTTGAGGTGTGAATTATGAGATGATAGGTTGATGATGATAGGTGAAGGGACAATCACAAATACGACCATGTCTACGCAGGACTCGAATCTGCAGCCTCCTCGGCACAGACGACGGCTACTGCAACCGTCCGCGCCACGGGGCCGACTTTTATACTTTATATTTATGTGCCTTTTATACTTCAAAATACATTTTCCAATTTTTCCATTCCACCAAACTACAACTACCAATCTAAATGAAGAATATTATTATAGAATATTAGTATATCAAATACAAATATTGTCTTATACTTAAATAACAGTTTCCTTTTATTTCAGACTATATTGTGGCGAAACCGATTTCCTCATGCCAGGAAAATTAAATTAAACAAACTGACTCGGCCACCATGAGTTCGACTGGGAACAGATTGCGACATGGCCTCACGCGCGCAACGCTGCTTATCTGACAGCCGTCTCCGCCTCCGGCACATTAAGAAAGTCGTTAAAGGGTCAGTCGCCGACAGATTTACTGTGGAGCACGTGTTCACATGCCCAGCTGCACGAACCTTCTAGATCGCTTTTGAAATCGACAAATTCTTTCACGGACAACGCCCGTCTTGTGCGAGCATGTTCTAGAAGGGCAAAGAAAATTCTGGACGCTCACAGTTATGCAAAGAGTCGGAACTCCATTCACTACCCCTGTTACCATTGGTCGAAACAACGTAATGCGACATTTCTTTTGGCCAATAGCGACGCACCTATCATAAGGAGCTAGAACATACGAGAAAACTGGGTGGGGACAAAAGTTAACCTAATGCAATTTCGACTGACAGAATATCAGAAAGTGCAGAGCATCAGACGGGGCCAGATCTTTTAGACGGGGAGCAGTCGGGAGAGAATCTTCTTTGGGGGGGATAATTATTCGTCGGGGAGAGACCAGTGTGTCTCTGAAAGACTTGTAATTTTTGTCGGAAGGAGCCTGAGTTCTAGGCTGAGGGCAGTTGGGAGAAAAAACTTATCTGGGGTGGGATTATTCGGGCGAATGTGCCTATGTGGGATTTTATTATTTTGCTGCGAGTTTTGAGCACTGAGCCGGCTGCAGTAGACAGAGAAAATTCTCTGGGGTGGGAATTCGTCGTGAGGCGAATGTTTCTCCGAAGAAGTTGTAAACTGTCCGAAGTTGAGTCCGACAATTATTATCACGGAAATCAGAGAGACGCATGATCGACCACTACGTTCCTGAGATTGTGAACGCCCGGCCGCTCCAAGTCTACCAGTTTCTGCCAGTTCTCCCAGACGCTGACAACACTACTAGACGCCGTCAACGCAGCCACGCGTCGCCACTCCTGTGGTGACGTCACGACCCAACCGCCAGCTGTTGGCCCGGGGGGCCATTGACCTCCGCCGAATTTTTTCGAAGGACGGCAGCCGTTTCCTCGCCCCGGCCGCGCCCCCCTGTGAAGGTTGCCGCCGCCCTCTCGGCCGCAACGCGCCCGTTTCGGGCCCACAAAAAGAAACTTTACCAAGGCAATATAACTCAGGGTATTCATCCCTGCGAAAATCCTGTAATGCGGTGTCGCGCTAAGACACACTGATCTGTAATATTTGTTACCATTGTGATGCTAACTATAAGTCTTCCTAATTTCTAAGCTTTATACTGGCTACTAACTTTTCATCTTCTTATCTGTCCACCTAATTTTCAGATTTCTGATCCTATTTACATGTGTAACTTCCCTGGGGCATTTTGAATTATTTTGCCCAGGAATAAAAGTGATTTTACCAGTGATCAAAGTGTTTTTTTCATGTTACCAGTATTTGTTAACGATTCCTTCCATCACCGACTGAGCTATTTCAGAGCCGCTTACCGGGCGTTCTCTCACGAGACGACCGGGAGTGTTACAATATAACATATTTTAACATATACACTTTTAACGTGTAAACTTTCATTCTCTGAAAAAAATTGAGTTTATGACAAATGTATATAGGTTTTTTCTTTCAAGTAACCTGCGTGTGTCACATTGTCCGTGCGTCCGACCGTCATGCACCGTTTAGACCCCTTTCGGTCTACCAATCGAGACAAATGAATGTCATTCGACGAATCTCAGGCTCCTAATGGGGACCTGTGGGTCCATCCAGAAGAATCTAAGAAATGTATCAAGAAACGTTTGATTTGTCGGTTTCAGCATTTCCATCTAGTATAAAATATTATCTCAAAGGCATTCGAATTTACGTAAAGAGAATAATAATATTCTTCCTATCGATCGTGCGTTTTCCTTACCCGCGATCGCAATCAACTCGATTGATTGAATTGTGATTCCGCGAGCGTCAAGGCCTAAGGACATTAGTCCCATACATGATGTGCATGCTTTTCTTCGGAAGGAAACGGTGATCTTCACCGGTAGATGGTGAGATCCTCTAACACGTGGTGTAGCCAGAATCCATATTTTGAGGGTCTTTGATACCTAAAAATTAAATGACGCAAAATCGTCTCTCCGTTCGTCCTTCCGTCTGTCTACCCGTCTGTCTGTGTGTCGGTCCGTCTGTGGACAACGCTAGTGGCTAAACCGTTCAGACGATTTTGTCAAAAATTGATATTCCCCAATCAATCTGGCCCCTTATTTTTAAAAACGATATTTTAAATTTTTGGGGGAGAGGGTAGTTTACATGAAGCGCCTGGGACATCTTCAAAATTTTTAAAAAACGGCTCCATCGTTTTTCATTTAATTTTTCTGCTGAAATAATTATAAACGTTGTCGTTGCCAACAGTAGTATTTATTGCAAGAACAGCTTTCGATGGCTTAGCCATCATCATCAGTTGTCTGCTGAATGAAAGCAGAAATACTACTGTTGGCAATGACAACGTTTATAATTATTTCATGAAAAATGCCAACGATAACGCACCACAACACCTATTTTCTGTTGAATAAAGTAAACGACGTTTCAGAGAAGGATACAGGTCTCATGTTCGTTGAAAACTAATTTTTCGAAAATTGAAAAAAATAAATTTTTTCGACGTCTTCCTACACTTACATCTAATTATGAGTATAGAGATTTCTTCCCTTAATGAAGTCTGTTGCTTAAAGATAGAGTTTGAAATAAACTTATGTACATTTTTCGAAAATTTGAGTACTTTTCGCGTAATTGTGCGTGCAAATACGAGCAAGAATGTACGGATTACGTAGCACGCTGTTTTCGCACCACTACTTGTCAAAGCGCAATCAAAGGTGCTCGCGAGCGGCAGGAAGCGTCGGGAGCCGCAAGTCTTCCTGCTGCCACCGCGGCGCTCCGCAGCCAGCACCGAACGTCCTTTGGCGACCGCATCTGCAACAGCCCACAGCCCGGGGAGAACCTTGCGGAGTTCCTTCCTTAACCACGCAGGAAGTCGACGGTGTTTTGTTTTCTTCGCTGCGGCGATGGAGTTACTATTATCTAGATTCAACCGACCGTCGAATATGAATCCTACAAGAATAACAAACTATTTCCGTGGTTTCTCTGATCAACACCATGCAAATGCTGGAACAGTACTCTAACGAATGGACCACGGTCCGGTCTTTTCTTCGTCGGACCAAGCGATATTTCCTCCCTCTTCCTTGTCCTATCCTCAGCCCTTACACGCACTTAAATTTACATGCCGGGAGACCGGTCGGAAACTTAGAGCTTGTCGCAACTAGAGCAGTTGCCCGCTGGTGAGAGATACCTGGTTGTGGATGTGTCCGCAACCCGACGGTAGGACGACGACGGATCTCACCATCCAGCGGAGTACAACATGCGGCGGCGATGGTGTGACGGTTAGTGTACCGGACTGTTATACCAAAGCTCGCGGGTTCAAACCCGGTCGAAGCCGCGGTTTTTTAGGGGCGACAAAATCCTTCGTACGCCTTCCTTCGGAGGGGAAGTAAAGCCGGCTGTCCCATGTTAGTAGATTTACTTGCATGTAAAAGATCCTCAAGCCTAAATGACGTAGCCTCTGAGCTAAATTCAAATCGCCTGTTTCTCGCCCAAGAAATACCTCCTTTCTCTGCGTAGCGAAATTTGCGTGGTCAGACGGAAGAGCGGGCCTGATGGCCCGAGTCTCGCCACGTAAAGTAAGGCGAATTCAATTCAATTTAATATATCACTGCCACCTCACGCGATAAAAACTTGCAATACACTCACAGGACGTTTGGCTTTAGCAGTTAACGCACCCGAAATCAGTAATCAATCAGTCAATCACAAATTATTTGGAAAATCTTCGAGCAGAAATAGATCGGCGTTCACGGTCATCTACCATAAATAACTAACATGATTATTTCTAAAATTAACTCAACATTAGGAGGAAAAACGAGAAAGAAAACTGCAAGCCAAAGCATTATTTTGTCATGTTAAAAATATATATCTAAAATAACCTTTTTTATTTATTTAACAAATGATCCTACAACACACTTTCTCGTACTGATCACAAGAGCTCTGGAAACCGTTAAAAATAAGTGAAGATTTTAAGTACGAACTTCGTTTTCTGTAAGTGATGCTGAACTGCATCCACACTGCCAAGAACACGGAGGCTGTGAATACCGTGGAAGGTGAACGGAGGTCAACGGAGACAAAAAAGAAGACCCTGCCTCTTGCATGCAGCAACCAATTACGGAGCAGGTTCCAGGACTCTTTTTAAAAACGCCTTCCGCGCAAGCGACAGCGCCTGCTTCCCTCCAGTTCGCTGCAGCTGGCCATCGACAGTGCACCTGCGCGACGCCTTAAAACCAACAGCCTCCTACATCTGATTTCGGGAGGTTTCTGGCTCCAAGTTGTCAATTCATCAAAGGTGAGTAGAAAATTTGTTGAGACATATAAAAATATAAAATTGATATGTTCAGTGCATTTTTTAAAAACTATTGTTTCCTACGCACAATGAAGTAGGAAAGTAAATTATTCCTTACTGGTAGAAGCATTGTTTAATAAACTTGTACTGCGAAAAGTACTTTTAATAAACAATAAGCAATGCAGTACTTATACAATAAATGTTGTTCTGTAAGGTGATAAAAAAGTCCGATTCAAAGAATCAGAAATGAACGCCATAGAAATCTAAATTGAAGTATACAGAAAGCTGAAACACATAGTATTAACAGTAACATATAGTTTTAATTTCATGCGTGCAATTACCATAGAGATAATTCACATTTTTCATGGAATTAATGAGCATATTTATTTAACTAAAAGAAAAACGAGTTAACAAACGTATTTGACGACTGTTTACTTTTAGTCGTCTAACTGTCAGCACCAAATGTACTGGAATTTTTAAGTAACAGATAAGAGGAAATCATGAGTAATTTTTCCTTGAGGGTCCTGACGTGGCGAAATAATACATTATTTTATTTTTGGTGCGAAAATATGTAGATGTAAGCAAAGTTTATAAAACAAATGATGTTAAATTATGACAAAAAATATTTTGGGATTACGCCACAGACATTGCAACGAGAGTGCGAAAAAACATGATATTGACATAAAATGAATTATTTATCTGAAAATACTAAATAACGCAAAAGCGATTGAAATAAGAGCAGGGGGATCTTAACTCATCTTATCCCTTTTTGTACATTAGTAGAGAATGGAATTATACAGCCACTAGTAAATCAGTTATGTCGTTGGTTCATCTACAAGTGTACTAGGTATGAAATGACCAACAAATTGAAAGTTACTCTGGAAAACGTTGAAAAACTACAAGTTTCGTGTAAATTGGCATCTGTTACAGATTTTACACCTTTACATCTGAAGGATGAACATGATCAAACAAGAAGTATTACTTTCGTTGATCGTGGTTTCCTTATCTCCACTAGTTTTTTCGCTCTCCTGTGAACGTCCACCTTCTCAAGAACTTTGTCAGAGCTTCGCACCCCAATGCTTAGCGGTGAACGTGAAGAAATGCACTGCAGCGGGGGGCCAACACTTGATGAACGCAAATTTCTGCAATCACTGTGACATTTGCGGAAAAAATATGGGTAAGTTAATTGCAGTTGACTGTTATAGACGGAGACTGTGCGTAGGGTTACAGAAAATGTATTTTTTGTTAAATTAATTTGGTTCAAATTCATAATTTCTGATTTTTAAAACAAAAAATGTCCTAAAAGATATCTTGATCAAAATCTTGTATAATTAACTAATTATTCAGGAAGATGGTCTACGAAAAGATTGCCATAGGTAAGCTCAGGAAATTCAACTTCGGTTTCAATTTTGGAATTGCCATTTGTAGAGGTATTTTGACAAAATTAATTTTCTGAATTTATTTGAAAAGTGAATAAGAAGACGAATTATGCGTAGATGTCTTATAAATTTACAGAATTAGAATAATATTCACTGCCTTGGCATGTATAACATATGGAGTAACAACTGAAGAGTGAACATTAGAAACCCAGGAAACACACAAACCAAAATACTATTTACACTTTTGACTTCCAATTGATAATAAAGCCAATTTTGATATTAATCGTTCCCAAAGCACTTTAAAAAAATTGGAACAGTTTTTGAGAAAATATTGTTTTTAATATTAGCTATATTTCACAAAAAATATATTTTATACCGTCCTTCAATACATTGAGGAAATTTAAAGAAACAATTTAAGGCCGTTTTATAAGACAAAAGTTGCAAAATTGCCCGTATTTCATGCAAAATTAGGCTTAAACAACTTAATTTATACAAAATTTTACGATCTGTTATTGAGAAACAGATTTTATTAAAGAAAAAGGGACCCAATTTAACACTTAAGTTGTAAGAAGCCCTCCCCCAAATGAAATGTAGCAGTTGTCGAAAAATGAGGGTTTTCAAGAAAAATTAGAACTACGGCATTCTTTTAACGCTCTAAGTTATTGGTGAACAAAGTTCATTAAAAAAACAGGACACATTTTTGAGAAGATTTTGAAATTGCTGGTGAGGCTTTACGCAAAGTATCCTCCAAAATCAAAATATCTTTTTCAAACTCGGAAAGCATCGAGTTTAATCAAATTTACCGAGAAATATCAACTTTGGAGAAAATGTCTCAACTATTTAGGCCCTAGTTTTTACCACATACAGACGAACGTACAGACAGACTGACGGGCGCCTGGAACTGACCTGGGGAGGACAGACTGACGGGCGGACGTTTTGCCATGAATTGATATTTCGCCGTCAAGGACGCATAACACATGGATTCTGACTACACAATGTGTTAAAGGAAATAATTTACGAGTACTATACAGAGGAACAGGATTTATCCTCTTTTTTGTTACCAAGGCTCGGCAATAACGTGTTTTTCTGTTGAAAAAGTGTCGTTTTCCGGCGCCTGATCCATGAATGATAAACGATCGTATATCGCAGAGTATTAGTACTTCTTAGTGCTTACTGTTTAATATTGCTCAGGGTGGCGTGTGAGGAAAAAGAAAATACCTCTAGTTTTACCCTATTTTTCAATATATATTGCATAGATACACAAATAGCTAGTTCGCCACCAACAGATTGAGACGTCTCGTTTGCCACAAACGTGGACTGGAAGCGGCCTCTGTAGTGATTTTTTCCAATGCTTCAGCTTCTCTGCGATTCCACATATCTGCATCCGCTATCCATTTTATAAAACAATAACAACAGCTTTAATAATAATAAAAATAATATTAATAATAATAATAATAATAATAATAATAATAATAATAATTTAATCTACTTAATGAATAAAGATATGAGTCGGCTGACTAAAAAAACTACTGCAGGTTGGATAACAACACTCTCGAAGGAAACGAAAACAAAAGGCCAGTTCCCCACCAGGTGACCAAGACGCGTCGAATGCCCCTTCCCTTGCCGCACACGCTGACCGGAAGGGATCTGTCCGTGAACGGCCAATGGGGGGACAAACACGTGCAGGATATCCCTTTGCTATTATACGGATATCCGTTCCTTCGCATTATGGCTAAACTTGTTACAGGTGCTGGGGAGGGGTGCCACAACAGCATCGCGACTCCAGAAGGAGAGTACCTGAGCGGCGTATGTGTGCCTCCGTTCATCTGCTCAAGGAATTCAGACGGAGTGTGTGTGAGGCCGGAAGACTGCGAATACGAAACTACCGAAAACCCCACAACTCACTTAAAATCAATATATTACAATTTAACTAGAAAATTTGGTATTTTTAGACAGCCTCAAGTAAAAGAGGTTCTTTCAGGGTATGCACAGCTGTTTAAATTTCAGTTTTAGCACTAGGGCTAAAAATTAAATGATGCTAAAGTGTTCTGATAAATCTACGAACGCAACAAAGAAATCAAAATACTTTCATGTGATCGCATCAGCTTGTATCATTACGTGACATGTAAACTTGTATTAAAATAATATGTAAGTCAGTAGGGCTGTCTAAAAATTAGTTTATGACGAACGTGATAAAAGTGATTTTATTTTGCTCGCAGAATTCCGCCACTGGGTCTATCGACTTGGTGTAACATTTCGTACTCGCAAAATAAAATGCCTCTTATCACTCGTATCATAAATAACTACGTCAACAATAATTCCAATTATAATAAATGCGCCAATTGTTCATTCTACAAAAATATATTAATTTAAAAGATTTATTTACAAAATAGAGTTTGTTTCTTTGTGTTGTGTCACACAATTAGATGCTTTACATGCAAACAAATTGCAAACATGCTGTAATAAGAATATGAAAAGAAAAGTACATAGTCTGTAAATCAATGGGTTTACTGAGACCCACCTTTTGCTTAGTAATAAAGAAATGTATTATTAAAATAATAATAATTATTTTTTAAATGTATTATAGTCGTATCAACAACTGTGGTCATTAGCGACTACTATAAATACAACTTAACAATATTATTTTGATAACTTAACAATATAGTACAGTGTATATAAATATGTGGAGACAGACATTATTTGTATTTTTTTGCTATATTAGTTTTCAGTATTCTTACTAGTATACCTTACACAATTAGATTTATTTGAGAATATTGCATTCTTTACAGAATGTATTATTCTTATTGATTCAAACATTTTCACTTTTTCCAGCATTCCTTAGAATACGGCATCTTCCATGGTATCTTATTAATCGTTCCAAAGTGATAAAATGTCAGTTCGATATTGAACGTTTTTAACATTCATAAAATGATTGATTTGGAATGTTTTGAAAAAGAAGTGGAATAACCTTACATCTTTTCTTTGTTTAAAATATTACTTCTACACGAAAGTTGCAGGGAAACATATCCACTCCCCAAAATATGCATCTTAATTTATGTATTGTAAATTTCAATCATACATAACGCGAACTGGCGGCATGTGTTATTAATATAATAAAGATGGATTATCAAAACTTGTAGATTTTTATTCAGTGACTACCGAATGTTTGTTATGAAATGGAGTTTCTTCACCAAATCAATTACTGTCGGGGTAAAGAGAAAATCGCAATGTTAAGGGGTTCATATAATTAACTTCTATATAACACTATTCTAGTTCTCGCTCAGCAGTGGTCACGAGCAGACGTGCTCCGCAGCTCCGCTAGTTAGCCGAAGGCTAGCGCTTATCGCAAGACCGACTGCCCCGGCCGCTACTGGTGCCGGTCCGGGGTCAGAAAGAAGTGCATTTATTTGTGAACAGTGGTGAATTAGGAACGTTTTCAACTTACCGTTCAAATTTACTAGTGATACAGTGGTGACCGCTCTATTTGTGTACAAAGGTGACTTCATTCTCGTGTGAACAGTGGTGTATCAAGAACTATTGAAAATCAATACCGCCCATATATAGTGAAGTGAATTATGTTAACTGACCTCGTCCCCTTAGGGGGACTAATCACACAACCAACTGAAATACTAAATAACCAAGAAAACAGTGAAGCTTTCGTCAACAATAGTACGAACGGATCGACTTTAGATCACAGTGACGTAACACAGAACCTCCAGCAACAGCATCAATTTTTATTGCATGAACATCAACAGCTAAAACAACACTTACAACAATTAGTGCAACAGAACCAACAGTTACAATTTCAAATACAGCAATATGTGCGTGAAAAAGAAATCCCAGCCACCGTGCTAGAAGCTACAGCAACTAACGGCCAAGCATCTACAACGCAGGAAACGGCCTCAACCTTGTGCAGCTCATGGCAAACAATCCCGCTGCGTCGGCAAAAAAGACGCAATGATGACAACTCTATACAACCCTCTAAGAAGACTAACAGTGAACACGACCCCGTATCATCAAAAAACAGGTATGAACATCTCTCTTGTGATGAAAATTTGGAAGAAACCTCGAACTCTGAGAAAATCAATGATACAACAACCAAGGGCAGCATACAAGAACAAGACAAATATCGAACACCGCCTATTTTCATACCAGGCGTCAGAGTAATATCTGATATGATCAGATCTATTAAAGAAGTCATTAAAGATGAAGACTCTCATATAAACTTGTCAAAACCTTCCAAGATGAAGCCAAAATTACAATGAACAATGTGAAAATCGTACCTCAAACACCGGAGGTTTATCGTAAGCTTTTTAAACATCTGAATCTAAAAAATATTGCTCATTATACATTTCAGTTAAAACAAGAAAGAGCCTTTCGGGTAGTATTAAAAAATATGCACCCAACAGCAGACGAAACGGAACTTAAAGAAGCTATAGAAGCACAAGGCCACAAAGTAAGACAAATTCATAATATCAAGCATCGTTTAACAAAAGCACCTCTACCAATGTTTTTTGTGGACTTAGAACCACAAAGTAACAACAAAAAAATATATGACGTCGAATACTTACTACATGCAAAAATAAGTTTTGAACCACCGCGTAAAAAACGAGAAATAGTACAATGCAAGCGATGTCAGTCCTACGAGCACAGTTTTCGTTATTGTACGGTTCCGTATAGCTGCGTCATATGTGGAAAGAATCACGATAGTCGAACCTGTACTAAAACGAGAGACACACCAGCTACATGTGCTCTATGTTGCCGTGACCATCCAGCAAATTATAAAGGCTGCGAAGTCTATCAAAAAATTCGTAACAGCAAGTATCCTAGTCAAAGTCAACGCTGTAGAAATGCTACGCAAAATATAACTGAAGGTAACAATTCAAGTTCACTAACAAGTAATCAAACCATAGGAACAGGTAGACAGCTCACATATGCACAAATGACCCAACATTCGCAAACCAATAATCAAAATGTGTCGTATGAAAATAATCTGATATCTATAATGCAAGAATCATTTAAAAAATTCGAGTCCATCTTAGCAAAGCAAGCTGAACAAATCTCCAGCCTAATTAATATCATGACTGCAATAATGAAGAAACTATGAGTAATTTACTGCGAATTGTCTCCTGGAATGCCAACGGAATACTTCAACATCGAAGAGAGTTAGAAGTGTTTCTACATTGATGTAGAAAATATTGACATACTCCTAGTGTCTGAAACACATTTTACCGAAAGAAGCTATCTACGTATATCTGACTACGAAGTATATTGCACAAATCATCCAGATGGGACAGCTCATGGAGGCACAGCAGTAATAATTAAAACAAGAATCAGACATAATATGTACAAAGATAATGCTAAAGACTATCTGCAAGCAACCTCTATACAAGTATACGATAAGTTCGGTCCGCTCGTTATTTCAGCTATATACTCCCCTCCAAAACACAAGATAACCACCGATCAGTATATCAAGTTTTTTAGAACGCTCGGCACAAGGTTCATTGCTGGAGGAGACTACAATGCTAAAAATCAACTATGGGGATCAAGACTGGTAACTACAAGAGGTCGCGCTTTAGAAGGAGCCATCTCTACCCTAAAACTCCAAACAATTTCATCAGGAAATCCCACATACTGGCCAACGGATGGTAACAAGGTACCTGATGTCTTGGATATCTTCGTCACAAAGGGAATGGCACAGACCTATCACACAATAGAACCGTCTTTTGATCTTTCATCTGATCATTCTCCAGAAATACTGACAATCAGTTCTTCTGAAATCAAAAAGAAAGAAAACATATACCTTACAAACAGAAAAACGAACTGGGAAGAATACAGCAACTGGCTTTACCATAACACCACTGCCAAGGTCCGTCTAAAATGTCCAGAAGATATCGACGATGCTGTTGAATACTTAATACAACACATTCAACAGGCAGCCGTATATGCAACTCCAGAAATGAGAGTGTTTGAAAAAAATAAATACCCATCAGAAATACTAAAAATGATTAAAGAGAAAAGACAGATGAAGATGACCTGGCAACGCACTCATCACCCGGACGACAAACGAATACTCAACAGAACTTCCCGCCTCTTATCAAGAAAATTACAAGAAATTCATTCGGAGGAAATGAAGGAAAGAATTGAAAAATTGTCACCCTCAAAAGCTACAGATTACTCCTTATGGAAAATTACTAAAAAATTAAAAAGGCCTACAAAACATGTCCCCCTCTTCGTAAAACCGATGGAAGCTGGGCTAGAACGGAAAACGATAAGGCAGAAGAATTTGCAAAATATTTTGCAAAAACATTTCAACCACACCCCTCAGCACTACTCAGAGAAGAAAAAGAAATCATAGAATTCCTGGAATGTCCCCATCAAATGTCGCCACCAATTAAATTCTTCTCAACAAAAGAAGTCACAGCAGGGCTGAAACTACTACCAAATCATAAGGCTCCTGGACATGATCGTATTACAGGGGAAATGCTTAAAAAACTGCCTAAGAAACTCATTGCCCTTGTAACATCGATTTTCAATGGAATAATACGCATCGGACACTATCCTTCGCAGTGGAAACTGGCACAATTAATTGTAATCGCAAAACCAAGAAAACAGCTACAAGATGTTTTCTCGTACAGACCAATAAGTTTATTGCCTTCTTTGTCTAAGGTATTCGAAAAACTATTACTATTTCGCATATATCCATTACTTAAAGAAAATGACACAATTCCAGACCATCAGTTCGGTTTTAGAAATCGTCATTCTACAATAGAAAAAATTCATAGAATAGTCGACACCATCAACGGAGCTCTAGAAAATAAAATGTATTGTTCCGCCTTGTTTCTAGATATCGCGCAAGCGTTCGACAAAGTGTGGCATCAAGGCTTGCTATATAAAATCAAGAAATGTCTGCCGCATCCATACTATAATATACTTCGATCCTTTATTTCAGATCGATTTTTTCAAATAAAATTCGGAGATGAAATAACACCGTTTCATCCAGTATTATCAGGAGTGCCACAGGGGAGCATCCTTGGACCAGTGCTGTACACGCTGCACACCGCTGACTTACCTCAGTCCCCAGATGTCACCACTGCAACATATGCAGATGACACAGCCCTGCTAGCTTCGCACAAAAACCAAGAAACGGCAACAAGAACATTGAAAGAGCACCTCGAGCTTATAAACAAATGGTGTAAACTCTGGAGAATAAGAATGAATGAAACAAAGTCCAAATGTATAACATTTACCCTCAGACGAACAAGAAATACAAGAATAGAAATAAACGGAAAACTAATTGAAAACGTAGACACCGTCAAATATCTCGGACTACATCTCGACAAAAAGCTAACCTGGAAGAAACATATTTCTATTAAAAGAAAGGAAGCAGAACTGAAAAGTAGACAAATGATATGGTTAATAGAAAGAAAATCTAGTTTAAGTCTAGGAAACAAAATTTCACTTTACAAAACAATACTCAAACCTATCTGGTCTTATGGAATTGAACTCTGGGGAACAGCATCACATTCAAATATAGAAATAATTCAAAGATTTCAATCCAAATGTCTCAGACTATTAAGCAATGCTCCCTGGTTTGTATCAAACGCCACTCTACATAAAGATCTCAATATCATCACTGTTAAAGAGGAAATCACTCTCAAATCTCACAAATACCAACACAGACTCGAAAATCATATTAATCATCTGGCCATAAACATCTTAGATAACAGCACAATGACAAGAAGATTGAAAAGAGTACATCCTCTTGATCTGGACCACAGATATAAATAATATTTTTCTTTTAAAATAATTGTTACTGTAGATTTTTTTTCTTTTCTTTTGTCACAATGCTTGCACTATTGTATGTTTGTTTGTTATTGTGTTATTGTTATTTCAATGTGATGTTGTTTATTGTTTTTCTTGTTTGTCTTTTTTTCTCTCTCTGAACTGGACAATTAGTTTAAAACCATTTTTAGAAAGAACCAGAATTGTATGGTTTCTTTACATGTCAATAATATATGTACAATTGTATTTGCCGAATGTTCGAGTAGAACAAATTGCAAATAAAGCGGATGTTAATATATATATATATATATATATATATATATATATATATATATATATATATATATATATACCACTATTCTAAATAACCATGACATTCAGTTCGTGACAGAAATTCGTTAGTGGTTTCTTATCATTTCAGAGACTCGTTTTACATCGCGTGGGAAGCTAGTTTTAAAATCAAGTCATGGAATTTATTTACTATGAAGCTGGTCTTCCTACCTGATGTGAAAATACTTCATCACTCGGTGTACACAATGAGTTATTTTTTCACTTTATGCAATACCTCCTTCTAGTATATTCCCTCAGGTTTTCCATTAACTAGTCACTAACAAGTTAGTACATAAGTGACAAGTGATATATATATATTCAAATACCTTATAATTACTGCATTTTAAATTCTTTTTTTTTTTAATTTATTTTCCTGCCTGTTCGGCATAGTATGCCTTTCAGGGGTTTTAATCTACAGTTTATAATTACAGAATTTTTTGGCCATTCGGCTGACAGTATATGAGGGGGACCACACGGTTACCTCGTCAACAAAGTCTGCAGAGCAGTAATTCAAAGAAATTTATTAATTTATTTATTTATTTTAATTAATGTATTTATTTAATTTTTCAGCAGCGGAATTGATTAATGGGAGGGGATGGAAATTATTCTAATTTAAGGTGGTTTAAGAGAGTCTTTGGGGTATCGAGAGATAATGCGGGTTGGGATGGAAGCATTTTTGCCTAGATCAAATATTTGTGCACTTGTACACGACGGAAGAAGGGTGAAAAATCTGTTACTCATCCGTTGAATGTATTCGCTAATGGAAGGAATGTTAAGCTCTCTGTGAATTTGCATATTTGGAATAAACCAAGGGGCTTGCACGGCTTTTCTTAGGTACTTGTTTTGAATGATTTGTAGTTTCTTTAGATGTGTGTTTGCTATATTGTTCCAAATTTGACAGGCGTATGTTAATGAGGGACGTATTATCGTTTTAAAAATTGATAATGCGCAGTCCAGACTAAGCGATGATTTGTTGTTAATTATTGGGTAAAGTTTGTTCATTTTTGCGTAGGTTTTGTTCGTTATTTCTTGAATGTGGTTTTTCCAAGTTAATTTTTGATCCAGTAATACACCCAGATATTTTACGGGCGTTTCATTATTAAGCCAAGGAATTGCAGAATTATTAATTTTGATTTGTAGTGGTTTATGTATTTTTCTTAGTGAGAATATTTTAGGCTGTGATTTGGTAGGGTTTATGGCAATTCTCCATTTCAATGTCCATTCGACAAATTCATTTAAGTCCGACTGGAGATCTTTGCAAGCGTTGGTAATGTTTGAATTTGCATTGAATAATACTGTATCATCTGCATAGAGTGCTATTTCTGAGTAAGTCATTTGTGGATAGTCAGCTATATATATGTTGAACAATAAGGGAGAAAGTGGGGAACCTTGCGGCACGCCGGCTTTGATGATATGTGCTCTTGATTTATTGTTGTTTATACTAACTTTGAAATCCCTCTCTGACAGGAAGCTTTTAATGATGTTTTGGAGATAATCGGGGGTTCCCAAGGTTTGCAACTTGTAAAGTAGCCCATGATGCCACACTTTATCAAAGGCATGTGCGATGTCGAGAAAAATTGCAGCTGTGTACTTTCGGTTGTGAAATGCTTCAGCAATGTACTCTGTTACTCTTAATAGTTGATGACTTGTGGAGTGGTTTGGACGGAATCCGAACTGCGTATTTGGAAGTGCATTGGTTTCGGTGAAAAATTTAGATAGTCGGGATTTTATAAGTTTTTCAAATATTTTGGCAAAGGTCGGTAACAAACTAATTGGTCTATAGCTAAGAGGGTCTTGTGGATTTTTGTTCGGCTTGCATACTGGTGTTATAATGGCAGTTTTCCAGGTCTTTGGATAATATCCTAATCTTAAACAAGCGTTATAGAGCGCTGTTAATGCTGCAATTGCATTGCGAGGTAATTCTTTCATCATTTTATTATTTAATAAGTCATGTCCTGCTGATTTTCTCGGTTTTAAAGCCTTGATTATTTGATATGTCTCAGACGGGGCTATAAATTTAGTTTTTATTGGGACGGAATATCGCGGTATTGACAAGTTTGTTTCCACTTTTAGTTGGAAATCAAAGTCGGTTACCGGGTTATTTGTAAATATTTTCTCAAAATGTTCCGCTAAAGTTTCAGCTTTTTCGAAATCCGTCGTTGCTAGACCTGAGTTAGAGGATAACTGCGGGATGAAAGATTTTTCCTTTGTAATCATTTTAATTGTGTTCCACATTGTCCTGGAGTTTGGAGGGATGCTGCCTAAAAAATTTTGGAAATGTGTACACCTCACTTTATGTAGTTCTTGTTTAATTTTAACCGATATGCTGTTTAATTTTTGTTTCACTATTTTATTGCGTGAATATTGCCACAATCTACGAAGGTTATGTTTTTCTTTAATTAAATTTAGAAGTGGTTTAGGAAGCGGAATATAATTTTTGGTGAAATTCCTAACTTTAGTAGATGACCTTTTAGTAGCATTTTTAATAATGTTTTCGAGAGAGTTGATACAACTGTCGATATCAGATGATGTTTTAAGATTCTCAGGAAACTGACATTCGTTTATTAGTATGTTTCTATACATGTCCCAATTTACTTTACCCTCTATAATTTTTTCGTATTGATAAGTCTGAAGTTCGGCTTTGAAAGAAATTATTACTGGATTGTGGTCTGAGTCTAATTCTGGTTTTACATTTTGGTAAATCGGAATGTTTAAATTTTGTGTAATAAGTATATCTAGAATATCAGGAACTACATTTGGGTTATAAGGGTAGTATGTGGGCTCTGGAGGAGCTAGTATATTAAGATTTCTTTGCAATGCGAATTTCTGAAGAAGTTTTCCATTATATGAAGTAGAATTACAGTTCCAAATTTGGTTTTTGCAATTTAGGTCTCCTGCTAATATTATTTGTGACCTGCCATCAAACAATGCTTTCAAGAAACTTGACGGAAACTTTTTGTTGGGAGGTTTATATGCAGCAATCAAGGTTATGTTAGAAGAGATCAGTTCGATATTGATAATAATTGTTTCTATTTCATTTGAGGATGGGGATTGTATCAGTGTATGTTTAATTTTTCTATTAATGAGAATTGCTACCCCACCTGATGCTAAATGCGAAATTCGATCATTGCGGTATGCTAAATATTTTGGGATCGAAAATTTTTCTACCGGCTTTAAGTGTGTTTCTGAAATACACGCAATATCTATGTCGTGGACTTGTAGAAAGTATCTTAGTTCGTTTTCTTGGCGCTTTATGCCATTTGCATTCCAGTTGAGAATTTTGAAGTTTTCTATTTTATTTTGAGCCATTGAAATGAACAGAAATAAGTTTTTGAACCATTTGTTGCAACTGTGGAATGATTGCAGAAAGAATATTATTTATAATTGTTTGGATTAGGTTTTCATTTATTACGTTCATATTTTGGAGGACTGGGGGAGAATTCCTGTTATCTGGCCTCGGCGGCTGGCTAGCGCGATAAGCAAAAGAATGCAAGGGCGTTGAATTAAGCGGCAGAGGAGGAAACTCTTGCGGGGCATAGTGATAAGGTTGTGTGTTTTGGTTTAATTGGCGGTTTGAGAACTGCCTATTTGGCAGATTGTAAGCTGAAAATTTATGATTAGCCTGATTTAAATTATATTTTTTAACTGCTTCTTTGTAAGCTTTGCAGCCTTTGTAGTTAGCCGTGTGTTCCCCATTGCAGTTACAACACTTTGGTACATTATTATGTTTAGGTTTGTCACATTTCGAGTAATGATGGCTTTCTAAGCATCTCACACATCTAGGTCTCCTTCCGCAATTTGCCTGTGAATGACCGAAAGTCTGACAATTTTTGCACATTATTGGAGTTTTAGACTTTACGCGCATTTGAACTCTGACAATGCTATATATTAGCTGATTTATTTTTAAAATTGCTTTGTTATTTTCATTATCAGTTAGATCGACCGCAACGGTACTTAACGGTTTACGTTCTCTTCCGAACAGTCTAACAACTTTTAACACTTCAAAGTTTTTCGACAGTTCATTAAATATTTCCTCTTCTGAATAGGTAATTGGCAGATCTTTTATGACAACTGAAAAAGTTTTTTGGGTAGGATCCCTATATGTGTGATGCTCGATTTTCTCTTTTTCACAGAATTTTCGATATTCTCTATAGTCCTCTATTGAGTTGAATTTAATTTTTATAGTGTCTTTTTCTAATTTAGTAGAAAAATTGTTTTTTGTAATACTTTTTAGTTCACTGATAAATAGGGGATAATCGAGTACTTTATGGACATAAAAGGGGGGTATTTTAATGATGGATTCTTCACTTTCTTCCCTTTCGTTTGGCGAATTTTCTTCGGTCATATTTTGAAGACCTTGGTACCTATTTTTGACGGTCACGTTATACAGTATTCTTTTAGAAGCATTGTTTTCATCTGGTAAATCTACGTGCATGCGTTTTAGATTTTTACTGTTTTCATTAAAACCACTGGTTGACTGTTGAATAACTGTTTGTTGCGGGGCAGCACCATACCTGTTATAATAAGCATCTTTAGTGCTTACTGACTGAAGGTTGGTCAGAGTCCCTTCCGGCTCTCCATCCAGCTGCAGGGCGGTCGGTTGTGATGTGTTGAACTGTTCCAAGGGTTGAATATTTTCCATTTGTGGTGGAAATGGAAGCACATCTCCATTCATTGCTGTGAACTGATCTGGTGTGCCACCATTTAAAACGTGGGCTGCAGACACCAATTGGCCCCCAAAAGCGGGGGCACTTGTTGCGAACATACAGCTTTCGCTGCACCACTACACTTTCACTTGATAACACAATATTTCGTTATTAGCAATAAACAATTCTATTGCACAAAAACAATCACTGTTAGAAATATGGGGATCCGCTGGTAGCGGCGCCCGTTTGTACTTGCACTAAACACGAGTTTGAGCGTAACACCGAAGCACAGCGATAAGCGGAGCGATGCGATGCTTACTCCACGACGTCTAGAGCGAGACGTTAAATTCTTTAGTCACAATGATGAAACTGAAGATAAAATTGAAATGTCAAAGTTAAAATTACATTTTTTAAATAAGTAAACCAATCCCTGAATATGTAAATGTTAAATATAATAATGTTAAAAGTTCCTGACATTTTTAATTAAACAACTTTGTACTATTTTTCAATGATTTAAATTAACGTTTCGACCCTGTTTACGTTTTTGGTCTTTCTCAAAAAATGGTATAAAACATGACTTTAAATCTGAATCAATAACATTTTTCAAATGTTAGACAATAAGTGATACTACAACAGCACATACTTTCTCGTATTATTTATAACTTTTGCATTATTCAAAAATTCGTAGATTTTAATACAAATCGGATTCGTTTTTTTAAATGTACTTTGCACTGTCGGATAAAAAATAAAGACAGAATTTCGGGCCATGTTAAGAAACTTTTGCTACAAAATTTCCATTACTTCATGCAACATTACGTACAAACTACTCTTATTTAAATAATAAATTTTTCAATTTTCGAAACTTCTGTGAATTGAACGAAAATTGGACCTGCGCCATTTTTAAGAGTTCTCCACTCTATTCCATGAAAAGAAAGTACGTATCTAAAAATTTAGAAATATTTTTAAGTTAAAATTGAAAATACCTCAAGGCTTCATATAAAGTAAAACGTACTTTCAAATTCAAGGGTCGCGACAGCAGCCAGAACGATCGCTGAATATAAATTGTGAAAATCATTTGTGAAAATCATTTGTGAAAATCCTACTATTGGTTTAGCCACTAGCGTTCAAACCGTAGGCTTCTGCGACAGAGGTCAATATCTATTTGAGTCGCTGCGTCTTCGGCATAAATGCCAACGTTTCGCCCGTCATTCTGCGATCGTCTTCAGGGCGAAATCCGCGGAGATGGATTATGCACGGTTGGCCGGTCTATCAGCCACTCATGTAAGGGTCCCCCTGGGCGGGGTGGGCGAAGAGATACGTCCGTGGTGGATCGTGAAAGAGCAGAGAGGATTGACAATTCGGGGAGAGAAGAGGATCGGGAATAACAGAGGGATGGGATCTGACACAACCAAGCGTCGCGGTGAATACATGTTTCCAGGCCACGTGGAGACATGGAATTCGATCAGCATTAAGGATTGGGGGGTATTTGTTGATTTCCACAGCCTCTTTTACCATTTTCGGTTCCCAGCGGTCTTCCCTGATCAGGAAGCGGGTGGTGTGAAAAAGAAAGGCGTGGCCAAATTTCCACGCGCCACGCCGGATGTTTATATTATTATAATTGTGGTGGCGAATGGGTTCACGGAGGCATTCCTCAATAGCCCTCTCCGTCTCGCAGATGTAACTGGGTCACAGCTGCGTGAGATCTCATACACCCCTGATGACGGACGAGGTGAGATACGGTCTTCATCGCTCGCTAGCTTTTGTCCGAGTTTTCGTGGGCTTTGTCGACCGTTTTCATGTCAAAGCGGCTCGAAATCTTGCCGATTTTGTTCAGTGACTCCTTCAACACATGGTAAAATCGTTACCTTGCGGTTGGCATCGTCACTAGGTGTACTTATGTCATCCGCGGTGGAAGAGGTGGTCGCTGCCTGCCGTACGGCATGATGGCAGCGTTAGCACATTTAGCGTGTGTGAACTAAGTAAACGCGAGGACCTTGTCGCGTACCTTCAGACAAGGGCAATGCCACGGTGGTCATAGAAGCCTTCGGCTACCATTCCAAAGTTGAAGCGTTGCTCACAGATGAGTCCTATGTTGTACTGAGATACTGCCGTATGTGAGTACTCCCTCCCGTGAGTACTCCCGTACAGAAAAGAGGTCGCGGCATAGACTAAGGAGGTATATATCATTACTCTATGGTCGCTGCACGGACGAATAACACGGTGGCAATACAAACGGTGGCCAGATCTAGTCTGGAACGTCGTAACCACTCTATTTAGATGCTAGATAGATGATAGGATGATGCTAGATTAGATGCAATGCTAGATGACATTAAACAAACAAACGTATAAGCCGGCACACAAATGTAATTTAAAAATTAAAATATTTTTTGCTGCATACCTGTTTTTATACTATTGGATACTATACTGAACATCAAAAAGAAAAATAATATTTATTCTAACAAAACAATGATATACAATGCATTAATTTACATTTGCTTTATTTCCACATGTAGAATAAGGAAAGCTTAAAAGAATGGCGCAGTTCTCATTTTCGTTGAATTCCCGAAACCTGCAAATTTATAAATAATACGAGAAAGTATATGCTGTCAAGCGCTACTAGTTCCTTGATTAAATCTGTTCTTTTTGACTAATGTTGAAATAAAGTCATGAACAATATTTCGAAAATACAAATATTTTGTCGTAATTTTGCCTAAAATAAAGACATATTTTAAACAATAATGTTCTAAAAAAATAATTTCCACAATTTTCTCCTCGTATGTATTAAAGGTAATTTAAAAACGTGTTGCCGGTCACTTTTTCGGCGCACGCTCTAAAGTTTTGGAAATTGAAAAAATTAACATCACAGAATTACAATATTGAAGATAGAGATTTTTGTCATAAATGGAATCGATTATAAAAAGTCAAATCTTTAAAAAATATTTGTAGAATTTTAGAAAAAAAGAATACTTTTGCGTAAATTCTGGTTGAAGTTATGGTGTTTTTAAAAAAACATTTTCTCAAAAGTATTATTATTATTATTATTATTATTATTATTATTATTATTATTATTATTATTATTATAGTATGTCTTGTTGGTGGATTAAAATGCAATACTCTATGTATAATTGATATGAAAAAGGATCGGAGTAAAAAAATGTTGATGTAAATACCTCTTAGCTTATGTACATTATTTTCTGCAGTCATAACACGTAGCTGGAAGAAACAGGTTTGTTAGCCTGTGACCGTTTTGTGGTTTTCAATCTACTGTGATAAGGTTTGCAAGAAGTTTTTCTGTGTTTTTTCTTCTGCTGTACCGAAGTGATGAACTCGCGTGCATGCTTTACATGTGTGGTTCGGCAAAAAGCAATGTTTGGAGATCTCATCGCTCGAATAACGATCAATATTCTAATCGCTGTTTGCCCGACCAAAATATTGTGTAGTGGTGCGTAGCCGCGTATGCAAATTTTTGCCTACCCACCACCAGAAAACACATGCCATTGGTATATTCGACTATTGTGTACAAACTCGCCAGTACTTTTCGTTTGTTTTGCCTGATTTTGTACTGTTTACGCCTGATTTTGACAGTACCCACCACTGTGTCTTGTGCTTATACGTAGATGTATGGCAAAGTGTAAATTGCGGCATTACAACAGTTTGTTAGAGAAAAATGAGTTATTTTGATACGTTAATCAAATTTAATTGCGCCTACTTAGTTCTATACTTAGTCGTACTATACCCATTAGAAAATAAGAATTACGCTGTTTTGTGGTAAAATAAAAATGAAACACACACTTTAATGGTTATACGAGTATATACAAAAAACAAATTTCCATTCGCATCAGACTATTTGTCTGCTAAAATCATGATACTAGCATGTTATTACAATGCAGTTTCTACCATTGCCTAGAATGTGCATTCCTGAAGAATTTGGTGTAATCGTTAAAATGCATGATTAATATGATCACTCACCGTGATGAGGCGCTAGGCAAGGACATCACTTTCATTTTACACTAAAGTTGAAATTGTTTTTTCCTGTCTAAAAGACACTTGAGTACACGAGCCCTAAGAAAATGAGAAGGACAATTAGGATCGCAATGTTAAAGCGAGAGAAAATAAATCTTAAATTTCCTTTCACATTAGAGTGTGTTCAATCTAACGGAAAGAGCAAGTCTCTGTGTTACAATACAATACATCAGATGTTCTTACATTGTTACATTGTTGCATTATATTCTCGCAAAATGTACACGCCATTAATATATTATAAATGTTCTGAGTTACTAAGAGGTCGTTGCAATTTTATAGATACAAATTACGTCACGTCATGCTGTGTCATTGACCAATAACTACTCTACCTCAGCATGTAGTCTCACGTCATGTTTTATATCTAAAACCGGTTTACTGCAATCAGAAACAGGTTACTGCAAAACGAAAGCTACGCGGAAACATCACCTGCAAAATTGTACATCCCAGTTCCATCCGGAGAAGCAATAAAAACAACGAAATGACGCGAGCCAAGCCAAACTCAAGGCCGGCGGATATGACGATATTGGCGAACATTTCGTAATCAACTCAGAATGAGAATATATATTCATATTAGGATTACACACCAAAAAGGCACGAATGGAACATTGACCAATGCCATTGGCAGCGAGGTTTCGAACTATCTTTCGTGCGGTTATTTTACATGCGGAGTGATACAAGAATGCGATAACCTCGCGTTGTATAACACTGCTTCCCTGTGAGTTCTCTCAACAGTCATGTGTTCAGGAGAGAACGTCGAGGTGAGTACTTGGCCACAAAAACTATTGACTAGTGGAGACTTTTCGAACACGTTGTATGAGTGAGTTTAATGTTTGTTTTTGCACTGCTTTCAAGTTTTTATTTTCTATTAATTACAGATCAATAATTAACTGCTGTGTCCTGGACAAAATGTCGCATTTTGTAAATAATTTTTTAAACAGTGAAAATACAAATACTATTGTAACAAATAGCCTCATCCTGAAACGTAACTGCGAACGACAAGTCCCTGAATTGTACGTAATGACATTATAGGCACGGTAATATGCGGAGATAAACATTCTGCTATTCTAATAGGATATTAACAAACAAAAAGACTTAACTACTGAGATTCAATTGTGTAGAATATTAAATAGTCAATTTAATACTATGATGTTCTTGGCTATTGTTTTACGAAGTAAAAACTATCGCTCTTACAAACTGGCAACATTTAATTTTACTGTCCAACTAACCAACGTTTCTGTCAAACATTTTACTCATATTTTCAAAACAAAACAAAAGATAAGAGAGGAGCCGCAAGTGTTGGTGTACTCTTTCGAACTTGTGAGGGTTCGTGGAATTCTGGAATTCAGAACCACGGCCGTTTGACCGGAGTACGTAGTGTTGGCAGCAGGGGGTTTTGAAAGTCTGGCGTGACGCAATTACGATGATAAGATTATTCCCCAAAATGTACTTATGAATGGGGAAATTCTCGTAGCATTCTTTATTTTGATATGACTTTAATACGAAAATATAACAGTTAATATAAATAATATAATATTACAATATAAATATTTTACTCATTCTACAAAGCAAATCATGAAATAATGTTTTCTGTGGTGTCTCTAAACGTTTCTGAAATAAATATTTTGCGTTTAAGCGGGGTAAATATTAAACGTTTCTGGCAAAAAACTTACTCTAAAAAAATTGGTTTATTTTTGAGTATTTACAAAGTTATGCTCACTCCATCCGAGTTTCTGAAACCGTTTATGGTATGTAGGAAAACATGACTGAAAATTGGTAAATTGTAGTTTTTCTTGATCTCTAAACTGTTCCCCAATCATCTGGTTCAAAATGTTTCAGTACAATTTTTACATTCTTACTCCGTTATAAACATGGCACACACAGTGGAAAGTGAAAAACTGACGGTAGTTTCTCATTGTCCCATGACCATTTTCTCATTGACCATTATTTGGGACGATCCCAATTAATTTTGAGAACTGTTTAGAACATATGTATTATTTATTCCTCGACATCGTAAGGAAGTACTTTACTTACAAAGCCACCTCGTGTTGGCTAATGTCAACTTTATTCCCCTAAAAACTGATGCTTCAATTATTTGTCTTTATCAACACATTTTGATTGTAAGAAGAATAAACGTGTAATTCGCAAATCGGATTTTAACAGATTTGTATCTTTGCTGGATGTCATTTGCCGTACGAGAACGTTGAAGGAATATAATATAAATAAAACTAATAAATTAAATTAATGTAATGTTATAAAAAAATGTGGTTAAAATATTACATGATGTACTTTTTAAGTTCAAATAATCCAATTGTGTTAGTTCTATTTTGAAATGAGATATAACACGGTTTATTGAGTCCATGACAAGTGTTGGTTTTCGATTTGAATGGTCTCATATTCTTTCAGATTTGAGGGAATTAATGTTTGAAATTTTCCATGACTGAAAATGTTGATTGCTTACACCTCCTATCACTGTCAAATTATTATGAGACAATAATATAAGTCAATGTGATATGCATACAGTACATAATTCGTATATTATTCTGTTTTCATGTCAATAAAGAGCATAAATATGTTTGAGATCCCTTGCTATTGATATTATTCAATTCAATAAAAATGATTGATCCTTTTACAGTGGACACGAGAACAACAGATAAGTCCATAAAGTGTACACTATTATCCTTTTTTCTTGAATTTCAGATAACATCTTCATCATAGTCTGAAGGCAATATGACCGGCGATAGCACACGTTTTACGCTATTGGGCGTGCTTCTCGCCCTCACCGTTGGAACTGTGGTGGCGCTGGTGTGTGAACCCCCAAGGGATGCAGAGTTTTGCATGCGAATCCGAATCAAATGTCTGCAATTCAGTGAAGAGAACTGCACTGCATCAGACGGAGTCTTCATTGAACGTGGAGGATTGTGTAATTACTGCAATCTGTGTGCTCGATACGTAGGCAAGTCATTCACATAAATACTCTGATTTATCAAAATATATTATAATTCTTTTTTTACACATTAATCATTTACAAACAGAGATTGAAAGGAAACTATGCATCTCATGTTCATGAAAGGGATGTTTATGGTTTTGTCAGACATCTAGGAACTCGGAAAAAATCCAAAAACAACGTGTTTTGATTTTGAGTAAAATATGCAAATATTTGATTGGTATATTCTACCAATTCTCATAAGGCGTGTTGGAACTTTATTCTGACACTTATTGAGTCATTGCTTACTGCACAGTGAGGTCAAGCGGCATCTAGGAAGAGACCGCAACTCATTAAATATTTGCTATTCACATATTTCGTTATCGAACAGTAATTTGTGTAATATTCTTGGTACGTAAAGCACTGTTCCACTGCCTACCCATTTACATACTATATTATGTTATTGCAATATTTGCGAAGATTGACTTTGTTAAAGTATTTAATTTATTGTAATTTGCACAAGAGAATTTTATATGTTGTTCTGAAGCAGCGTGTGGGCTACTTTTTGGAAAACAGTTTTGTGTGATTTCGTTGAGTAGCATATTTTATTCTGTAGACCTCTGCATAGTGGAATCCAGAAGACTTCATAATAAAATCAAAGTATAATTAAATGCTAAAATCTAAATGGAGGAAGGGTCAGAAACTCATATTCGATGTTATAATGTTCAGATTACATCTCAAATTAATATAAGATGACTTAAAATACTGACGGTGTTGATTAGATGAGAATGCGTGTTTTATGCGAATCCTGAAACCCGAAGTAGCCTGCGAAGCCGAGTTTGCTTCGGTCAGCATTCGCCCGTTTTTGATAATGATAACATTAACCGCTAATTAATCAATTAACTACATTTTGTCATTAATCTTAACTAGTATAATAACTAAGGCACGTCTAAATTTACAATAATTTTTTATTTTTTCTGTCTGACAAAAAATATTGGGTTAGCACTATCTTGTCCCGACCCCTTCAATCAAATTTTCAATCTGCAATGACAAATTTCAATAAATCCCGTCATTACGTGTTAATACTGCAAGTTTAATCACTGGTGAGATAGATACTTTGTAATAATTGAACACGGTAAATTAAAGATGTCTGGTATCAAAAAATATAAATTGCTAAAGATCGTTTCGATCAAATAATTATATGAGTCGTCATTGCCAACAATATTGTTTATTACAATAGCAGCTTTCGATGGCTTAGCCATCATCATCAGTTGGCTAAGCCATCGAAAGCTGCTATTATAATAAACAATATTGTTGGCAATGATGGCTCATATAATTATTTGATCGAAACGATCTTTAGCAATTTATATTTTTGATACCAGGTAACATCTTTAATTTACCGTATTTAATTAATCGCGATTAAATTAAACGCTGCGGACTCTTATTCGGTGATTCCAGGCTGTCGTTTAATCCCTGTGAGTATGGTATTACTTCCTATCCCCTTATCAGAGAAATAATTTTTAAAATTATCCTTTCGTCAAGATTTCTATCAATTCTTACTATAATATTTCTGAGAATTTTTTCGGAATAAATAATCGTGCTCACTGGAGAAAAACAACTCTTTCCTCCAACTGCACTCACCGAACAGACACTACCGTGGCATTACTAGCTGGCGCTCGTGTGACTGTGCAGAAAAATACAATTTACGGATAGATGCGGCCTTGAGAAGTGCCCACACTTCACTATTTTCACAATCTCCTCACACTTCACGATTTCCAAGAAATTGTCAGTCGTTTGTGTGCGCATAGGTAACGGTTTTCATCCTTTGTATTAATAAGGAAACGTGATTCCTATAACAAGAATTAAATATAATTATGTTTGAGAATGAAAGTCGTTCCGTGCGCATAAAATACGAATTATATTTTTCGGTATTTAATGTGTATTGCAGGTTATACCAGCTATAAAAGGTACAAAAATGAAACGTATATTGTAGTTTGTATTTATACTGTACTTATCAATGAATTTATTACTCAAGAACCACAATTAAGATGAAACTACTGATGCTATAACAGCACATTTTCGTTGAAATCTCTGATATTTTTTTTAAATTGCTAATCAGCCAGTCAATACTATATATATGCTAAAAGGACTATGTGTTGAGGCAATAACCCGCAACAATCATATAATGGGGCGTATGTCATTGCATTGCTCTGCAGGTGCTGGAGAGGTCTGTAACACCACCGTGGTCGAGCACGGCAGCGTGGAGGGTGGAGTCGGTGTGTGGAGTGTGTGCAGTCATCCCTTGGTGTGCTCTCGTCGAAGCAATGGAACTTGCGTGAGGTCGGAGGAGTGCGAATATCCATCCACTGATTCTACAACTGAAGCAAGTTCTTCGAGTTCTTGATTGATAATTGATAAACATTCAATGATTGTGAATTAATACTGAAAAACACGAATGATAGATTTTTATCATAATGTTGTAATAAATATTCACTTCAAGTATGGGTTATATTTATAATATGTGAAAGTGTATACCTTAACATATAAATATGTTTTGAAATATATCTCTGTACTTTATAAACTTTGTTACGAAAAGAGCATCGAGAAAGCGGCCGATAAGCACTTTCATGGGATAGGGGCTCTTAAGTTGAAACTTTGGAAAAATTGAAAGAAATATAACAACTTCATCCTCGTATTACCAATTGTAATGAAACGACGTACATTAAAAACATACGTGAATACAATACCCAAAAGAAAACACACTCAGTTTTACGTCACATAAGTTTTGGTATGTCAACCTCCAGAAAATTATTTAAAAATGTCAATGTAATGAATCAGAATACCATAAATACAGGGGTTCAACATCAACATATAAACCAAGTAAAGTTAAGACACATGTAAAATATTTTGTTTAATAATTCATAATATGTAATGGAATTTATAAAGTCATTTGCGTGTAAACTCCAATACCTTTCAATGTAACGATTTATCATGATACCAAGTAACTGCAGATATTCTGAATTCACTTTTTTCAACACCAACTCTCACAAATCATTCTATGGAAATCCAAAGCAATTTGAAATCATATTTTCAACATTAGTTGAAAAGTTAGTACATAGAAACAAAGAAATTAAAAACAACAACAACAATAATAATAATAATAATAATAATAATAATAATAATAAATACAGATAAATAAATTGGGAGTGTGTGTCAGTGATTTTCGAATTGTCAGCTTTTATCTTCATTTTCATGTGCTGAATCGATTACTAAAAATATCATATCAAATCAAATGTTCTCGGCCTGTCCGTCTCTACGAACCAATTTAACTTAGAAACTAAATATCATGTTGGTTGGTACGTAAACACATTGTTGATACTACCCAAGGCACCAATTTAATTTTTGTTTTACCGCGATATCCTCAACCATTCCGAAGACATACCCCTCCCCCTCATTGTATTGCTCAGCTCCCTGCTCCTGTCACATAAAGTGAATACTATGAGTGTGCCACACAAACTTTAGAACTTTTGAACTGAAGGCTCTCTAATTTGAATAGTTTTGAATAGTTTTAAAGGGACAATAATAAATAATAGCGCGGTTGCATTTCAAAGCTGTTACCTCAAAGAGTTTGTTTTTTTAATAATCCGTTACCTACAATCCCAAACCCACCTGGGCTTCGTTGTTGCAGGGCGTTGCCGTGTGATGCGGGGCGGGGCCGAGCAGGAGCTGAGGAGCGGACAGAGAGGAGGAGGAGACGCGGAAGGAAGCAACAAGGATCGTGCGAAGCAGAGTAGGTGAAAAGAGCGAGAGGAGCAGAAGTCGCGCTCCGGAAGGAGCGGCGCAGTGGTAGGAGGTGGAGCGAAAGAGCAGCAGCTCGAGACGAAGAAGCTGGACGTAGGGGATGAGCGGAAGGAACAGATAGAGCAGATGGGGCTGGATTGGTGGGGGGAAGTGAGGGAAGGGCGGCAATAGTAGTAATAATAATAATAATAATAATAATAATAATAATAATAATAATAATAATAATAATAATAATGCCTTTATTAATGGCGAGGCTCAGGCCATAGGACCTGCTCTTCCGCCTAACCACTGAATTTACATGCATATAGAGTAGTAACATTTTCAGAGGGAAGGACAAGCTGTACATGGGAGCCAAAAAGAGCGTGCCAGGGTGGGGGACGAACAAAGCGTGATGATCGGGAGAAACAAAGAGAGCGGAAGGAGCTGGGTGAGCGGGGCGGAAGGACACCAAGGTAAAGGTGAAGCAGACTAAGGGAAAGGGGCGGGAGGAGCGGAAAAAGCGCTCCGGAAAGAGCGGCGCAGCGGTCGGAGGTGGAGCGAAAGAGCAGGCTCAGCGGAAGGAATGGGCGGGGCGGAAAACCGGCTTAGGTGGCTCAGGGGATTAACTGGTGTCACTGAAGTTCCTTTGACCGGGACATCCTAAGGCTCGACGGTGGCAGGATTTTCGGCACAAGCTACTTAGCTAGGTCGAATTCAGCCGCGCGCTGTTTCGAGCCGAATGCAAGTGGCAGGCTGTTCGGATCGGTAATTTCTCGTTTCTTCGATCAACACCAGGAGAAAAACAGCAATTCTCTAACAAATGGGACACGGGCCGCACGCGATCTATCCTTCCCCTTCCTTGTTCTATCTTCACCCCTTATTTACGCACACACTTACACGTATATGCATTACACTACCGCACACGCCGGGATAACAGTCGGGAGCTTAGAGTTTGTCCCGGTAGGGCGGTGCCTCGCTGATGAGATATCTCGTTAGGGAAAACATCGCTAGCTGACGTGTAGGTCGGCGCCGGATCACGGGTAAGTGTAAGCGGGTAATTACCTTGGCAGTTGACGCGCCCGGAATAAATAATCAATCAAAAAATCGTGGCGGAAAGGCGAAAGAACCAGACCAAAGAACAAAATTTCAGGTATTTTCTTTCCTTCCCCTTCTTTGTTCTATCTTCACCCCTTATTTACGCACACACACGTATATGCATTACACTACCGCACACGCCGGGATAACAGTCGGGAGCTTAGAGTTTGAAGCATCCACTGTAGCAGTGACACAGTGCAAGTAATATACTCGTTTGTGATGTGTGTGTGAGTGCCCATACGGTTTTTTCTTGTGTAGGCAAATTAATTAAAGATGGCAGTTATAAAGAAGATACGCTTTAATTCATGTTTCAATCCTTTCAATCTAGAAAATCATGGCAGAGCAGAATGTAAAAAATTAAAACCTGTAAGTATCCTTCAAAAGTAGGGCATGCACGATTTACAAATTATGCCGAACTTGAAAATTTGTCACAGATGCAGATGGAAAACTCCAAAATTGTTTATAAATGAAAGTAAAACTTCTAAAGGAACCGTTGAAACATTTTGCAGCAAACCTGGTACAAGTCAACAGAGTAGAAATTCAGAAGAAGACACTCATTCGAAATTGAACATTGAAATGTGAGATGATGATCTATCTCCCAGTGAAGCAGAAGCTTAGCCAACCAAGAGTGTAAAATTATCACATCTGAATGAATGTTTAACTATGTTGGTCGAAACCCCTATAAAGAAAAATAAACTGAGTCAAAAAGCGGAGTCGAAAAGTGGAGAAAATAAGACGAACCTCAGAGACAGAAATATTTAATTTAGAAGATGTAGAAGAAGAAAAACAAGAAAATGACGAATACATGATAGAAAAATGTTCAGATGATGTTAGCCGTATCATGAGTGGAAAAAATAATTTTATATCGATGAAAGAGAATGGGGGAAAGGTGTATACTGATACCAAAGAGACTTACACTGAGTAACCTGAAAGAAACCTACCGACATTTTAAAGAAAGTTTCCGCATCAAAAGATCAGCTTTTCAAAGTTGGCTGAATTAAGACCGAAACATTGCATTTTACCAGGAGCTAATGGTACACATACAGTGAGTGTTTGTGCATGCCACAAAAACGTAAAGTTACTGTTTGACGGAGGAGGCCTCGCAAAGTTAACAGCAGATGGTGTTAATGCATTGAAGGATTATCGGGACCGTCTAACAAAGGCTATTTGTGACTCTCCAAGAGCTGAGAGTTACTTTGAAAAGGGTGAGAAATGTCTTGGAACAGAATAACTACTTACGATGTTGCAGGAGAAGTTTTGAGAGAGAATGATTGACGGCGTGACGTAATAGCAATGGATTCACGTTGACAGGAGTTCGGAAATTTTAGTGTCATCTGTGGAGGAATTCTTGGAAACATTTTCAACTAAAATAGAAGCTCCTTCCTAACAGGTAACTTAGCAGATGAAGAAATTATTATTTTATGTCGTTTTCAGAAAATTATTCCTTCATAATTCAGGATTCAGTACAAGGTGTGCACTGAAATAATGATCTAGCAACTACCCACCATTGTAATGCTTATTTAAGAGAAAATGGCATTGTGATGCATAAAAATTTTGTTGCAATTTCAGAGTGCCTCAAACTCTACACAGATGCAGTACATCTTTTTCAACGAAGTATAATAAATGTCTTAAAGTCTGAGATCAAGAACATAGAAAAAATAGTGTATTTACCTGATGGAAATAGTGCTCAGTATAAAAACAAAATAAATTTCTTGAATATTTCTATACATAAGAAAGGTTTCGGAATAAGTGCAAAGAGGCATTTCTTTGCAACATCACATGGTAATGGCCCTTGTGATGGTATAGGTGGCGCTTTGAAGAGATTAACCTCAAGAGCTTCAAGTACTTCAATATCCCCAAGGAGCTCTATGAGTGGTCACAAAAAACCATACAAAACATAGTGTTTTTCATCTTTATGAATAGAGATCACGATGAAAAAAGGATTTACAATAGTATTAGGAATGCAGCAAACGCGCTGTACACGTTTGTTACATTCCTTTGTTTCTGTTTGTGAAAATAAAGCAATTAAAACGTACTCCTTGAAAGAAAATGGAGATCTTGTCCACGTTATGTGAAGATAAACTTAAAAAAAAGTAAATTTGACACATCTTCATATATTTTGTTTCGGGATCTTAACTAGAACTTTAAAATTCGTTGCTCAGTGAACATTTGCACTCAGCTTCCTGTTGTCAAGTATGTTCTTCCCAGAGTTTAATTCGATAGTGGCAGTTACAACGACGGTCGCCTGAGGTTGTCGTGGCGCTGTGAAAGAGGTACGATTTAATAAATTCGCAAAAAATTATTTTAACAGAAGACATTTTGAAACTTCGCTGTCCTTTAGAAGAAAGTATGAACTTTCTTTTCATTTTCCCCCAGATTTTTAATTCGTTTAAAATGATAATAATTTTAAAAAAGAAAATACATAAACAAAAAATTAACATTAAAAATATAGTTTCATAAACAGAAAGATAAATTTAAGCTTTTTTTAATACAAACACGAAACTGATATTTTATAAATATTATGAGATATAAAATTATATATATAAACATATAAACATATAAACATATAAATATATAAATACATAAATATATAAGTGCGCATGCAATTAAAAGAAATAAAAAAATAAAAAAGTTAAAAATATAAATATTTGTGCAAAACTAAATCAGACGTGTGGTATCGTTTGTATTCATGACCCCATAAAAACAATCAGAAAGATATGAGACGTCGTTGTCAATTATCCTTCACATTCGTCCAATTTTGCGTGGAAATATCCATATTATTTTTTTCAATATTCGAAAATGCAGAGAGTTTGCAAACAAGAGACCAGCGCAACTTTTTGAAAGTCATACATACAAGAAGATACATACGTACATGCAAGAAGAACATTTGAACAAAAATGTTCCTGTTTTTTTTAAAGAAAATAATTGACTTTTAGGCTGTCCGGGTGACGCCGCGTCGGTGGCAGATAGGCCGACGTTTCGCCTGTTATGTCGCACGCTTCTTCAGGGTAGTGACAAAAAGAAAGAAGTGAAGAAGCCTCAGACATGACAGGCGAAACGTCGGCCTATCTGCCAACGACGCGGCGTCACCCGGACAGCCTAGAAGTCATGAACTCGAGCCGCGGAAGCCTATGTGTATAAGAAAATAATTGTTTAAAAATTGCCTCATTGGCCAAAAAGTTACGGAGTTCAAAGCTACACCACAACAACTGTCGGTTAGTATTCTACATTGAAGCAAAGATACAACATTCTCTATTATATCTGTTTAAGAGCGGAAGATGCTTTGGCTCATAGCATTCGTGACATTGTAAATGGATAGTAAACTAGTAGTACGTTATTTTATAAATATGTATAAAATGTTTAAACAGATCAGTGTCATCCCTTATACATTTTGAGCGTAATTCGAATATTTCCCAGATCTCATACGTTTTTTTGTTTTGCGTCGTATAGCCCTCAGCACAGACATAACTATTGGTTGTGAGGTGTACCACGTATCTCCCATACATGACACATACTTCCTATACCAGTATCTCCTATGCATGACGTTTCTTTGCCTCGTGACCAATGAGTAGGAGCTGCAAGGACGAGCGCACGTTTCGCAAGGTGGAGCCCCGTTTTCTCGTTGATAGCGGTGAAACCTGTAGAGAACACCGACGCACAAGTGTCGCTTTTGAGTAGTCTCTTAAAACGTATGCTATTTTAAATACTTGTATATTAAGGAAGAGTGCAATATACGCGCTAGGTTTGTGTAGAAGATTGCACTGAACGAGTGCATGTTTACACGTTTTGTGAAGAGTTGAGGTAAGTATAGTTTTGTAAGAAAACAATACATTTGCTTCCCGAAGCAGTGTCTCTCTAACAAACTATTTGGGAACTCGCTTGTAATTTCTTAATAATATTTACATATTTGTTAAAATCTATTTGCCTGCTCCAATTCTTTACCATGCTGCTGTTTTCAGATAGCGAATTTACTAAATTTCTTGATTTGTTCAAATAATATTTGCTTCTCACGTCTTGAAAAGGGTTTCTCTATCCAATTACATTTGCACTTTATTAGCAATACAAAATTATTGGTCACCTTGATTATGAAATTGGCTGTTGATCTAAAAACATTAGTTTTGAATGTAACTCCGTTTTCATGCTTGTACCCTTAGGTAGTAAGAATGAATCTGAATACAACGGAAATGGGTTTATGGGATAGGAAATGGGAAATAGGGTTTTTCATATTATCGAAGAATAAGATTTTGCATGTTACTGAAATATTCTACATTTATATTGTTGCTCTGAATTGCATAAAAGTATTGGAATAAATAAGCAATGAATAGTTTCATAAACAAAAATGGTACTAACATAATATAAAATTTTATCCTATAGATGTTCTCATTCGTTTATTGTTTTGGATTGTAGCGTTTCATAATATAGTCTGAAATTGAATAAAGTAATAAATTTAAATAATGGAATTATTACTTGGATGAAATGTATTAAACGAAATATAAGTTGATCGAAATTTAATTCAAAAATATTAATAAACATAATCAACTAATACCTAATGAAATCTAATATCAATAAAACATGCCTCCATAATTTACGTTTTAATGCGTAAATGCTAATTAAATAGAACACGATTATACATATCGTTAAAAACTGCAAACTTACTGAACACAAAAGAAGTGAAACCAAAGCTTCACTTGTGCAGATGTTTTTGTTTTAAATTATCTCCAACTTCTCCATTGTTCTCAACAGCCTGCACCATGATTGAAATAAGAAATATTCTAATATGGTTTCTGATGCTTGGAGCAATAGCTTCGACAATTCACGCCATTCACTGCGAAGAACCTGTCCCCATATGCACCTTCATGTACGAAGATGGATGCCCCGCAATCAACGAAACAACTTGCAACGCATCAGGAGGTTCTTACCTGAATGGTAGTAATTCAGCATGTAATAATAGCTGCGGAATTTGTTTGCATTATGTTGGTAAGTTTCCAATTACAATCCTTATATTTTCTTTCTAAAATATCTGTTCTAAACCAAGGGGCAGGGGCATGGCCGCCATGCCCCATTCCCGCAAAGCCAAGATCTACTTTTCTAATTTTACTCAATTCATTTAACTCGTTGTAATCGCACTCCTAAGGAGTATTTTCATTGTAAAAATGCATTCATTTTCTACAAACCATTTTTTAATTTTTTTTAATATTTAAATATTTTCGTCGAGAGCAAGGGAGTCCAAATGAAATTTAACTCACCTTCTCGCAATGCATTGTGGATATGCCCCTACCTCACATCTGAAATTAAAATGCTCTGTGAAATGATCATGCTTCATTGTTCTACAGGGATACAGGAGCGATGCAACCTCACTCTCGTAACTAAAGAGAACATGTTAAAGACAGTGCTGTGCCAACCACCGTTAGTGTGCACTAAGGTATCGGATGGCATTTGTGTGGAACCTCAAAACTGTTCTTCATCCACAAACGATGCATATCATGTTCACCAGACGATACACATATGGACTCTTACAATATCCCTCATTTTCAGTACATTCTTATGGTTTTGATAATAGATGAGTGCTAATGTCATGCTTTTATATATAATGTTTAAGAAAATCTGACGTTTAGTGTTTTGAATTACTGAACTAAAGAGGAATATTTGTGTTGAAGTAATTTATTTTTACTCTTCAAACGTATCTACTGTATGGTTATATTATATTGCTTTATTATAATATTTTTTAAGAAACCAAGACGTCCTTCGCAAAGTAATATGAATTCACAAATTTGTATTTCATTTTAATGCATTCCACAATAAAGTTCACTTCTTTTTACTTCACTGATGGATATTCTACTACAAACATATGTGAAAGATTTTATGTTGTTACAAATACGCGATGTTTCTTTACATCTCAATGTACAAAATGATAGTACGCAACGCACTGTAACATTGTGTTACAAAAAGGCCTACAAATATAGATCCACAATACTATTTCAGAACTTCACTTTGAATTTCAATGGTCAGCAATGTCTTTATATTTCATTTAGCATAGTTATAATTTAAATCGGCAAGGAGACCATTTATCTCTCCTCTCAGGTAATTTTCTTACTTAAAAATGAAGCAACGCAAAAATCTAACCAAACATATTACAAAATCTTCATTATGGCGTCATACAAAATATACAGACTTCGTATTAAAAAATTGTCAATTTTCAACCCTCCCCCTTTCTCATTTAATGATGAAAGAAAACTAGTGGTACAAAATGGCCCCGTGGTATATAATCTATAGACAACTACATAGAGAACTAGACATAGAATTAATTACTAACTACATTTTGTTAGTCGTGCAAATCCTTTTCTAACCTCCAAACTGCCCTAGCACCAGTCACTTTAACCTCTGAAAAACCAGTGTTGCTCCTACAAGAATTAATTCCCGTCCCCCAAAAAATCTGTTCCATCCCCCATAAGCTAAATACATTTTTATGCCACTTCTCTCTCTATTATATTTTGCTTACTTTGTTGTAATTCAATTTCACAAAATCAACAAAAATCATCATAGAAGCACCCAGTGGGGATGTCCTCGATCAGAAATATGAGTATAAGAGTGCGCTAGTGTATAGTTACTTGTAGCTTCCAGCCGTTATTGATTTTAATTAAAGCTAAAACTCTCTTGTAAAATGATAATTCCACTGATATGGTAAAATAGTTTTCTTAAATGGCATAGGATTTCTCGTACTTAGTTTTTTATTCTCTTTGGCTACTAAAAAGATTACCAGCGACCTTCACGATAGCATTACTCGCGCAACTTTTCTTGAACGATGGATTGAAGAAATGTGGGTAGAGTGGGGGTATTAGTAAATTAATCAGCCACTACATTTTATGAAGCAATGCCAATCTCTGGAGAATCAGTCATGCCTTCGCAACTTTCTCAATAATTCTCGTTCTAACTTTCTCAGAAGTTCGAGGAGTCTCCTGTTATAGCTGTTTATTGTGTCAGAGAGGGGGAAGCAAGGTCACCGTTTAAGAAAAGTTGCGCGAGTAATACCTAACTCTTCTCTGGGATTAAGTAGACAAGGCCTTCGCGTATTCCGAACATTACGTAGTTCAATCGTCGGACCTCAACCTTTAGGCATTTGTCCGTTGTATTCCTTGGCTAAACCTCGGCGATTTTATTATAATTACTGGTGCGGGTCCAGTTCACCAATTAAACACACAAATTGCTCACAGATGCCTGCCAGGCCCAGAGATAATGGAAGAATTATGGTATAAGTACTCGGAATGATCCACAAGTCTCAAGAACAACTGAAAACATTCAACATGTTTTCGTATCCACAGCCTTTAGATCCACGTACATTGGCTCACCTACCCCAAGCCCTTTCCTCAAGTGGCCAATCATGTCTCTATAGTAATTTTAAACGTGCTTTAGATTTGAAACATTTGATAACATGTAATAAATATTGCAATTATCTAACTAAAATTGATATGTTTATTTGTTATGCGGCTCATTTTACTTTGTCAGTGGCGGCTCGTGCTGAGGTTGCGTGGTTGCACAACCCCCAGATAATCGTAAATTCCTTTTCATAAGTAATTTTGCTAGTAGTTTGTCGATAAGTTCACGGGTCGTGTAGCGACGAGCGGAATATTTCACGAATAACAGTCATCAATCAATTAAATAGTGTGTACATTATGTTAAAAATTGCGAAAAATATTTCTTGCTGGGTTGTTTCAGACGCTGTATTATTTACAGCAATTTTGGCCACAGAACAAATATTTTTTTAAACCACAATACAGTCAAACATTTGACTATAGAGAAAATATGAAATAAATTGGAGCATGTCGGCTACTTAAACGCACAATAATAAAAATTAGAATTACGAAAATTAAAAATTAACACTATTCGGGATTTCGTTTTCCGTACTTCTTTTAAAAATAAATTTTGCTGCAGATGATTTTGCTAGTTATATGGTTTATTACGAAGGCCAATCGAGAGGGATGGATGAGGCGGAAAGGCGAAAAAAGTGAAAGGTGGGAAGGACAGTGCGGGATGAATGGACGGGTCAGGAGGTGTGAGCAGACAGAGCGGAACACACTGGTTGGGAGAGGCAGGAGTTGCAGAGGCAGGACGTGCATGGTAGGCCGAACAGAAAGGGTGAACGGTATGAACGATGCCTGAGATGCAGGAGGAACAGATAGAGCGTTTTCAACAAGATTTTAGCGGTTACAGCAGTTGCTGCAACGTTCCGAATCCAGTTTTGCTTTTTGATTAAAACGAAATATATAACAAAGAAACTGAATATGGTTTTAAATTAGGACCTCAGAATTCTTTTACGGACGGACGGACAGATAGACAGACAGACAGACAGACAGACAGGCAGGCAGACAGTCAGACACACGTTGTGCCGTCAATCGATTTGTCGGTGTGAAAAACCCCCAAAACATGGGTTCTGAGTAAACAACGTGTTAGCGGCAGTGCTTTATAACTCATAGGAAATTTTAATATTTTTTAACAAAAAATGTTAATTTTAGGGAACAATCAAGATGTTGCCGTGATTTAATGAGCTTCTGAATTCTGCGACCTTCTTTTTTTAAATCACAGTACACAAATTAGAACACACGACAAAATGCTATTTTTCAGGCCGAAAAAGAGGCTTCTTAACAAACTTCTATCAGAGCATTATTTCCCTTAGCATGTATTTGACAAAATTATATTAGTAGCCACCCCAAGGCATAAACATTACTTATAAGTTACAGTGTTCAAATCTCCATTAAAACAGCCATTTATTATTGCTACATTTTGTCAAAAACACCGCAGTCTCTATTACATCTGTTTTAGGAGGACTGAAGTTGGTTCGTGATATTGTAAAGGGTTTGTAAATTGATTCGAGATTCGTGATATTGTAAAGAGATAGTAAAGTAGTCATGCATTATTTTATCAATCTATACAAAATGTTTAAATACTGGATGGTCAGTGCCCTCGCTTATACGTTTTGAGCCTCTTCCGAATGCTTCTCAGATCCCATTCGTTCCTTGCTTTGCGCCATATATACCTTTGCACAAACGTAACTATCATTTCTGATACGAATCACATTCAATAAAGAGTTTCTCCTGTGTCTGGCGTGTCTTAACCTCGTGACCAACGAGGAGTGCAAGGTCGAGAGCAATTTCCCCGAGGTGGAGCCCCATTTCCTCGTTGATAGCGGTGACACCTGGAGTGAACACCGACGCAAAAGGGTCGCATTTGCGTAGTCTCATAAATAGAGTGCTATTTTAAATACTTGTATATTAAGGAAGAGAGCAATATACGCGCTAGGTTTGTGTAGAAGATTGCACTGAACGTGTGCATGTTTACACGTTTTGTGAAGAGTTGAGGTATGTATAGTTTTGTAAGAAAACAATATATTTGCTTCCCGAAGCAGTGTAAAACAGCAGATAAAACAAAGATGCAATATCCTCACTAGGTTGGTGTAGAAGATTGCATTCAACGTGAACAAGATTACACGTTTTGTGGAGAGTTGAGGTAATTTATAATTTTGTAAGAAAACAATTAATTTGCTTCCCGATGCAATGACTGACAAAGTACTTATAAGCTCGTATAATATGTTCTTTTATAATATTTAAACACAAGTTAAAAATGTTCTTTACCGTACTGCTGTTATTTTATACCTTATGTACTATTTCTTGAAATAATATTTGTTTTTAATGCCATGAAATGGTTTCACCACCCAATTACACTTTTCTCTTCATTAGCAAACCAATAATTTTCAAAGTCGATTAGGTTAGAAAATACAATTAGCTCAAGATTTAAAATAATAACTTTCATTCATAACTCCATTTTCATGCAGTGTCACTTAGTAATACTGAACTTGTGGTAGTAAAATAGAAATATTAGGTTTTTACTTTCTCGTACACATACGTATATATGGAGTATATATACGTAGTATAGAGAAATTTATGTAACGCTGCGGAAAATCGATTTCGAGATTTCAACGGAAACACATTATCTGTTGTCTTCTAATTCCATAAAGTATCTTTTTTCAAAACGCCCATCTGACCGTCCGTCTGTCCTCTGTAAACAACACAAACTCCCAAATCATGCGTAGAATTTTTCCAAACTGAATCCTTTCTAGGCGATCTGTCCTCACTCAAAGTTCTGAGATTTTGAAAATCATAATTCTTTCATTTTCGTGGGTTCGAATCACCTAAGACATTTTCTAAATTTTTACAAATATGGATCTAAATTTTTTCTTCACTTTTATTTTGCGGATCATATATACTTTTAAAGGTGGCATAGGTCCAATTTTCACTGTTAACTCTATGTTTTGAAAATTGCAAAAGTTTGAAATTGTTTCCGTATCTTAGTACAACTTAAAAATTAAGATACGGGTTTTTCCTTGAAAAGCAGTTTTTCTGCATAATTAGTTCATTTATTAATTTCAGGTCCTTTTTTGAAAAGATCACTTCTTTTTCTGCGCAAAAATACACGAAAACGACTAATATTTTTTTCGAAAAACTGAATAAGACATTATTATAAGATCTGTCTTGAGCAAAACAGATCTCTCTCTTCAATATTGTATGAGTGTCAAGACACAAAAAAAGTGCACTGCAAAGAATTTGGAGGAAGTTTTGAGAAAAATTGAAACTTTTTTGAGTAAAATCAAGAAAAATCAAAACACCGGTTTGAAAATCCCAAAGCCTCGAGTGCGTTTAAATAGATCAGGGAATGTCAATTTTGGGAAGTGAAATTACTGATGCAATACAGAGACCTATTCTACAGATGTTCTCAATTGTATATGCTTCCGGCAATTTGGTTATATAATGAAGTTTCAAATTTCTATAAATAATACGTTTATGTAATCTTCCTTATTACTCGGATGAAGGGTATTTTAGGGAATGCACGTTAAACGAAATTTAATTCATAAGTATTAAATAAATAAACATAATTAAATAATGCCTAATGAAACTTAATAAAAAAAAGAAAACCAGCCTCTATAATTTATGTTATTTTTAATACATATTTAATAATTCAACATATTATTATTACTTCTTTCAAAACAGTAATCTTGCTGAACACAAGGCACAAGGAAGTGACTAATACCATGACTTGGTATGAAGATGTTTTTTTATAAATCGTCTCGAACTTCTCCATTGTTTTCGCCAGCTACGACATGATTGAAACTAGAGGTTTTTTAATATGGTTTCTGATGCTCGAAGCAATGGCCTGGTCAAGTCACGCCCTAGTCTATGAAAAACCTTTTGCTATATGCACCTTCATGTATGAAGACGGCTGTCCCATAGACCGCGAAACAACTTGCAATGAAACAGAAGGTAGCTGTAATGCTACCAGTATCAGTAGTTACCTGGATGATGGCGATCCTGCATGTAAAACTAGCTGCGGAATATGTATTAATCATCTCAGTAAGTTTCGGACAACTTTCCATACATTTCCTTTCTGAAATATTAGTTCAATGTGCAAGGGATGCCCATGGCAGCCTGCTGCATAGCCAACATTTACTTTTGTAATTTTACTCAATTTATTTCAACTACACATTACGAGCACATCACATCCTAAGGAGTATTCTCATTATTATAATGCTTTTATTTCTTGCTAACCATTTATTTTTATTTTTAGTGATTTATTTTTTTTCGAAGTCGGGTGATCCAAACAAAATATAACTCACCTTCTCACAATATATTGTGAATCTGCCCCTACCTCACATTTGCAACATTGAAATGATTTGTGAAATGATCTAACATATTTCGTTATTCTGCAGGAATACAGGAACAACGCAACCTCACTGTCATTACCGAGGAAAATTACTTAAAGACTGTGGTATTCCAGCCACCGTTAGTCCAGCACCACAAACGATGCATATCATGTTAATCAGACGACATACATGTGGACTCTTATAATGTCTCTCATTTTCACTACTTTTTTATGGTATCGATATTTGATAAGTGTTAATGTAGTGTTTTCTCATAAATATACTGTTTTAGAAAAAAATATTCTGCCATCATTCAGTGTTTTGTATTTTTGAATTAAAGCAAAGAATATTTGTGTTGAAATAATTTATTTTTTTCTATTCGAACGTGTGTAGTGTATGTTTAATCCTTTACTATAAAGTTTGTTTTAAATAAATAAAAACTTTCTAGACACACTAATATGAATCATCCACCTTTGTATTAGATATTAATTCATTTTTCAATAAAGTTCACATCTTACATCATTGATTGATATTTTGGTACATACTATAAATGTGAAAAACTTTATCTTGTTTTAATTATGTGATGTTTTTTTGTCAAAACATTCGAAGGTACAAAATGATCGTATGCAACGCATTGTACCTTTTTGATAAAAAATACTTAACAAATAGCTCCACAGAAATCTTTCAGAACCACACTTTGAATTCTAGGGGTCAGTTATACTCGGATATCGAACCCATAGCCTAAGTGTGCACGTACTTTGGCTCACCTTCAACAAGCTTCTACCTCTAGAGGCTAAATTATTTTACCGTAGTAATTGTAAACGTGTTTTGAATTTTTTACATTTGATAAAATCAATTATCTAACTAATATTGACCTTTTTATTTCCTACGTAACCTTCATTGTACTTTGTGACATTTAATCCATGCTTCTGAATCAGTGGAGGCTTGACAGTGAGGTTGGGCAGTTGCACAAGCACCAGACAATCGTAAAGTGTTCATTATTTGAAATACAACTTTTTGATTTAATGTCATAATCGATTCATTGTAGAAATATCGATCTATGAAGTCATTTTGAAATCAAAGAGCGCACGTCGAGCGCTGTCACTGACGTCTCGTTGCAAACCTGGCAATTCAGCGGTGTGTGGCGTCAGGCTCTTATGGGTTTAACATTGTGAAGCACGAGATTCCCGGTTCCACGAGTTTACCTATGATAAGTGGTGATTCCCTGTGCGTTGTAGTATCGCCACGATACCACAGAAAGCGCCACGATTTGCATCGTGGAGTGCTGGATCTCATCGCGATCGCGTCCACGCTCCTACTGCCGGTCTTTGTGAAATGAATCTGACAAATCTTTCGAAACGAAGTAAGTAGCTTATATGTTTTTCTGAATAATTTTTTGTGTGATTTATTTTCTTAGCCGCAACACTACAATACTTTCTCTGTACTGCGACAGTAGTATGAGAGATAGTAATAAGTCATGAAATTTAATAAAATATTCTATGGCAATGTGATCTGAAAATTATTTTTTAAGGGGAGAACGGAAGTTACACTCAAATTGCCTCGGGCCTTGGGCAAAGTGTAACTCACCGAAATAGATTTAGCAGTTCCCGAGATAATCGTGGAGAGAAGACAAAAATGTAAAAACGTTTTATGTCCTGTAAATAACCTTGGTCTTATAAAAATGAGATATTTTGAAATCACAGACACTTGAACTGTACTAATTAAAGTAAATGGTACGTATAAATAAACCTAAAATATTGTCATTGTAGTTCAGGCCAAACTCCATCCAAGGAAGGTCAACAACCATACCTGATAAAGAAGAAGTATTATCAGTGAAGATAAACATATAACTGAAGTCAATTTCATCCACCAACAGGTAACGTTTAGCATTTAACACATTTAGTCTGCAGATTGAAATCTAGGAAATTCATATTTATTTTACTACTTTGTATGTGAAGCAGGTGAGTGGAAACGATTTTTATTGATGCTTTGGTTTTTATTTTAAACTTCGTTTCGGTTTATCTTCGCCTATGATACTGCATCTATACGAAAGATATATTCTAAAAATACGTATTAAGTAGATAATTTAATGTGAGATTTAGCTTCATTAGCAATATAAATCGCTAATCCGTGGGCAACTATGATTAAAATCCTCAACGAAAATGTCTTTCTATTGAAAAAAGTGTTCCACTTTAACCATATTCTAAAACAGCATTTTCCAGCCACTGTGACAATCTACTTAATAATGTCTTACTGTGCCACATGTCACGTAACGAGACCAAAAAGTTAAATATTACACTTAGCAAAGACTTTTTTCAAAAGTTCGACAAAGTTATTTAAATGTCCCAGAAAGATCGAAAAATAATAATGTAATGTAAGTAATAATGCGCTTCCCATCCCTTAGGAATCACTGCAAAGGAAGACAGATATGTTTGGAAATACAGGACCACAGTTACTACAGCTACTGCTTCTGATGGTGTTGACAATTGTGACATTTGCAATTGAATGTAACAAGCCAGTTATTCCTGACGGTTGTGGAGGAGGATGTTTAGTCTTGGATAAAGATGCATGCATTGCATCTAATAGAACATACATAGAAAGAGGATCTATCTGTCACTGCGATATATGTGTAAAACGTGTCGGTAAGTTTGTTTACATTGCTATTTAATTTCTTCTAATGTATTTGGACATAACTGTTTAAATAATTGTTGGAGTTGCTAAAACATTATCATCAGGGACCGGATTTTAATGCAAAATTCGTATTTTCCCTTGCAGTTAGAAAGTATGTTCACTTAAAATCTGTACAAAGTATCAATTTCCAGCCATAACAATAGTTTTTTGTTCATTTAAAATCGAATCAACAACTAGGTCATTAGCGATCACATTATTGTTGTAACCTTAGGGTATACGTAAGTATGGACAGTCAAGAGGACCTCCAGGTAGCATCTGCACGTAGGCGCTTCTTTACACGCGCTCCTACGTCTCTACCCAGCGACCAGAATTGGGAAGGAATTATAACAGTGGTAGGGTTTAGGACACTTCACAGGAGCTGGAGTAGACCCTGAGAAGCAGCCAAGTTCGTTTTGTCGGAACAAATTTTACATGAGATTGTCCGGGAATCTAACCTAGGTCTCCTTGGTGAAAGACAAGCGACTTTCGCTCTGAGCCACGAGATGTCCTCAACACGATTTTACGGTGCATATTTTACCTGATTTCTTAACCATTACTTACAGCGCTCTGGACAGAGCAGTAAAATGTTCTTGCAATCTCGGTTAAATCAATATCCAGCTTTCACGGCTATTCAGATTTCAGTAAACTTATGTCTAATGGGAAAATAAAATGTTTAAAAATGTGGAAAAACAACATAATAATAAGCATAATATTTTTGCAATTACAAATTATTTTGCATATTTTTCTTGAAAACATTAATAGTCACACCTATGTATTTCTATTTATTTTAATTTGAAATTTTTATTTTTGATTGCAATGTGTGTATTTATGTAGTCCGTTCCTGCGAATATCGATTTTCTGTATCTTTGTTCCTCAAGATATTGATCTGGAAAATCGCGATCGTTTTGATTAATACGTGCTGCCTAGTCGATCTTGAAAGCCGGTATCGCTGATGAACTCTTGAACGAATCTTGTCTCGTACACATTACGTCACAGCGAGACTTATATCATGAGAAAAACGATATGAAACAGAACGAAAGCCCTTCTTCGCGGATTGAAGACACATACTTTAGATGACATTTTAGTGCATATTTTGAAGATTTTGTAGCAAAAATTCATACATATTTAATGGATTATTACATTATCACAATACAGTCTCTAGTTATAACTTTGATACCTCAGAATAAACTAATAACACATGAAAACATATTTTTACGAAAAAACAGAATACGTCACCAACGTCAGATATTTTGAACTAGTACTTTAGCGTGAATAAACAAACAAATCAACTTATTGGATGCCAATTAAGGATTTCACGTTAGTTTTAAGATACAGTGAATTAATGAGACACTTAACAGGGGTATCAAACACTATCTTGTTTGGGTTTACCATTTTATGAAATGTACGCTATGTTCCTATTTACACAAACGCCCTCTACTCAGCAATCAGAAGAAATGTATTCTGACAGAGTGTATAGAAATATAGAAAACTAGCGGCTTTTAGCCGTAAAATTGTTGTTAAACAAAACCACACAAAATTGTTTTCCAGAAAGTAGGACACATTTCTTAAGATCAACAAATAATGTACTATCGAATAAAACTGAAACAAATTAAATATTTTATCAAAAATAATCTTAATGAATACTGCAATAATATATAGTATATATACGCACGTTCTTCTACGTACCGAGAATATAAAAAAGTAGCTATTCAAAAACGCAATACATACATGCAATTTTGAATGGCGAGTGGCCTGTACCTTGCAGCCTTGCTGGATGTGAAGTGAACTGTGACTTAAGAAGTGATGTAGTGAGTACGCATATTCAGTCGGTACGCTCATTGTGAAAATAAGTTGAATAAAAAAATTGCATTCTTCACACAAATTCGTAACTGTTTTAATTTTTCTTATTTTTTCATTTTCGTGGGCGCCTAACAAAACCTAATACTTCTGTCAAATGGCCAGAGCTTCCACATTTTTTGCTATTTCAGCGCGGATTTGACATAAGTACGGATATATTATTAGTAGAATTCAATATACCACTTATTACATTTTCAGAAGAAAATTAACTTATATATTCACTGGGATCAAAGAAAGATTTTGAAATTTGTATCAGAGTGGGAGAACTATGTACACAATTCCTATGCACTAACCGATACCCCATTTATTGTATTCACGATATTTCAAACTAATGTATTTACCCGAATACTTTTACACATCGACTGAATATTTAACAACCACTAATTTGAAGAGGCCTCCTGATTTTGAATTTATTAAACATTCAATTAATTCTTGCTATTTAGTCAAAATGAAATTTCAAATTGTTTAATGGGCTAGAAAATTGCCTTGTTGATGAGAATGTTAAGACTTATTGCCTCAGTTGAGGGATTGTTCATGAGGTGTTATTGACGAGACAAAATGGTGGAATTATTGAAGTCATATTCGTCGACTTACTGGATTCAGTCAGAAAGCCGCCTTTCGACAGCTTTGCCGTCATCATCAGTTCATTATAATTGGCGAAAATCGGAAGACAGCGCACATATAACTGATGACGGCAAAGCGGCTCTCTGAATAAATCTAGTAAGTTGACAAAGAAAAGAAGAGATTCAATTATTTCATCTCTTATTGTCTGAATTATCATTTTCTTGTTCCTTAAAATCATCATAATCATTTCATTATTCGAAATAATTATTTTGTCACTTCTCTAATGATCTTCACGTGTATCAATTTTCCTTCTGTATGGTCCTCCTTCTATACTACGACATCTGACGTTTTAGGATCCCCTGAAAGTTTTGTGCATGGATTTTGCGTTGTTCGGTCTTTTATCTGATGCCATATAAGAACATTCCCGTATGTGTAACGAGATTTACTGTCTTTCCCGGACTTGTTGACTGGCAATATATTTGACATTAGTATCGTTTAACGTTTGTGTGATCAAAGTTTTGAACTGCGAACTCGTACATCTCTGACCATCCATTTTGCGTGTAAACTGGAAGATAGAAACAAGTCTCGGTGTTTGGAAAGGTTTTGCTAAGAAATTAGTTTTATCATTCTTTGTGTTTTAATTTAGAAAGCGTAAATCTATCATTTTTTTCGTTTCCGTCTCTTGCAAAATTTACTTTCGCACTCGTCGCGTCTTGAACCGAGATTTCGCACGGACTCGTCAAACCCGCTTCGTGTAAGAAAACATTAATTTTCATGTTACGTTTTGATTGATGCAATGTCATTAGTTTGAGATTCTCTAATTACCGGTTTATTCCAAACATATGTATGAACTACCCGGCAAATTCGCGGTTAATGTCGAGAAAACCACCGCGAATATATTAGTAATTACGTATTGTAGATACACGCGATATTTTGACCGTCTTCGAAGCCTATTGTTACGTCAACATTTACGAGCTTCCTGACATGGAATGGCAATATAAAAACATAAATCCTAACTGACAAGACTTAAAATCTGGAAGTAAAAGATGACCCCGCATGTTTGCCTGAGATATTTAGGAAAAAACGTCTTCTATTCGGTTAAATCTGCATTTTTTTCTAGGTATTCTGCCATTCAAGCAATTTTAATTAAATGTGATACCAACAATTCAAGAGCATGCATTTTAAATCCTGATTAAATTCAAAACATCGGCAGTGGATAAGATATTGAAGAAAAAATCACATATTTTATTTAAAAAACAAAAATATTTTGTTCCTTGTGTGTTGCAGGAGAATATCAACCATGTAATTACACTGTGATGGACGAGTACGAAAATGATAATGAGGCATACTTTGGTCATCGACAAACAACAGTGCTATGTAATTTGAATTTGTTTTGCACCAAAAATTTTAATGGTATATGTGTGGACCCCAATGAATGCGAGTGGGTAGAAAGACCTCAATTCTCTCTCAAATGAAATAGTTTTAGTATTCCTTACGCTTATAAGTATTGAATAGAACGTGCTGTAATTTGCAAACTATCTGTAAGCAAAGACTTATTTTGATTACTGTTAATTACAAGTTTCCTTGTTTTTTTAAGTAAAATGTTTGGTTTTTGGATCAATAAATAAAAAAAATTGTAAATTTTTTGAGTATGCAAATTTGACCTTTTTGCGATTGTAAAACATTGAAATATTAAAAATGTTATATCACCCAAATACAAGATTTTTTCTCGTCGAAATTATTTTTTTCAACTGAACCCCAAATCATGTTGTAACATACTGTGTAACGTTACTAAATGTACTTGTCTTAGAGTACTGTGTAATAGTCGAAAGTAATGTAATTTAATTACTGTATTGTCATTTAATTCATAGATGGATGGAATGTAATTTAATGTAAGTTAATGTACTGTGTAATAGGGTGATTCTTATTTACTAGGCTGTCCGGGTGACGCCGCGTCCATGGCGAAGGTGCCGACGTTTTGGTCGCCATTCTGCGTCCTTCCTCAGGGCTTAATGCGACCGAAACGTCGGCACCTTGGCAGTGGACGCGGCGTCACACGGACAGCCTAGTAAATACTGACTCCGGCCGCGGAAGCATACGCTCTCAGGGTGATTCTTTTTCCATATCATTCATTCAATATTTACAATTAAAGAATAACTTTCTTAAACATTGCAAAATATTAATAGCCATGGGTGAACTGTAAGCGTGTCACGTTTCGCACTAGACTCTTGTGTGCTCCTTAAAAGTTTAACGAGTAGCATCTACAGTAGCTTTTGCCGGCTTTTAGTCTTTACTGCTCGCGCAGAATCCATAACAGCCAGTAACTCTCTTTGATTTTTGGGGAGGATTTTCTTCTGTAACTCCAATGGCATTCTTCACTGCTATTTTCAGATGCAGGGGCAAAGATCATATCGACATCCAACTTGCAATGCTACCTGACGAGTTGCAAACCAATGTCTTTCAAAAATACTCTTCTAGCTATCGGAGTTCAAAGAACATTGTTCTTATAAATTGCAAGCGAGTTTTTACATTTTTTGAGCCTTTATTGTAGAAATGAATTGCCGTGCAGTTAGGTATCGTGAGTTCTTCTGGGCTTTCTCATTATGGATGCGATGCAATGCAATGAAACTGAGAGATGATCGTGTTAATTCATATTTCAATTATTAAAAATCATTAAAATAAATATTTATTATATATTTATTTTAATATATAATTATGATTTAGTTAAAAAATATTATGAGTTTATATTTACGTGTAACGAATGAACGTGTCATACCGCAGTAGTTTGCTCTGAAGAATCCTCCATTACGTCTGCACTTTTCCAAGGCTCAGAAACCTTCTTAAGATCGTGTTGTGCTAATTTTTCTTACATGTTGCTACATTATGCCACCGGGCAACATATGCCCAATTGTAGAATAAAGTGTCTATCACCGTTTCTCTAATGACGCGCCTGCCGCGAAGCTCCAGTTCTGACGTGCGTAAATACTGGCGGGACAACCCATCTAGTGGGCGTATGTAAGCCGTGCATTATAGTAGTTAACGAAACGAGTGTATAAATAAGCGTATAATTGCACGATGTGATATGATTAAAGAAACGTGCGACAATGGGAGCGAGTTTCTTTATTTACCACTAGTAGTACTTTATTTACCACTAGTGCAATTATACGCATTTATACACGTGTTACGTTCAATATGTTTTCGTTTCCATTCAAAAATATTTTTATTCTGAATAATAAAAAAAATCTTTAGCATTCCATATTTACTTTGGTGATGTCATTTTCATTCCGAAGAAGACCAAATTTAATAGGCCTTGCCTGTGTATTTACGATCACCATAGTGACTTAATGAATGTAGAAAGCATGGAGGATTACAATAATATTCCGGACGAAATATTAGAAGAAGCTGAAAGCGCAATGAATGCATTGCTCCCTACAAAAAGTAAAGATGTCTATGAAAAATAATATAATCTATACAAGTCGTGGAAAATCGCTAAGGGAGTCACACACAGTAAGCTTAGATGTGTTCATGTTTGTTTTTCATGTTACACGCAACCTTTGAATTTCAACTTTTTGTTTATTTACTTGTGTTTCCGTAGGAACTTAATTAAACGACTTTGAGCCTTTTGCCGAGCTCTCATTGGTAGTTGTGTGGTTTTAATTGCACGCGTGCCATTAAAGTAGCGATAATAAACGATTTTTTATGTAATTAATGAGCATAATTCATGTAGAAAACGAAAAACATTAGAATTAAAACCATCATTACAATATTCATTCGAATTTAAAAGTATTTAATTTATGGTAACATTTTGAAAATTACTAAGAAAATAACTACAAAACAAAAATTTTAAGTAGGCAGAAAAAGTAATGTGCTCAATTTCTAAAAAAATTAGTAGTGCTATAAAAGGGTAGAAACTTTCTCGCACTAGTTAGTTTTCTAAAATATTTAGTCTAGGCATGAATAAAACACGCCCGTACGTAAATATAATATTTACCTTGCGGGTGCGTTTTATTTACGCGACGTGAGAGATATTTTAAACACCTTACATTTCTGGAATTTTTGAATAATCAAATAAAACATAAAAATGACATATTAGTTAGTGAATTTAGTACTATACGCAAAAAAGTTGAAAAAATGACCTTTTTTGATAAAATCTTGTATTAATATTGTTCATATTTCACTCAAAACTTTACATGATTTTTTAAATAAAAAAATGTACATACCGTTAATTCAAGAACTAAATGTGGAGAGCAACTTCTATTTGAAGGAAACCCCGTGTCTTCAATATGATCAGACGAAAAAATTTAACTTTTCCAATTTTCAAAAATCCAGAGAATCCAATGAAACCAGGCATTTTCATTGACGACTTCGATTTTGAACACAACGACAGATCATGACTTCGGTTTTAAATTATTGTAAGGAATTAACTATTTATTATACTTCTATTTATCCAACTTCTTTATAAACATGAGCCTTTGGGTGCATGTTTGAAAATATCCTAGGGGCTTTGTGTGAAGTACATACAAAAATCGAAAGATTATTTACAACTATAAAAGTCTTAAAGCCGGGGAAGATCAATTACAGAACTTTTATTTTGAAAAACATCCTATGTTTGATTTAGACGCTAGTGATGTTCACAGATGGAGGGATATACAAGACGAAAAGAGTACTGAAAAATTAAAAACTTTTTCGATATTAGAGATTTCAATTCGTGTGTTTCCATGAAAACTTTGACATCGATTTTCCGCAACATTACAAAATTTTATCTATACATCATGATTGCTCTGCCTGTACCGTACTACGAATACCAAAAAGTAAAATAAGGCCTATTTTTAGGAAAATTTTGAAAAAAATTTTGACACTATGTGAAGTAGCCCTATAAATTAAAATGTGTATCAAATTGCATCAGACAGACAGACCGGGGAATATCAATTTTGGTGAAAAAGCTGTTGAAGCTTTAGGCACTAGTGACGTTCTGACAAAAACAGGGTGGGCAAACTTGACACGCTACAGCAGCAGTGCTCTCTCTCTCAAAAAACGAGATTTTCTGACGAAAATAGGCCCTTTTCCTGCAGCATTACAATACTTTCCCTGTACTACGAGGTTGTGTACATAGAAGTTTTTCGGAATCAGGAACATCCAAAACGGATATTTACTCAAAATCTCGACATCGATTTTTTTCCCGTACACCACAGGAAACTTTTCCCCATGCAAATTATAGGATACTGCTCTCGCGTTCTTTACATATAGTTTCTAGTGTTTTTTTAGCTAAAATAAAATAAAATAAATATAAAGCCGCCCCGGATCGCCGAGATCATTAAGGAAGTACCGTAGCGATCTCGGAACGAAGGATCGCGGGTTTGAGTCCCGCCTCGGGCATGGTTGTATTGCGCTCGTCCTTTCACCCCCTATTATTTTCATTATCGTGTAATCCACACAGTTACTTTTCCGTTACAAGCAGTAGTGGTCGCTAATGACCTAGAAGTTGATAAAATAACGAGCGACCTTAAATAACAAAAAAAATGTATAAATTATGACCACATAACATTCTCTTAAATTCATATACGCGAAAGTAAAAGCTACAACAGTTCTGAACTCCGCCTCCGCCTGAAGGTTGCCTCGAAGCATCGCGGCTCGGGGAACCCCTTGCGTTGATTATGACGAAGCAGACGAAACCGGTTTCGTGTTCGTTATCCTTTCTGCACGCTTCACTGAACAGTGACCTTGTGGGATGTGAAGGAGACACTGCGAAGAATCTGCTGTGCGGAGATCATCACTGCATAGGAACATGAGAAGCAACAGGTAAATTGAATTAGTTTGTTCCAGCTTACTCTTGAAGACAGTGAAGGTAAGTTCGAAAACATACTGATAAATCAATGTGTATCTAATACTGCTTTTCTGTAAAAATATGAGAACTACAATATATTGTCGATATTATAATGGAATTAACAAGATATATTTTCAGAGCAATTAGGGGAAAAATAATATTTTTGACATGTTTTTGCTTTCTTTCAGTAAAAAATCCGTGTAGATAATTTATAACTCTTCTTCACATTTTGGAGATTGCTTGAAAAATTTAAGTATTTAGTAAGTAGTTACAATATTTAAATTTCAATATTTAACAAATGTATTAGCGTAATGAAGAAAACGTATATTTATATTAATATGTTATTTCGACGAAAATTCAAGTGCAAATACAGACACAAACAATACTTTTAACTCATTTCAAGATAGTTCAGTTGTTTGCAATGCTATTCCGTTTTCAGTTTCAGATCAGAAAGATAAGATGATGTGTCGAAGGTTGAAGTCCTTGGTGTATTTTGTTCTCCTGATGTCTGTGACGGCTTCAGTAGCAATTGCAATAGAGTGTTTTTCTCCGTTACCTCCCAATCAATGTGAGCTAGTGGATGTCGCATGCTTCACCTTCAATGAGACTGACTGCACCACTGCAGGCGGTTCTTTCGTGGCGCATGGTGGCGTCTGTGGCTTTTGCAACCTCTGTGTAGAGTTTGTAGGTAAGCTGTCATTTTCCACTTTCATATTTTCTGAGTTCATCGAATCCGTAAAATACCTTACTCTCTCTTGAATTTTGAAAGGAGCTTTTTTAAAGATTTTTGTTGTAGAACTGTTTTGAGAAATTAAAATATAATGCGACCTGTATCATTCTTCTACTAATTTCTAAGGATTTCACGATTCTTTATATAAAAGTATTAAATTAGATTGGAAGGGGCGAACATTTTAGAGACACTATAAAATTTCAAACAGTAGAGTGTGTAGTTCTACTACTTTAGTATACGTCAGAAATGTTGAATCATGGTAGCAAGCGTTTTAACGCCTTACCTTGAAAATCAAATTTCTTGAGGTTTAATGGAACATGGTGGCTCTAATGGTGTTTTATGTTAATGCAACAACATTTTACGGTCTCTCAATTCACTCAAACCTCAAATGAATTGAAACTGAAATGTATTCAGTTAAACCTCTACTTAAATGAATTGAACACATAATTTAATTCATTATCCTATACAATCAGCCAGCCATCACACACACGTTTCGTGAATAGTCATCCCGCCCAAGATTTGGCCTAATGTTCTGGGGACACACATTCTATAGCTCCCAAACGTTTTGGTAACAGGACTGCACGAATAATACACCAATCCCACTCCCGTGTTTCTTGTAAACCTCATTCAAATGGCGAAGTTGACTGTCATTTGCGTCGAGGAATCTAATGTGATTGGGATGTTTATACCTATGTCTTTAGTAACTTCTGGAAGCATGGCAATAGCACACCCAACAGACATATTGTTAACGCTGCTTCGACACATCCGATTCATTTGCCAATTTGATGTTATTTGTTCTCTTTGTTCTTTGATGTAAAGCAGCCCTTACGAATCACATATGATATATTTCGACAAATTTATTTTCATTTTTGTGTCATGAAGTATTCTTATAACCCTCATTTTGATATAGTATGGTACAATATTATGATACAGTTTGGTACAATATTAATTCACATGTGTTTTCCCAGAAGCTAGAAGTTAATGATGACTACTTTTTGATGTTTCGCAGACAATGGGCAACGTTGCAACACGTCTGTCAAGACTTTCAATACTGAAGACACTCCTGTGACAGCCATATGCAAGCAGCCTTTAGTGTGTTCTACTTCGAATAACGGGCAATGCGTAAACCCGCACGAATGCGAATACAACAATTCTTGATTTGAATGTAAGTTGTCACGAAATTGATGAAGTTTGGCTCAAATTAAATGCTTCCTATTTCATTATTTTGTTTTTGAGGTATTTTTTAATGTAATGTTTACTTTGTGTATCTCAAATTTCAATTAATTTTTTTATATTCACTAAGTAATGAGACTGTACATCAAAAAAAAGAAGGAAATAAAAAAAAATACAGTGTCCATCAGTGCAAGAATTTCTCTGTTTAATTGCTGAGATTTATTTTTCATCATTTGTTTTAGATTAAATCAGAACAGATCTCATTATGTGCTAGCATAAATTATCAATCAATTATCAAATTATCTTTGCATTATTTGACGCTTCCGAAGTCGATTTTAAATATTCCAGTCAGTTCAATTTTTATTGAAACTCAATATCGACATTAAAATTTTGTTTTGAAATAAATGCTTGTTTTGCACAAAATGTAATAGAACATTTTTGAGAAAATGTTTAAAAAATTCCCAAGCGCTTCATGTACCCACAAAGTTTGAAGAACATTTTTCAAACTCGCAGGGCTTTGGGCCAGTTCGTACTGACGAAAGAATACTCATTTTGAAAAATTCGTTCCAGAAGTTTAGGCACTACAGTCGTTCACAGACGGACAGCTTCCCGTGGTGTGGTCCCGAGTTCCATTCCCGGTCGAGGCCAAAATAGTTGTAGCTTTCCTTTAAAATCTTCCCAGTTTCCGTAGCATCCGATGAATAAGAGCTGATACAGGCGGATCTTGCTAGTTACGGTGAAGGGAATACGTCGTGATCACCATATGTCGCTCTTACTCTCAAGCTTAAGAATCAAACTACAGCCCGACATAAGGAACATCGCTAGCGGGCCGGCAAAACGCGAAATACATTCATTCAAATGCAAGTAGGAGTTAGAAATGTAATATTCTTGAAGAGGTGCTTAAAAAGCTACCAAAGTCTTCCTTCCAACGAACGCTTTCATTGAAAAACACCTCCTGTTCAGGAGGCGGGAGCGGTGACGGGGGCCGGGTTGGGTAACATGTCGCACGAACAGCGAAGTTTTCCTTTGGCGCGCGCGTCGCGTGGGAGAACGTGCCGCGAGATTGACAAGCAGGAGAAGGCGCGCGCCGCGGCGTACGTCCCGCGCAGTCTCCGCCTGGCGTCGCCTCGCCTCGGCCTCGCCTCGCGTCGCGTCGCGTCTTGCGCGGAAAACTGTCACTTTCCAATTTGTCTCGCTGCGCGGCGGCAGGCGGCCCCCGGGGAACTGCGGGAGAGAGGCGAAGGAGGCGTCAGGTCTCGCCCCGCCCCCGCTCCCGCCAACGGCTACCGGAACAGCACGCCCGCGCGCGACACGCGGGGCGAGGCGGGGCATGGGGGGGCGAAGTGGGGAGAGGCGAGGTGGGGCGGAGCGAGGAAGGGGAAGGGCGGGGAGGAGGTGGGATGAGGCGGGGCGAGACGGGGAGAGACGAAGCGGGGCAAGGCGGGGCAAGGCGAGACGAAGTGGTGAGAGGTGAGGTGGGGCGGGAAGAGAAGGAGCGGGGCAGGGGAGAGGCGGGACGAGGCGAGGAGAGGCGAGGCGAGGCGAGGAGAGGCGAGGCGTGGCAAGGCGGGGAGAGACAGGGAAGGGCGGGGAAGGACGGGATGAGGCGAGGCGGGGCGGTGCAGGGCGGGGCAGGGCGAGGCGGGGCGAGGGTAGACGAAATCAAGGCGTACATTGATTGGTCGATGTTTCTGGGCCAAGACAACTGCCATGGTAATTTGTACCGTAAGTGAGGTTAATATTTTATCGTGGGATTGGCGGTGTTTCTCCTACACTCACTGGTGAGTGCCGGTACCGGCCTACACTTCGGCCTGCGGAATATTCCCCTTCCAGTTATCTCCCCAAACGGTGCACCGCCCCAGCCGGGCAAATCTCTTGACCAGTCTCCCGGTAGTCCCAGGTCTCCCTATAGTACATGTGAGTGTGTGTGTAAGGGATATAACAAGGAAGAGGAATGAAAGATCGCGCGCAGCCAGTGACCCGTTTATTAGGGTATGGCTCCGGCATTCACCTGTTATAATACCGTCGGAGAAGCCATGGAAATCTACCGTTCATAGCAGTTGGCTGCTATAAGTCTCTCTTCAGAGGCTGAATTCGTACACGCATAGCAAGTGTCGGAAATCCATTGTGGGACACAAATCCTAGGACCTCCTGGTCAGAATTGCTGTAGAGACGCGGCAATGCTGGCTCTGAGCTTACTCAGCCGGCGAAAGAACTGAATAGAAAAAGAACGGGAAACTATGATGCAGTGACCAACCAGTGAGTGCATCTTCGGCTCCTGAATCTCGTCGATACAGATAGCGAAAGATCGTTGAGTTCACAATTGGTCGTTATAAACAACGCAGTCGCATAATCAAACGAAGCAAAGAACGTCGGAGAAAGTGATGCGTCGTTTCAATCCATGTTGTAATAAGCGGAGTGTATATTGGATTCAGCGTGGTCCTCACATTTTAGCCGTTGCTTCCAGTAGGCGGTAGACACCGAAGTCATTATAAACGGTTTTGACTATAAGCAGCCGTAGCTTCACTATGCGCATGTTTTTTTGAACTCTTCCTTTTGCTGGTAATGGTAGGAGTAGAGGTAAGGGCGAGTTACTATTTTGTTAGCAATGCAGAAAAATCATACTTGCAATTCATTTACAGATGCAAAGAAGTTTTTTATAACTCGGAAACGAAAGTTTCTCTTTCTTTCAAATATTGCTAATCTCTCGATTTTAAAAATTTATTTTTATATCTTTATTTTAAACTTTTACTCATCTTTCAACTATTTACAGTTAAAATGACGGTAAGGGATTCTGGAACTCAAGAAAACGTGCGCAGATAATGTTCTCCCCCATACGTTACATACAGTTTTTACTGTTTTCTTTTTGAATAAATAAATCTAAATCTAAAAACTACCTCTGTCTGTTAGGCTCATTTACTTAACAAAATCGCTCACTACACTTTGATTATAATATTCACACTTGATCAGCTGTGACGCCTGTCTTTTATTCGGAAGCTTATAACGTCACCATAGTGACGTCAGTATAATGACGTTCAAGCTCCCGATTGGATGACAGCGTCACAGCTGATTAAATGTCAACGGTCTTAATGTTTTAATTGAAGTATACTCGCCAGTGAGCGAAACTCCTCGTTAGAGTGTTTGTTCTCACAGTTTCAAACTGAATCATTCAGTCAGTGAGTTCATGAGTCACATCTTTGAATGAACCAATAACATCGGGATAATTCTCGTTTGTCTTTCTAATGTTTGCTGGCACCATTAGTTTCTGAGCGAACCTACATTTACACAGAGTGCTTACTTGAAAATGTATTAAAGAGAAACGCGAATCAGAGAATTTTCAGCTGCTTGTGAGCTTCATGATCATAACCTCGGCGACAGACGCAGTTCAGAGAGAATTCTATTAGTAAAATGTGACTGACTGGGGAACATCAGCTTTAAGATCTCGAATTCTGTAATAAATTATCATTAATATATTTTATTTAAAAAATAATGTTTTAAAAATTAACAGACGTGTAATATATTTAAAAATATTGTTTATATCCGAATAATTAATTAAATTAATTCTTCAAAAACAAATTTTGTTTTTGTAGGAAGGGGCAGATACGGTTGTTGCCCCACAGCGAAGTTGCAATGTTTTCCGATTACGTATCGCACTGAGTTTGGAAATTACGCGTTTAGATTGTTCCACGAATATGCTCGTTCGCCTAAGTGTTTTTTCGCCGTATTGTAGTAAGGTTTTGTATTTTTGTCATTAGTTTTGTGGATTTTAAACGCCGTCTGTGAAAGAGAAGTGCCATCACAGCTGTTATAAGAGCTCGTTCCGTTGTCTGTTTTGTTAGGAACAATTTTCAACTGATTCTAAACAATACTGAAGACGTGGTCGGTGATTAAAATGTAGAAAATACTCATATTTATTATATAAACGTTGTCTGACTTGTGGTTTAGCCATTTTTCTACATATTATTCGTATCATTTCCCTAATGGAGATGGTTCGCATCTTATTATATTAATGTAGCTAGATGCAAAAAAAGTACAGTTAAATTTCATTTTAAGAAATATCATTTACAAGCATAATTATGTGTTTAAAATTTTGTTCATTGCAAGTTCAATCAAAAACGTGATGGAAGTAAACAACGAAAGCTCTTTGAAATTCAGTATTTATGGACTGTCCATTTACATCCGTTCACTGACTTAATTTACATTCACACATTTTTCATCTGCTTTACGACATGTTCGTATCAATTCTATCAGTATTACTTTTAGTGACGATTCCGGAAATTGAAATCTTCCGTGATAACAACCCCTAAATTCCAACTTCACACGCTTACTGACACCTTGACGCATTAACTGCCGGCGTTGCTGCCCGTAAGGCTGGCAGAAGAATATATATAGCAAAGTAATGGGGTCTTCGGGGACGCAGAATGTTCGCCGAAAATGGTGCCAGCATCACTTTCTTTGCTCATATTTGCTACACACGGCGAAAAACTGAAAGAGAAAATTTGGAACCATTTTCGAGAAAATAATTGTTTAAAATTATTTCATGCAAAATTATGCAAAAACTACTCATTTTTTCGAAAAGTTGAACATATCCCTAAAGTTTTATATCTGATGAACAGATTTCATTAAGGAAAAAATGTATCTTCAATATTGTTGTAATAGGGCGACGCAGAAAAAAGTTAAAAATTTGTAATTTTCAAAAATTCAGTGTAAAATGTAATATACTGTATTTAGCCGCTAATAACCTAGATGTTGTAGCGACTGAAACTATAATATTAAAACAATTCAAGTTAACAGTAAAAAACGGACCGATGCCATCTTTATACGTGTATTTTACTTTATTCTTACAAAACATTTAAAGAAAAAAAATTCGAGTCATTTTTGAGAAAAGTTTAAAAATGTGCTGGTGCTTCATGTAAAGCACCCCAACATTTAAAGAATGTTTTTCAAAATCGCAGCGCTTCGCGTCGGGCCAGATAGACCTGAGAATATTCGTTTCGAAAAAAAATCCTACAAATTGTTTAGGTGCTAGTGTTGTTCACAAACAGACTGACAGAGAGACAGAAGGGAAGGCAGCCAAACGTAAGGACTAAAAAACACTTTTTCGGTTTCAAGGGACCCCAAGACGTGTATTTACGTTTAAATCTCGAAATCGATTTCCCCCAATATTACTTACACTATATACATACATACTTACACTACATTACCGCAACTTAACTAGCATTTTACTACTTTAGCTTCTCTGTAAGGGAACGTTTGCATAGTAGAGCGTAGCGTAGTTCCGTGATTGCATAGCGCACCCCCACAAGAGCAAGTGGCAAGTCGAGCTGGCAGTTTATAAAGGCCACGCCAATAGTGAGAGTGATCAGAGTAATGTACAAAATGTAAACATCATGTGAGAATTAAGCGTAGACATAGGAATAGTTGTAAGTTTAAGATAAGTTAGATATTAAGCACCCCCACTATAATCTGAACTCAGTATAAAGCAATATAGTTATTTACGCACTAAGGGCGTTATAAGGGTTTTAACGATCGAGCGGCGACAAAAAGCTTGTGGACCTTTCACCCGAGGACTTTTTGTCGCCAGAGATCATTACAACCCGTTCACGCCCGCGGTACATTTATAGTTTTACTTTTTATCTACTTTTATTTATTCAGATTTACGTATTTACTAATTAACATCATATTAACTTGACACTGTCATTTCATATTTCCCGCCCATAATCCCCTCCATAAAAGAACATGTAGCATAATTCACCTGTTTACATATTTCCCTCGTAACCGCGATCCTTTCGTACCAGGTAAGTTATGCAGTGTATATCGAGCCCCGCAACAAAGGCAAAAACAAAATATAACGTATCAGTAAAAAAATAAAATGTTATAAATGCGTACGTATCCAAGAAAGTAAAATTCGTCTACCGGCCTCAACGGATCATGCGAACGTATTCTTGGAGTCGCCAGTTCATCGTGCACTGCTCCCACAGCGGGGAAGCGGCGCGTGGCGCGGCGGGGCGTGGCGTGGCGCGGCGTGGCGTGGCGTGGCGCGGCGGGGCGTGGCGTGGCGGAGATCCGCATCAATCAGCCCGGGCCGCGACGCGCCGGCGGCGCCGCCTACCGCCCGCAGCACGAACAAGCCGCGTTCGCTTCCGGCGCTGCTTTAACGCTCCGTTTCCGTGTTCGGCGCGCCTTACAATGTGCTCGCGTTCCCAAACATCTCCGCGAGCAAGTTTCGTCATTAATTATGGAGACGCGAGCTCTGGTCCGCGCGCTGCGTAGGGGCCAGCGGCGACGGGGGTGGGGGGAAGGAGGGCCGGTGGAAATGGCGTGCGTCGCCGCGTGCGAAGAGAGTGGAAGGAGTGGTGAAGCGTGGGTGAATGAAAGCGTGGGGGTGAGACTTGGGTTGCGCCAGGGCAGGGTGGTTTCTAAATTGGGCGGGTGGCAGCGGTTTTGAAGAATGGAACGTTGCCAATATATTCAGTTCCACTTCAATGTAACTCGCTAAAGACTATTCGAATATTCCTTTTTGACCCTGAAATGATGAATCAGTTAAACAATATTTTACGAAAGTGTGATAGGTAAGTGTTCATCTTCAAACCTTCAAATATTGATTACCTCATTATTAGTTCCTCATGCAGGAGAACTCTTAATGCAACCCAGCGTATAATGCTGATCTTACACTTTCAAAATTTCAAGAACTTTTTCTGAATAACGCATTTCACCACTAATTCCCCTATTATCCTCAAATATTGAATTCTAAATTTATTTTTGATACTGCAACGAGTGCAAGCTACTTTAAAAGAATATGAAGATAAATTTAGGATAGCCATTTGTAATTGTAAAACAGATTATGGCTTCAGACATTACACCATTCTTGTAGGTATGAAATATAAATACGATATCTCTATCAATATCTCAAAGTCACTCCTTTGTAATATGGTAATTTCGTGCCAGTTTCAACGTCCATTTGATAGATTACACAACTGAAATTGCCTTTAGGTAATTAGACGCGAGCATTCGTCACAATATCCTACAGAACTCTTTGAATCACATAACACTTCTTCAGTCCGGCGAAAGAAAATCGTGCTCCTCTTTTTCTGCGGGGTGTTCCGTACTTAAGCCGGGGCTTCCATCCTCTCTCGGCGCGATGAAGGGGATCGAGCTTCGCTGCCAAAGGGCCGAGGGCGCACGCCCTCTTGAGTCCTGTGTGTGTGTGTGTGTGTGTGTGTATGGGGGGGAGGGTCGTTGGCTGCTTTAGTCGGTGCGTCGCCGCCTGAGTGGGTGAAGGCGTCTGGTGGCGCTGAGGCAAACGGGAAACGGGTGCTGGGTCTTGACTCAACCACCACCCAGCCCCGACTCCTCCCCTCCCCGCTAACTCCCCTCCCCACCTCCTCCCTTCCCCGCCTCCTCCGCGCCCCCTCCCACCTACTACCTCGTACCCGCCCCGCATACTCCCCGCCATGGTCCCGCCCCTCCACCGTCCGGCCCCGCTACACCCCGCCCCCGAACCCCCTCCGCCCCGTCCCGGCCCCGCGTGTCTCCAAAGATGTTGGAATAGAAATAAACTAGACTCTCAGAGAGCGCTGCTGTTGCGAAATAATTTGAAGGCCGTCATTGTGGTGGAAACGTGCGTACTCCATAGACATCGTTACGACTGTGGGAGGGACACGTTGTTTCTAATAGCGGTATGATCTTTTCGTTGAGGTGGCTGTGATCTTCCCCACTGGATGGCGAAATCCGGTCCCGACCTAACGGCCGTCGGCTCGCGGGGCTTTCCACAACCAGCCATCTCAAACGAGCGGAATGCTGCTCCAGCCTGGATAAGCTTCCTACTAGTCTTATGTCATGTGTGGTAGTGTAGTGGTGGTGTGGCATGTAAGTGTAAACGTGTCTAAGGGGGGAGAATAGGACAAAGAAGAGGAAGAAAAGATCACACGTGGTCCGTGGCCAATTTATTAGAGAACTGCTCCGGCATTCGCCATGGAAAACTGAAAACATGAGAAACCATGGAAAACTCTAGGCCTCAGCAGTTAGCCTCTAGAATTGTCCTCCAGACAGCGACTTTATTTTGACCTAGCTATCTATATTTGTAACTAGTGTCAAAAATCCTGCCACCATCGGGAATGGAAACCTAGGACCTCCCGCTCGATCAGATGCACAATGTTTTGAAGTTTCGTAATTATAGAAGGCCGGTTAAAAAAATCGATACTACGTGTATTATTTTCTAAAACTTTCACTCGAAGACTGAATACCCCCTACGTTAAAGCATACATATTTCTATAAATAAAAACCGTGTTTCGTATGGTTACCTAAATATTTTTTTTAAAATGCCCATATTAACTTATTTTAAAGTTATTAAACTTTCAAAACTGCTCTTAGTACACTTATATTAACTTTCAAAACTGCCCAATGAAGTAACTCGCAATTAATCCTATTCCAAAAGAGATCAATTCTTTGTCAAATCAAAAGTAGTAATACTCTAGGCAATTCGTTAGAGGACAAATACGCCACTTAATCCCGTGAAGTATCGAATTCCCCGGAATCATCTTTCTGATTCAATTCTCATAGGCAATGCCATCATGAGACGGATCTCGGGATGTGATTCGTTTCTCGCGCGTCACCGACTCCTCGCGCGGAGAGAGGCCGTTTTATCTTGGTGGAGCTGCACCGGCCGCGATCGCATTAACGCGAATGGAACACACGCGCGCGGATGCCGCAACCGGCGCGTCATACCCGTCGCAGATGGCGCAACAAGAACTGTCGAGCGCCGCAGAACCGCGCACGCACTTGCGAACTCCGATTTAAATGTAATGTCCCTTTAAGGCAGGGCTGCCATATGTTGAATGATAGAGAAAGGGCGCCACATTGCCAGCGCGCCAAAAACCAAAGTGATGGCCTGACCTCAGGCCGCTCGATACACAGACGCTGGACGCCGGACACGCGGTGACGAACGTGTTACGCTCCTCTCTTACTGAAGCTGTATATTCAAAAGTTCGTTAAATAAACTTCATTCCGATTGAATATCGTTTGTCGTTACTCTTACAACACCATATGCCCTCCTTTTAAAGGACTTGTGCTCCTTTTTTTTTTCCATTGTCCTCCTTCCTTTTTTTAAATTTACATGTAATGTTCTCCTTTTTTTTCCCTATAGAATTGAAAAAATACTGGCATAATTTTAAAATAATTTAATTCAATAAAGGGACTTCATGACATGAATATCTACATTTTTACTCAAATAAATGGCCTGCGTAATAGATCATTAGGCTTATTGTGATATAAAATACAATGACGCTTATTTTTTTGGTGGATATTGAAGGTGAGTGCAGAGGCAAAATTATCCAATCGAAAGTTTTAATTTTTAATGACGCAAAGTGTAATATGCTCTTTAAAGCGTAATGGTTTGGAATTGTTGTATTGTCTACACATCGTAGAGTATAAAAATGTGAAGTTTCATTGAAATGTTCTTTTTTAAGTAAAATGTCCTCCTTTGGGAAAAAAGGTTTTTGGAAACCTTGCTTTAAGGTCACCAGCTGAAGGGAGAGATGGATACTCATCTAATCGAGAGCTCCAATATCAAAAATATAAGTCGTAACGAAGCTTCCGATTGGATGGAAGTGTCCCCTCTCCTTTCAGCTCGTGGCCGTGCAGGGACACTGCATTTAAACGGGAAAATATACTTGTGGCGCGATTTCATTCTAAACCAAGAATTCTCTAAGGAGTCGATATCGACCCCCCTCCTGTGAGTCGATAAAATTTTGAAGGGGATCAATGATCGTTAAGGCGTCGAAATAGCTCGATTTTACATTAGTTGTATAGGAAAACAAGTACCTTTGTTGAACGACTAGTAAGAAAATGCCTTCACTGGTTCGTGCAAGAGATATGTGGAAACGGCAAACATTAAGGCTGTTAGCGCACATTGGCGTCAGAATCTGATTTCCACCATTAATTATTTCAAGAAAATATTCTTAACTGCCGGGGGTTTTATTTACATTTCTGACACCTTGTTCGTGCTTGGACGCGTACCAGACGCATTTCTTTCCGCTCCGACGCGTCAAAAACAGCTGGATCCGGATAAAATATTGTCACGGAGTTTAGAAACACAGCACCGATCGTCAATAAATCATTTATTAGTTTTTCGATATTAAAAAGAGATACGTTGCAACGCGATCCCGATGCAGCTAGTCTGATGACTGTAACAACACTACCGAGGTTCCGGGTTCGATTCCCGTAGAATCCCCGTTTGTACGGGGATGTGAAATTTGTTACGACAAAACGAGTTTGCATGCTACACAAGGGCTAGTCCCACCCCTGTGAAGTATCCTAAACCTTACCCCTATCCTTATTCCTTCCGAGTTCTTTCCAAGAGTAGATGACGCAGGACGCTTGTGAGACGCGAGAGCGAAGACACTATCTGTCGGCGATTTCCTGACTTGACTGCGACTGGCATGACTTGACTACCCAGCGGCCCCTAGACGGTGCTGGATGTTTAATAACGGAGGATTACTCCACGGTGCACCCAACGCTCCTTAAGAAGTTAGGAGACGCGTTGCATCTATAAATAGACGCAACAAATTAAAAAAAAAAACAGTGCATGCTAACAGCGTCGAGACAGTAATGTTTCTCGGAAAAGTGACAATTTGAGGCGTACTACCTGTAATCGTGGCGATGCTCACTTCATTCCGGCCCGGGGTTGTGATGCCCTCTGATGGCCATTTGCGAAGTAGTTCAAGCGTTTATTCTTTGGCAATTTGTCTTTGGCAATAATTCTCTGCAATGAAGTTTGTGGTTTCTGAAGGAAAAATTACCCATCTTTCAGGCGCCTTTCCTTGAATTATTTTATAGAAAACATATTTAATTGATACCTCTCTTAAATTACTTAACATTTATTTCATTTTGTCCAAATTTTGTGTTTGAGATAACATGGTTCATCTCAATATAATGTTTTTGAATTTTATTCCATTATGCCGTCTGGTGAGCGTGTACAAATACGTCATTAGCGTGTATTATTTGCCTTAGTTCCCTGCAATACCTACGAAATTTGAAAATATTCGAAAACAGGGACATCACGGGGACTCTCACTTGCTTGGCTTTAGATTCAAAGCTTCTTGGCTACCTGACTTATGTACGATGTACGATAGTAGAGTCGCAGCGTGTTGCAGGTTGCATTTGCCCGCTTTATATTTAATTTAATACATTTGTAAAACTTATTACATATTAAGTTTTGCTTTCTGCACTCCTTCTCCTTAGAAACTTAACTACGCCAAATCCCACCCTCCTCCGGGCGCGCAATACGCTTCAAAAGGGGCACAGAGTTCACGTATTAATGCATAGATTCTAAAATCCGCTTTTGAATGCAGACTTCCGCCTGGAGAGCACATCGTCGCGTCCGCGCCGCCGTCGAGTCGCAGTCGCGACGCGCTACTTGACCGGAGTTGCCAGCGGGCCCCCCCTGCCGCCAGGCTGCGCTGCGTCGCGGCGCTGGGAAGTTCCCGCAAGTTATCGGGTGGGCGTCGCGTCGCCACGTCGCAGAGCCAGACCTCCCCCCTCCCCGCCCCGCCCCGCCCAGCCGGCCGGCTGAGCGCCGCTGGCCGTCTGCCTGCCGACAAGCCCTTGGCCACCAGCTGGGAGCGTTGGGTGGAAACCATCACGGCACAAATGTGCTCGGAATGTAACAACTGAATTTTCTAAAACGCTGAATAGCAAAGAGGAATACGTTACACTCCGATTAAAATTGTAAGTCCGTTCATACTTCGTCAGCTGGGATAGTGTCATCCAATCGGGAGTTTGAACGTCACTATAGTGATGTCACCGCTGATGAAGTTTCAACGGACTTAATGTTTTAATCGAAGTGTAATTACTTCAACTATAGATTCTCTGAAACATCTGGGTATCAGCAATTTTATGTTGATCAAATTTTCAGACTCTACAGGATCTACAGGGCTGATGGAAAAAAAGTTTTATAAATTGTTGAGTAATTATTGTATTTTCCAATGTAAAATTGGATTGCAACAAGAAAATGATTTGTCCTGATGGAATATTTGTACAAAATTACCTACCTCGGGAATTATTTTAATTTATTTTTATTTACAACTTCTTCAGGGTAATATCATTACTTCCACTCCAATTGAACCCTTCAGTTGCGTTTAAGGTACAAGATAGTTTTCGAAGGTTGGGACCAGTTATAGCAACTGTTTTTTTATGTGCATGTGTGTGAGAGAGAAAGAGGAAAGGGAGAGAGGGAGGGGAGAGAGGGAGAGAGAGAATACGAGCAAGGATGGAAAATGTGAAATATACACATGAAAGGACACGGTAAGAACGAAGTCCAGGGACATTTGACGACACGCTAAAATTGAGTTTCTCATATTTAGTAAGGTATTTGAAATGGCAGTACTGATTTCATGTTCCAAAGCATAGCGGCATATACGAGTTTACAACATTACAGAAGCATTACTACATACCCGTTCTGAAGGCCCAATTACGTAGATGCTCGATTACCGAGCGTGCCACATCGATCCGCAAACTCGCAGGTTATCACATGCCTTGCTGACCACAGGTTGCCATGCGTCCTCCCAGAAATTCTCCTGCCCATCTCGCGTCTCTCCGGTATGGAAAGGCATTTTTACCAACAGCTTCCACCAATTCACTGTGACATTCTCGGCCATTTCTTCCATGAAGAACGGCTATCTTGGTGTATAAACACTGCTAGAAACTGATTACGTCTCACACAGACAACTGATTTTACATTACTCTCTGTGCTAATAGAGACACTCACACAGCCATCTGTTGTTCTGAACACATAAGAACATTTTCTTCACGCGACAAATAAAATTGTGTGACCCGATAACATTACATTTATAAAATAATAGTTGCCATGACTTCTGCCCCAACCCTCGCATATTTTCTCAAGTCATTACGATTCTGTCTTTGCCTTAAACATCATTTGCAGTAATGTTTTTTATGAATTTTCTTGAAAACTTGCTTGGTAATCATTTTACCAATATTTTTCAGTTTAAAAATACCCTGTTGGCCTATACAAAGATGGTTCGTGGAATTGAGCACACAATACATTTCTCTGATTCAGCAAAAGAAGGTTATGGCACACAAAACAACTATTAAGTTTTCAGATTTTTATGAAGTATCCAAAATGGTATGCCATATAAAACGACTATCTCCATCCATACTATAGTGAAAATTTTCTCAATACAGATTCCCAAGTTCATTTTTTCCGCATTATACAATATAATAACTAGAATTTACATTTGTCAGGACAAAGGTTTATGCCCACCATTACACACTTTCCACATTGAGCAAATTTTAATATTATACATGAAGCTCATGTATTCAAAGTTTTACAATTTTATATTTCTTTGGTTTCTAATATATAATTTACGTTAAGTTTTTAACAAGAATTTGGGTTGGAAACACCGAAAATGCTCAGGAATAACTAAATGCAACTCCCTTCTTGGGAACGTGCATGAAGAGAATGAATTTATTTGCCAATGAACTCATGTTTCCACAATTAATCGCATTAGTCGCATACAACGTATTAGTAACTTAAACGAAACATTTGACTTATTTAAGTTTTATCTTGTCACGTTTCTAACTTTCTGCACTTTTTCTAACGCATTACACTGTTAGCATATTCATATTCACATAGATAAATCCTGATCTTCTAGGGCACGTAAACTTCATTGCCTGAGGCGGCTGTCAAATTGAAGTCGAGTTTGGACATTTCGGTGGGTCGACGACTGGCGTTTTCCTCCGATGTACCGAATTCGTTTCAACAAGAGCTGGTTAACGGAAATGGCCATAATGAACATGAATGACCACTTCCGACAGCGCCAAAAACATTTGATGATGGACAAAATTTGGTTTCGTTTGGCTTTGTTGGATAGACATCGGCCGCTAATCGGCTAGACTGAGATTGTTGCTAACAGTAATGCTCCATACATTGCACAGATGTGACTAGCAAGCAGGATATTGTGGCGTCGTTAACACGAGGGCCAGAACCGTTACGTCGGTGAAAGTGCGCTGCGGGGGAGGAAGGGGTTGAGGCTGAACTTCCGGGATTTTGCGCTCTGGCAGTTGACGCAGACAGCGTGGCAGAGCCAAAAATAACCTTAGGCTGTAAACTCCTAGGAAGCTGGCTAGCGAGCCTCGCTTGCCGACAGCAGGCGAGCATATCTAGGGAATTTGTGAGGTGGGAGTGTAGCCCTCAACTATTTAACGCGGCGCCATCTGCGCCCGCGTTCTCATTCAGTTTACATCAGAGAGCCTAGTACTTGTAGGTACAGGGAGTGTAGGAGTGTGGGCGAGATGTCCGGAGTGTAAGGGCCAGACGATCTCGGGTGCTTTTTGCACGTGGTTCGCCAGACGGCGACCGGTTTAAATTTTGGCATCAGGCCATGTGACGGTAATTGTCACGGGACGGAAGTCCGACAGCTCGCATCACGCGTGGCTTGTTTTTCTGCGGTAAAGCAGGGTATTGGAAAGAAAAGGTTGCCGGAGTGTTTAAATTAAGCAATTTATTGTAACTAGTCTGTAACTTTTCAATATACTATTTTTATTTTTGTTATTTGAATTTATTCTCATTTCACTACGTCACAATACGTACACTACAAACTCGATTCTCGGACCAGCGAAGTTCCAGAGTCCGTCAATGCTTAGTTCGGTTTAGAGGAACGGGCTGAGGTGGCTCAGAGCATCAATTGTTGCCATTGTAGTACCTCCCACCCAGAGATCCTAGGGTTCGAATTCCGACGGTGGCAGAATTTTCGATAGCTAGGTCGAATTCAGAAAATGATAATGTCACTGTAACATTGATTATACGTGCTTCTTTTGATGCTACTGATCGAATGATTCATTATAATACTGACCGGAATTAGATAATTTGAGTGAAATTATGTATATTGTGAATAATATCCATTCTTCTAATTAATCACAACAATCCACGAGAAGTAGGTTCGTTCTATTCTTCATTTCCTTGCCCTTCACATTGGCCTTGCATCTTTCATTCGATGCCACGCAAATGGCCACCAATTGCAACAGGTGTTTCCTCTTCTTACACAGCCACGTCCACTTTCATTCGTTCCCCAAGCAGCCAACTTTCCTCTTTTGTTTCCATCGCCATCCCAAGCCCCTTTCCCTCGGAAGCCAACCGCTACAAAAGGATACTCAGCATTCTCGAAGAACGCAAGCATTCGCCAGAGACAACACAATTCCAAAGCGAGCAACAACTTTTCCCGGTTTATTTCGCCGTCTCTAAACGCATATCCCGTTTATGAAAATGTTTTCTGCCGGGCGTGCGGCGGCCGGGCGGGCGGCTTCTCGGGCGGGAGGCGAGCGAGGCGGCGGAGTTACTCAAAGGCCGTGGGCGGCCGCCCGCGTACGAGGAATGCCATATGACGCCGCGCACGGGGATATTGGAAACGGAAATGGAGGTTGAGGAGTATGCACGCGGAACGTCTATTGCTGGCGGGCGCCAGCGGAAATATCCCGAGAAGAATCCGCCGAGAATCCTTTTCCGCGCTTCGTCCTCCCGAGGGCCGCCGCACACCGCCGCACACCGCCGCTCCCTGTTTTAAATGCCATTCTGATGCTGAGCAAATAGTTACGCAGCACACAAATGGAGCCAATATAAATTCTTCCAGAGATTCTCTTTCCATCATGCAAAGTACGTTATGTTATGATTTCCCCTCTAGCGTGAACTCACAAGACGAAATGAACACACGTTGTAAACCCAAGGATAATATAACTTAAACATTACCGATATAATTATTTTGAACAGTAATGCGTTTATGCACTATATATAAAGTTGGCAACCATACTTTAGACTGCTTACCGCTGGGTAAATAAAACTTTAAATATCCCTTGCACTTGATATATGAAAGATATTTGTTAAATAAATTATTATTTTACTAGCTGACGCGTCGCCAACGCTTTAAATCGATTTTTTTAATATCATGCGTTGAAAATTTCTACTGCACAAGTTCTAAATAAAACGAAATGTTATACATTTTTTTTGATTATTTCAAACAAATGCCGACTTCCTTTCGTTACTACAAGCGGCATCATCAGCCATGGAAACGCTTAACAACTATGCGTATGTGCCATACATCATCTACAGTTTCTTGGAACTCATCAACAACAGCCATACACCACTAGCCTAGCCAAGCCTCAAAATATCTCGCCCAGCAGACTTTGCCACAAATGAGACGTTCTCAGCCGACAACGCTTCCTGCATGTCACTAATTTCAAAACAACCATATTCGTAATCCAGACAAATTTCAATCCTATAACATTCTCATAACCAACAGATTTTCACACCATACACCTGACCCTGCCAACCGATGGAATTTCCAATGACCCCTTCCACTAAGAAAAATTAAGAACGCTCCCAATCATTATTCATACGTACGTATAAATTCTCGAAGAACGCAAGCATTCACCAGAGCCAACACAATTCCAAAGCGAACAACTTTTTGAGTATATTTTGCCGTCTCTAAACGCATATCCCGTTTATGAAAATGGATTCTGCCGGGCATGTGGCGGGCAGATACTCCAGTGCACGCAAAACTACAAAGAAAAATAAAATAACTACTTAAACATTAATATTTTATTACAATAATCAGAGGATCGAACACAGAAGATAAGGTCACCAAAATCAATTATTACTCCCCACTACTAAACTCTATCAAAAGGAGGGCTACGTTATCATGCGTATCGATATACATCCAAATTAACAATTTCAGTAAGAAATGTATCAGTCTCATACACAGAAGAGGAAATGTTTCAAGAACTAGTCACCAAATCTATCCTGTAGTAACAGTCACAAGACAGAGAGACCGACAGACTCTACTCGACTTACGCGGCGGCGATGGTGTAACGGTTAGCGTACCGGACTGTTGTACCCAAGTTGGGTTCAAACCCGATCGAAGCCGTGGATTTTTAAGGGCGAAAAAAATCCTTCGAACGCCTTCCTTCGGAGGGGAAGTAAAGCCGGCTGTCCCATGTTAGTAGATTTACTTGCATGTAAAAGATCCTCAAGCCTAAATGACGCCTCTGAGCTAAATTAAAATCGCCTGTTTCTCATGCAACAAATACCTCCTTTCTCTGCTAGTTGGTGAAAGGAGCGTAGCGAAATTTGCGTGGTCAGACGGAAGAGCAGGCCTCATGGTCTGAGTCTCGCCACGTAAAATAAGGCATTAATTCAATTCAATTCTACTCGCTAGTCCTGTAGAGCTAGCCCCCGGCTAGGGGCAGTGCCCCGCTGGGGGAATATATGGAGGGGAGGGGGTGGCCCGGTGCGCCGACGAGTGGATCGGAGCTGGGTCTCACATCCCAGCGGGCGAAGAGCACCGCCAAATCCCGTCTACAACATGCACTACTCTCACGGGACTAATGGTTAAAGACGTTGACGCTCCGAGAAACACGAAATACTCGTTCACTTGGCGCTCGTAAGTTCTCCAAGCGGCTGTGGCGCGCGAGGTGCATCCCTTCCCCCTCTCCCCCGCCCCTCTCGCCATTCTACGGATGTCGCCAGCGCAGCGCGGCACCCCCCCCCCCCAGGTGTCGTTGGTGCCGTTCGCTCTCCGAAAATAACTGATAAGGGTTCCTCGGCGGCTCTGAAGGCCCCTCCCCGCCCCACGCCACCACCTCCCCGCCCCGCTCCACCACACCTCCTCGCCCCACTCCACCACACCTCCCCGCCCCGCTCCACCACACTCCGCCCCGCCCTGCCTCGCCATGCTCCACCCTGCCCCGCCCCGCTCCACCACACCTCCTTGCCCCGCTCCACCACACCTCCCCGCCCCGCTCCACCTCACTCCGCCCCGCCCTGCCTCGCCATGCTCCACCCTGCTCCGCCCCGCTCCACCACACCTCCTCGCCCCGCTCCACCACACTCCGCCCCGCCCTGCCTCGCCATGCTCCACCCTGCCCCGCCCCGCCCACGACCCGCCCGCGCCGACAGCTCTCTAGGTGCCATAAGGAAACTCCACGACACACAGGTATGCTATGGCCATCATTGCACTCTGGGGGAAATGAATGTTCAACTGAAAAGCCATTAATGTATTTTTTATGATCGTGGAACACATTAAATTATCATCCATCCCCTGCTATGTAAACATACTTTTCTGATTATTGCAAATAAACCCCGAGTGTCCTTGGTTACCATAAGCGGCGTCATGAGCCTTGGAGTCGCTTAGCATTCTTTAGACTGTTTCATACAGTTAATCTTCAATATTCGTTAAAACGAAGTAAAGGGCGAAGTATCATTGTCATCCCGTGAATAATAGTGATTTGTAACTAGATATTTACTTTTAACTTTATTGACGAGGTAAAATGCACTATTCCTAGTCTGATAGCGCTATGAAAATATTTAAAATATTTTTCTTGTTCTTTCAATAGTTTGAATATCTATTAATCACAATGTACGTAAGCTAGAGGAAGAAGTGATGGAGGTACGTGAGCTGACTGACCGCTGGAGGAGAATCTAGAGGCCCAGAGTTCTGATCTGTGCTTTTTCGTGTGTCCTCCTATCAATACCAGGTGAATGCAGGAGCAGTATCAAACAGGTCACACACAGATCGGTAACACGGCCACAAAGATGGCCTGCACGATCTTTCCTTCCTCTTCTTTTCCACACCTCTCCCGTTATTTACACACACACACACACACATACATTCTCTACACTACCACACAAGTCAGGGAAATAGGAGCTAAGATCATGGTGTGGCGAGACCCAGCTAGGGAGAGACCTTAATTGTGGACACATAATCACAGATTATATTTGCATAAAAGTTCAATGTTCATACATGGAAAAGATGTGAAACTAAAAAAGATGATCAAATTTATACTTACGTAAGTTCTGAAGCGAAGACAACAATTAATTATAAAATGTATTAATATTTTTGGTAATTAAAAGGATCTTGATCTGTATCACCCCTTAAGCAACTCTTCATCGTCATCGACTCCCTTTCAAATTTCATCCACCCGTAGGCTGTTGATATCTACCCCTTTGGGAATCTCTGTTTTAACTTGTAACTTAGTAAATGAGATTTCTCCAATAATCTCACTGAATATCTTACATTTTGGAAGATGTTCCTCGATGAAAGACACATAAAGTAAGAAATATGATTCTAAATCACAATTTGTCTCGGAAAATTAAGGTGTTCTTTGCAAAAAACCCAACAGTAAAAAAATAATTTTTCTGTATTTTTTTATTTTTAAAAATTATACAAATATATTTTTTTGTAATTACTATTGTATTTGTGAGTTAATTTGCTTCAAATGACTTCTAAAGAAGTTTTTGGAAAACTCAAAACTTTTCTGTAAAAAAGTGCTTGAAATTTCCAATATACTGTACGCTTTCTTAAGAAACGGCTCCAAATTTTTGAAAGAAAATTGCCATTTAGGACGTAGCTTTAGTGTTTATTAATATTCTTCAAATAATATTTCCGTTCAATTCTTAGTAAACCAAAGTATTAAGAGAATTTAAAAAAATGTATTTTGGGCGGCGAAAGGGAATGTGTCAGGTTAGAATAGCTAGCCGAGACCAAAGGAAATAGAAAACTAATACGGGAAAGTCTGTGTCAAGTCTGTGCCCCAGTAGTTTTTAATGTTTTTCAATAATATTATGTAAATGTAACAATTATTATTTTATATTCCCTGGTAGCCCCAAGCCATTTAAAAACGGACATACAATAAAAAATCTAACTTTGTCTCAATACACACTGCAGGATGGTGGACTGTTCTCAGGGAATAAAAATACGTTTAAAGACAAAGTCTGTGTTTTCTTATTCAGAAAAGCAGATACTCTTAAACAAACAATTACAATTGAATTCTAAGGAAATATGATATGAAACAAAGTAGACTATGTGCTTAATATGATTGCAAAGGAGTATTCTGCGCAAAATTGCTGTAATATAACACTTCACATATTCGTAATCAGTTTCAACACTTAATGTATAATGTGTGGTGCAATATATATTGGCTAACTAAATAGGTTCAGGATAAAAGATGCAGGCTTATTTGTTACAGCGCGCCAAACGCCGACTATTGCAGCGCGACCTAGGGACGAAACTCTGCAATTCGTAGCAAGTGCGTTCTAACACTGGCAGAGAGCGCCTCCGCATGTGTCATACGTATGTGAGATCACATCACAGTAGAAAGAAATAACACTTTTCATTCGTAATGTTGTTTATAACAAATCTACAGAACATTATAATTTTACAATTTTCATTTATATGAATACCAGTAGAAAATGTGTATTAATAAAAATAAAAGCAATTACGTCGCTTTAACATAGGTACATTCTAATATAAATTGTTTGGACAGAAATGTGCTGATGAAGTTGGACTAAGGTTGTAATGAGGAAACGGAACACACGATTAATGAAATTCAAAAATTAATAAAATATGAAACCTATTCTACAGTTGAATAAAATGTTTTCACCTCTGCATTATTAAGTTTATATACAAGTTTATATCCATGTTTATCTTGTATACGACCAATGTAAATTGACATTTATTTTCGAAGTTTTTCAAATTTTGAATTTGACGAAAATAAAAGATATATTAACGTTCTGAAACAGACAAAATATAACCGAATCTAAATCTAAAATACTACATTCACGTTTCGATCATTGTACGTTCGAACGTTGTACGTGTTGTTATTGCTGTATGTTTAAAAGTTGCGATTTGGCTTAGTTTAAAAATGACGATCTTACTAGCCCCATTATTCCGTATTGCTGACGGAAACCTGCATTTTGATATCATGAACTGTGTAGAAGATACGAGGGTGGCCCATAGTTGGTGGTATTGACTAAGGAGGTATATATCATTTCTCTATGTTGGTGGGAAATCCGGTACAGCAAGTGCCGAAAAATCGTCACCGCCAGAATTCGAACCATAGGACTTCTTAGTGAGATACGCAACAAAGACAATGGTAACACTTTCACTGAGCTACCTCAGCTGCGACGAGTTCGTCGCAATAATCGTCGCAAATGTTCACTATGAACTCTAGTGCTGCCAATATAGTAGTGATAACATATAATAGCTAATGCAAACCCTAACATTGTTGTGATTGCAAGAGAGGAGAGAGAGGAGAGAGGGGAGAGAGAGAGAGGAGAGAGAGAGACAGAGAGAGAAAGACAGAGGGACAGAGAAAGGGTTAATTCAACTAATCATTTAATATTTTAATTGATAATAAATATTATAATTTAACGAATATAAGTATTTGTCGACAACAATAAATCGACAAATACTATCCGTTTACTGTATTTTGGTTTAGTAATGAAATGTAAGCTCCGCGGTACTCTGCAATGTTCTAATGGGGGAAATTCAGTAAATCAGTTGTTTGTGTTGTTCTTGAAAATGTATCAGAAACGTGTTAGTCTCTGTCTAAACTCTTGCATTTTATCGAATTTGAAATTATTTTATCTTTGCACATGTAAAACTAGATTGATCTTGAATAAGAGCAATTATATTTTGCGTGCTTTTAGCGCAAAATTTGTGTGTGAATGTGTGTCTGGCCACAGTAGTGTATCCGTCATCCACAGTCAAATTTAGACTAGTCCCCACAAGATTATTTATGTTTATTATTAGCTATAGTGATACATATTACAAATCTGTATAAAGAAAAAAGTACAAAAATAATAGGTTCTCATCTACTGACAATTCAACAGAGGCTATATGAACTCTCTGTGTTTTATATTATTCCTAGAATATATAGAATGAAGATGTATTATAAACGTACAGTAGTTTTGAGATTTTTGAAGAAAAAATGTTTGGGGAATCCCTTCTTTGAAAAGTGGTTTGCAAGTGGCAATAGCGATTGATATTTCTGACTGAAAATTAGTTGAAAAGTACTACGCTCATTTCAATCTCAAGTGACCGTTACAAACATATTACGGAAAAATCGGTGCGCTGTAGAAGAACCACTTGATATTTTTACGTTTTGATTCAGGATGAAGCTACCGCGGATACAACAAAATAACACGACCAGCGCGGTGTGTTGCTGCTGCTGCTATCTACGGGTGGGCGTTCGCACCGCGCTGTCGGCCGTTAATCTCGACGGCACGTGCTCGATAAATCACCGGCGCGGGACTCCGAGGTGTCGCCGGTGGCGCGGCGGTCGGAGCAAGACATCAGCTGGCCGCTCGCCCTTCCCCGCCCCGCCGCTCGAGTGCGCTGTCAGCGCGCTGCATCACGGATTCGGAGCAGGCGCGCGCGAGGTCTGCACGTCCCGCGCTGAGATCGGAGACTGGGCCTTCGCCACTTCGTACGGCGCCGGGACGCGCGAACGCACAAAAAAGAAAGGAGAATCGACCCGTTATAAAATATACGAGTTTCATCTATCCATAAATGTCGTCAACTTTGGGAGACGAAACGAGAACAAAAAGCGCGTGCGTTCAAGCGAGAGCGTAAAGGCGGAAAGTACCCGATTAACACAAATGCAAAAACATATTTCTTTGGATTGTTTTTTCTCCCTTAACCAACTTATACAGCAATCAATACTAATAGCCTAAAGTCACAAAGAGAAAAGAATTAAGACATACGAATTTTAGACGTTCAGTAATCATATAATTCGTAATGATGTTCACTTCTGTAAAATGCGCATGTTCCGGTAATCACAATGGATTAATTAATAATATTAATAAACTTATTTATATTTTAAGATTCGATGACTTCTCTGCTCGTAGCGTAGCGCTGTCCCATGTCCTGCTGCAATGCCCTACCTTATCACTTACCTATGCCCTACCTTATCATCGTCACCCTGTGCCTTTGCCCTAGCAGACATCGAACTTGACTCCCACCGTGCATTCGATATCCCTGCTCCAATACTGCTACGAACACCGATGTTTCAACACATCACCACAATCCCCTCTCTTTTTATCACCTCCCTGTTACTGCCTTTGCCTCCGCTGTGTTCAAGAGCTTCTGTCCAGACTGCCATTGCCGTGACCTCCAACAGCGGCACCTGCACAATAAGTGGAATTCAGCCGCTGTCTCGAGGTGAACGGTAGAGGCCGGATTCTCTGATCATTTGTTTTCCGTGGATTCTCCGATCAATACCCCACGAAATACGGAGCAGAGCTCACAAACAGGGCACGGATCACGTGGGCAATCTTTCTCTACCTTGTCATATCCTTTTTGAATTGAATTGAATTGAATTTGCCTTATTTTACGTGGCGAGACTCGGGCCATCAGGCCCACTCTTCCGTCTGACCACGCAAATTTCGCTACGCTCCTTTCATCAACTAGCAGAGAAAGGAGGTATATCTTGGGCGAGAAACAGGCGAGTTGAATTTAGCTCAGAGGCGTCATTTAGGCTTGAGGATCTTTTACATGCAAGTAAGTCTACTAACATGGGACAGCCGGCTTTACTTCCCCTCCGAAGGAAGGCGTACGAAGGATTTTCTCGCCCTTAAAAATCCACGGCTTCGATCGGATTTGAACCCGCGAACTTGGGTACAACAGTCCGGTACGCTCACCCCTAACTTACACACACTTACACTTACATGCATTACACTATCACACATATCGGGAGACCGGTCGGAAACTTGCAGCTTGTCCCACTTGGGACGGTGTCGGAGGGGGGGGGGAAGGTACGCGAAGGAGAAACTCTGGCAAGTCGTAGAGAAGGTCGGCTCCTCGTCTTACCACCCAACACAAGACCGCCACCTCTCGATATAAAACATTCATTACGATAACAGTACTAATGATCTTAAAGGTTAACAACTACCAGCACCTCCCTCATCACAACCACAACCACCACCACATTCACCACCACAACCACACCATTACTATCACCACCTCCATCACCACCACAACCACAGTGTCACCCCCACATCTTTACCAACATCACCATTATCACAGCCACAACCACCACTATCAACACCACAACCACCCCACCATCCCCATTACTACTACCATCATTATGACAACCACAACAATCCCTATCACAACAACGATCACTAACACCAACACAACCACTACCATCACCATTATCACAACCACCGCTATCACCACCTCAACCACACCACCATCACTATTATCACAACCACAACAATCACTATCACCACCACTATCACAACCACATCATTACCGCAACCACCATTATCACAAACAACAATCAATATCACAACCATAACCACCACCACCTCTATCACAACCGCAACCACCACCCTTATCACAACAAAAACCACTACCAGAACCAAGATAAACACCTCCGCCTTCCCCCGGCGGCGCGCAGTCATTCCGACCCCGTAGCGTGGTGATGGGCGCTGGACGTGCCGCGGTGACCGGGATTTCAAGATGGATGTCGGGTGTGGTCGGGCGGTCTCCCCCGCCCCCGCCCGCGCCGATACTAATGCCGCCATACATCAGACGCCGGGACGTGAAGCGTCAGCGCTGCCTTCGGAGCGAGAACAGCGCGTCACCGCGACCAGACGCGCTATTCATCAGATGCTTGTAAAATGCCGACTTCGCAGTCCGCCAAGGAAAAAAGCGCAGCCGCGCGGGTCCACACTGCTAATGGTGCGTTGCCATCGGTCATGGAAACATGGCCGACGTGCGATTCCATTTGTGAAACGTACTGACATTTGCGACGCAGTGCCGAATACTGACAGTATTTTGTGGAAAAGCGAGAGAATATCGTTTTGTGTTTGAATCAAGATATTTTTTCATAAAACTGGAGTATTGTCCTAGAATCAAAAATCTACTTTCAAACGCTAAATATTAATGTTAAGAAATAAATAAATGTCAAGCTAATATATGTAAACAAGATAAACTTTATAAAAATATACTGAAGTCTCAATAAATGTTACAAACATCTAGTATTCGTAGAGGTGTCGAAAATGCTTTTTGCTAATAAACATCCAGTGCGCAATTGCAAATAAAAGTTGTACGAATTTACACATATGACATCCGCTCTCCTAAGTTTTTAAGTAAACTTGTATACACAGATGTACGGCAGGTATATGGAATATTCTTGACTATGTCAGAACGAGATATATAAATCATCTATCTCTTCTTAAGAACGAAATACAGTTCGTATAATTGAATATTAAACATCCTCTCCTCTGAGAAAGGCATTTAATTCGTTCTGAGACTACGAAAAGGTAGTGAAAACCATGACATAATGACTGTAGGTAATAAAACAATTAAAAAGCGCAAGTGTTAGGTGTATATAAAATATTACATTTAACACCCTAAACAGTATTATTTTGTTATAAATTATTTAAACAGCCACTAGTAAAAGCGTTTTTCTTTTAGGACATGTGTAGCGTGCTACCGTTCATTTTTATCACCAGTGCTAAAAGTGAGGTGATGCTCAAGTGTTCAGATATGAGAGAATGAAAGAAAGAAAACCAAATACTTTCATCTGGGCGCATCAGTTATTACTACTCCTTATTTTATCATTTAGTGATTTCTATACTTTAATAAAATTGAAACGCAAATCAGTAAGAATATCTAAAAATTAGTGTAAGACACACGTGGAAGAAGTGTGTTTATTTTGCTCGTAGGATTGCGCCACTCAGCAGGAGAATTCTAGCTGCCGGCTGCTCCGATCGGTAGTTTTCCGTGGTTTCTCCGATCAAAATCAGGCTAGTAGGGCCCTAGCAAACAGGCCAGGGACCGCATGCGATCTTTCCTTCCTCTTCTACGTCATATCCTCACTGTCACTCACGCACACTTACACTTACGTGCATTAACTACTACACACCAGTCGGCCTGTGGGGAGCTTAGCGCATGCCCCAGTTTGTATTTCCCCGCTGGTGGGAGATACCTAGTAGTGGAAAACCCCGCTAGCCGACAGGTAGGTAAACGCTGGATCTCACCATCCAGCGGAGAAAGATCACCTGAGCCATACGACGAAAATATATGCACTACACTTCACTTACGGGTCATTAGCAGTTGAATCCCACCCGGAATCACTAATCAATGAAATTAAACACGTTAGGTCGTTTGACGGACGTGCCTTCGCCTCTGTCTGCATCCATCCGACGAGAAAAACTCAGAAGTATTTGAAGGAACTTCCTCGTGCGTTTGCGCCTTCCTCGCGAGGCCTTCGGGGCAGAACGTCCGGGCGGCCGGGCTGCGAGAGGGCGCTCGCGGAAATTGGCTTAGTAAGCGAGCCACCCATTAGAGTCGTGTCGCGTCGCGCCGCTGTCCCGCACAGGTGGCCCGGCCGGCCTCGCTACCCCCCTCCCCAACGCCTCACGAGCTGCCCCAGACGCAGGGAACGGGCGTCAAGAGGGCGGTTATTTCTTCCAGAAATCGCCTCTTATTTTTATTTTCTTTCTCACTGCTTGTTTCCTTCTTGACCTATCCGTGATATAAAACTGATTACGCAGTATACAAAGAGTATTGTAATGCTGGTTGTCGGCCAATTGAATAACGAATAAGAAGATAAATTTTCTTCATTTACGTAGTAAATTACTTCTTCTAACGCGTCGTGTTGTCAGAATCCGTGTTTTGTAGGTTCCAGATACCGAAAAATCGATTAACAGCACATCGTCTGACGGTCCTTCTGCCCGTCTGTGGCCAAGGCTAGTGCGTACATAGTAAGCAGGGTTTTCACAAAAAATAATATCCCCCCATTGATCTGAAGGAACGCAAGGTCCTGCACGTTTGTGACGGATATTTTGTTTTCGGGGGTATTTTACAAAAAACTTCATTAACATTGTTCAACTTTTCTCAAAAATGACTTTTAATTTTGGGATTAAACTTCGTACTCGCTTAGCGTAAAGAATTTTTAAAGAAATGACGCGAATATTATTTTCTTGGAAATTCTTGATTTTTTGAAAATTGCAAAAGTTAATGAAAACTGTAAGTGTTTTTGACACAGCACAACAACGCAATTAAATTCCAAATACAAAGAATATATCAGGGTTAAATACTCAGAAACCATTAAATGTCGGCCTATGCTGGGTGGTTCTCAACAAATTACATCGCACACGAAGTCGGCTAAAGTTAAGTAGTTTCGTATATATCCATGGGCTGACAATTTTGTCCTGTGTTTTGTACATAACCACTTTATTCCAGACATTTTGCGATCGCAACTTTTCATCTCCTTGAATTTCCGTGCTTTCCGATTAAGTTTCAGGTCATATATACTAAATGAAGTCTATATACAATGTATTTTCAGCTTTTTTATACAGATAAATACAAATTAGATAATCAAAATTAATTAATTTCTTAGCATTGAACAAAATTGAAAAACATAACGACTGAGCCCCGGTGAACTTTACCTAGGCTAACAACTGCGTGCAGTATTGCATGTGTTTACCTCTTGTTTTTCTAATACAATAGAGGCAGATATTTCCTTGACCATTTTTTATTCCATACTGTAAAGTTTCGGGTGCTCATAAAAGTTAATGGTGGGCATTATAATTTTAGAAGTCGGAGAGGGGAAAATATAATGTTGCTCACGAACGAATCAGCACGAACGTTTGACAAAAGTGCTTACTTCCTTTTTAGAAAATATGAAACACCTACATTTACCTGTATTACCATAATTACGACGTCTATCTTGCATAATAAGAGGCAAGATGTGAGAAAATTCAATGGCGAGAGAAAACAACTCACCACCCATGCACGCAAGAGGTTGTGCTCAAACACTTTCATGTAGTTCAACGTCTAGAATGATGCATCATTAAATTCTGGGGGAGATTTATTCGTTCAAGGCTAAACTTTAGATCATATAGTAGATTTTTACTTTACAATATAGATCATAATTTATAATGAATAATAGTTGAATTGCTACAAATAGATATTAGTCTTCTTGTTCGTTGGTTGATTATTGTTTCCGGGAGCGTCAACTTGTAAGATCATCAGTCGCGTTAGTGCAGTGCATACTTTTTTATTTCGCGAGGTGGCGGTAATTCCCCCCCCCCCCCTGCTGGATGGTAAGATCCAGCGCCGACCTACCGTCGACTACCGGGAATTTCCCGAACCAGGTATCTCCCACCAGGTCGTACCGCCCCAGCCGGGACAAGCTCTAAGCTCCCGGCCGGTCTCCCGGCACTGTGGTAGAGTAGTGCATGTAAGTGTAATGGTGTGTAAGTAAGGGGTAGGATAGGGCAAGGAATGGGGTGGAAATACAGCGCGCGATCCATCGTTCATTGGTCCGGCACTCACCTGGTGTTGACCGGACAAACTACGAAAAACTACCGACCAGAGCTAGAATTCTCCTCCACGACAGCATATTAGATAAAACATTCTATTTGTAATGAGTGAAAAAATGTCATAAATATACCTTACATTATTATTTTCTTCTAATAAAAATATGTAAAAACATTGTTACTTTAACTCGACGCAAAGTTAAACTAAATTAGGTTACGCATACAAAATTCTACATTATTTTAATAAAATTTGTAGACTGAAATAAAAGTTATTGGAAAAATTAAAAGATGCGTTATTGATTACTCAAAAAGATAAAAAACTATGAATAAAAAACAACACAAAATACAATTTTAAAGATACGTCACCCATAACCATCATTGAATTATGTTTTTGCCGTGGCCGAACAGACACCCTTAAAGTTGCCGCCAGATGACGGTACCAATACCGCCCAAGAGAGTGCGCTGTCCGACAGCGCGGCAGCGCCGTCACGCTCGGGCAGACAGCGGCGCGCGAGAACTCACCCGTATCACCGGGTTGGCCAGCGGACCTTCGCCTCGAGTGGGCTATAAAAGAGCCGCTCGGGCAAGCAGGAGTCAGTCGATAGCGAGCGCCTACAAGTGAATAGTGAGTGAATAAGTGATACGTCGAAGTGCTAACGGATTCTGGACTGCCCCACGGTTAATTGGTGAACAAGCGACGTACACGGACTCTCCTCAGGAATTTTGGTTGAACTTGGCTATTGTTATTGGATTTGCTCTTTTGGATTGTGAAATAAAACACGTTTTAAGAAACCGTGTTATTCTTTGTTGTTTCTGGTCACAACAAATTGGCGACGAGGAAAAGTAAAATGGAGGCCGGCGACCCGATAGTGCAAATGTTAGCACTCATGCAGCAGCAGATGCAGTTGCAACAGGAGGCGTTTGCGCAGCAGCAACGGCAACAAGCTGAGGCGCAGCGGCAGCAAGCAGAGGCGCATGCGCAGCAGCTGGCGATTCTATTGGAGGCAATCAATAGACGCCCCCCGCCTCAATTCCACTGTTTCCAGCCCGACTCCGAGGAGTGGTCGGAGTACTGGGAGAGGTTCGAACAGCATTTATTATGTCACCAGGTAGGAGACGCAAAAACAAAAAAAGCGTTTTTCCTAAGCTGCGTAGGAAGCAAAGTGACTAGTTTGATAGGAAAACTACTCCCAGAAAAAGACTCAGCAGAGTGGAGTTGGGAAGAGATTAAACACAAATTAGACGCGTACTTTAACAAAACGCCACATGTACTGGCGGCCAGGTATAAGTTCTTCCAGTGCAGGAAAAGTGAAGGACAGACGCACAGTGAGTGGATTACAGAGCTAGCTGGCCTGGCGAGGCAGTGTCAGTTCAGATGCCCGCCATCAGAGGGAGAGACATCATACGCCGAAACACTGATCAGGGATATGGTAGTCTTGCACACGCCGGAAGACAAAATTAGGTTTTTAGCTTTGCAGAACGGAGATCCTTCATTAGAAGAAGTAAAAACCTTGTGCAAGACTTACGAGACCACGCGTGAGACGGCCCGCCAAATCACGGCCGGATCATGCGTGTGTAGTGTTAGCACTAAAGATTCTGTGAGAGACAGTAGCTCGGACAGTGTCAACAGTTTAAGTAGTAGTGTCAGCATGAGAGCTGTGCGCGAGAGAAGAGGCAAAGTGAGGAAAGATAGGCAGAATAACCAGATAGAGGCAAGGTCGGCAAAGTGGGGCAACAACTCAAAGGAAAGAAAAAGTACGAACATTTTCGAGAGAAAGAAATCTTGTAGAGGTTGCGGAAAGTATCACAATAGAGCCGAGTGCAGGTTCAGGGAAGCACAATGCTTCTATTGCAAGAGAGTGGGTCACATCCAAGAAGTCTGTGAACAAAAACGGCAGGCGGCACGAAACGCAAGGCACGAAGAAGAGATGGAGGTAGCCATGGTTAGTGAGGTCATTAGTGGAGAAGGGCAGAAAAAATTAACGGTGCGAGTTAGGTTAGGCAATCAACCAGTAGACTTCCTATTAGATACGGGAGCACCGGTTACGCTAATCAATCTAGACACGTACCACCGATTAGGGTCTCCCAGTTACGCAAAAGTGCAAAAAAGATTGACCAGTTTCGGGAAGACGCCCATTAAGGTGCTAGGAAGCGTGCGTGTGCAAGCATCATACAAGAGCAAGCAGGCAGTCATAGAAATATTAGTGGTCGACCGGTATGACGTAACGAATATCCTGGGGCTGGACTCATTCGATAAACTAGGGTTCGGAGTTATAGACGAGATAAACCAAGTATCAGACCAGGATGAAGTTCAGGTCATCAAGGATTTGGTTTCTGAGTTCGCGGAGGTGTTTTCGCCCGGGTTGGGGGAGTGCAAGAACTTCCAGGCAAAGATCCAGCTTAAGGAGGGCCATAGACCACGGTTTTACAAAGCGAGACCGGTGCCGTGGGCACTTAGGGACAAAGTGAAAGAAGAACTGACACGGCTGCAGAAAGAAGGGGTGATTACGCCGGTAACAGTGAGTCAGTGGGCCACGCCTTTAGTTCTGGTGAAAAAATCGAACGGGAAGATCAGGTTGTGTGGCGACTTCAAAAGCACTGTGAATCAACAAGTGGAAGTTGAGCAATATCCGATACCCAAACCAGAAGACCTTTTCTACAAACTGTCAGGCGGACAACAGTTTTCCAAAATAGACCTCAGAGATGCTTACCTGCAAATACCTTTGGATCCCGCGGCCAAGGAAGTATTGGTAATCAACACACCGCTCGGTCTGTTTAGCTACAATAGATTGCCTTTTGGGGTAAACTCAGCGGCAGCAATCTTCCAGCGCTGCCTGGAGCAAATTACCTCGACCCTGGATGGTTGCTGCAATTATCTGGATGATATCATCGTCACGGGACGCAGTTTAGAAGACCATAAGCAAAACCTGAGAAAGTTGTTCACAGTTTTACGAGACAATGGTTTTAAGGTTAACCAAGAGAAATGTGAGTTCTTTAAAGAAAGAGTAGTTTTTCTGGGACACGTGTTAGACCGCACGGGGATAGCCCCAACCCAGCAGCACGTGCAAGCTATTATTCAGATGCCCCCGCCAACAGATCTAAAACAACTGCAAGCGCTTTTAGGCAAAGTGAACTACTATAATAAATTCATTAGAAACTTTTCGTCGATAGCAGCTCCTTTAAACCAACTGAGAAAGAAGGGGGTCAAATTTGTATGGTCAGAGGAATGCAACAAGGCTTGGAACAGTTTAAAAAAAGAATTACTGCGCACAGTAAGACTAAACCATTTTGTCCCAGGAAGGATCACAACTGTGGCGGCAGATGCCTCAGATTACGGTCTGGGGGCGGTGTTATCCCAAAAAGATGAAAAAGGGGTCGAGAGACCGATCGCCTTTATGTCAAAAACTCTAAACAAACACCAGAGAAACTACTCGCAGATCGAGAAGGAAGCATTGGCGATCATCTTTGCGGTGAGAAAATTCATCGATTTCCTTTACGGGACCAAATTTCACATCATCACTGACCACAAACCGTTGGTGCAACTCTTTCACCCAGGGAAGAAGATCCCGGAATGCACAGCCAAGAAGCTGCAGAGGTGGGCTTTGTTTCTAGCAGATTACGACTACCAGATTCATTATAGGAGCACGTCGCAACACGCGAACGCGGACGCGTTGTCTAGACTACCCGCCGGCCCAGACCCAGATTTCGACGCGTCTGAGGAAGAATGTTTCCAGTTGGACCTGGAGGAGCTGGGAAACCTAGCGGATTTCCCGTTAGAGGCAAGAACTATAGCGAGGGAGACGGACAAAGACCCGGAACTAAACCAGGTACGGCGCTTCATCAGAGAAGGTTGGCCAGCAAGAAGATTAAGAAGCAACGCCGGGTGGTTTAACAAACAAGACAGATTGTCGTGTAAAGCTGGAGTACTATTGTTAGAGGGCGAAGAGTTTACAAAGGTAATCATACCCAAGAGCCTCAGACAGACGGTGCTTAAATTGCTGCATCAAGGGCACTGGGGGGTAGTACGTACGAAGCAGCTGGCGCGACGGCACTGTACGTGGGCAGGTATGAACAACGACATTGAACAAATGCTAAGAAGATGCGAGGCTTGCCAGCTTAACCAAAGCGCCCCCCCCAAAGACTTGACACCTTGGCCGGAACCGGCGGAACCGTGGGAAAGGGTCCACGTAGACTTCGCCGGCCCCTTTTGGGGGTCCATGTGGTTAGTGGTAGTGGACGCGAAGTCCAACTACCCCTATGTGGTTGAGATGGGAAGCACCACCTCTACACAGACCATAGAGATGCTGGAGAGGATTTTTGTTACAGAGGGTCTACCCGTGGTATTGGTTTCAGACAATGGTCCGCAGTTTTCGTCCCAAGAGTTCGCAAGATTTTGTGCGAGCAACGGCATCCAGCACATCTGTGCTCCGCCTTTCCACCCACAGTCGAATGGAGAGGCGGAGAGGTTCGTCCGAACCTTCAAAACTGCTATGGGGAAAGCGCGGGCAGCGGGGACACCAAAGTCCCGAGCACTCTTAAGGGTCCTGGCAACGTACAGGGTCCTGCCAGGCTCAACGGGCAGAAGCCCAGCTGAAGTGCTCCACGGCAGGCAGCCCCGGACCCTGCTATCACTGCTGAGCCCTAGCGACCCACATAGAGCTGGAGGTATTAACCCAAAATACAAGGTAGGTGACAAGGTATATATACAGTCACTTAAAAAAGAGCCAGCATGGGTGCCCGGGGTAATACAAGAGATTCGAGGTAGCAGGGTTTATGCGGTACGAACCTTAGAAAGACTGGTCACACGCCACCAGGGGCAGATCAGACCTCGAATTAACGAGAGTCAAGTAGACAACAGGCCATGGATATCTCCCGAGGAGTTTCGCAGGAAAGTGATGAGAGAAATAATTTATGCCCCACAGGAGCGCACGACCGTAGGAGCACCAGCAGTTGCAGCGGACACGCGGGAGGAAACAGCCACCAGCAGCAGCAGAGAATCCGCCTGTTCGACCAGGACGGAACTCCGGCCCAGGAGGGCTACCCGTTCAGTGCGTTTTGCGCCATACGCAACGCATTTGGGCGCGGAGGGTGCCGTGGCCGAACAGACACCCTTAAAGTTGCCGCCAGATGACGGTACCAATACCGCCCAAGAGAGTGCGCTGTCCGACAGCGCGGCAGCGCCGTCACGCTCGGGCAGACAGCGGCGCGCGAGAACTCACCCGTATCACCGGGTTGGCCAGCGGACCTTCGCCTCGAGTGGGCTATAAAAGAGCCGCTCGGGCAAGCAGGAGTCAGTCGATAGCGAGCGCCTACAAGTGAATAGTGAGTGAATAAGTGATACGTCGAAGTGCTAACGGATTCTGGACTGCCCCACGGTTAATTGGTGAACAAGCGACGTACACGGACTCTCCTCAGGAATTTTGGTTGAACTTGGCTATTGTTATTGGATTTGCTCTTTTGGATTGTGAAATAAAACACGTTTTAAGAAACCGTGTTATTCTTTGTTGTTTCTGGTCACAACAGTTTTTAATACTACCTTGGCATTTATTAGTCCAGAATTTCGCTAATCGTTTTTAAGGATTGACGAACATTCGACTGTTTCAATTAATTCCATGTTAGGCAGATATTTAACATATTCTTCGCATTTATTCTTTAATATATATGAAACAAACAAAACAACTTGGAAAACAAATGCTGTTCCAGGGGTTGAAGTTGTCGTTCCTAATTTATAAGAGGAAGTCGCGCTCTTGAGGCGTCCTCTGGCGTGTGTACTGGGCGTGCTTTGCCACCTCCACGCTCCACCGCGCGAGAAGTCCCCATCCCCCTTCCAAGGCAAGAGGCTTCCGGCGGGCGAGCGCGCGGGCGGGCGGGCGTGGAATCTGCTCGGAGGGGAGTGAAATTATGTCAGAGCAACCGCATCAAGAAGGTAAACAGAACCGCGTCAAAGCCGCCTTAATAAAGTCGCCGGAAGGGTGCGGGTGCGTGCCAAGGCCGTCGTGGCAGAAGAAGGGGGACGAAGGAGGGCGAGGGCGGGGAAAGGCGACAGGCAGTGGCGGGAGGAACCGAGGGATTTGGGATGGGGCAGGGGGGGGGCGAGGTGGTGCGTCGGTCTGGGGGCGGGGCGGGGCGTGGGGGCGGGGCGCGGGGGCGGGACGCGGGGATGATGGGGGCGGGGGCGTAGCGCGGGGGCGTGGCGCGGGGGCGGAGAGCTGAGTGGGTGGGGGGCAGAGGTTACAGTGAGAGAGACGGCAGGAGGAGGGCAGCTGTTGCAAACAAAAAGGTAGAGTAGAGGGAACGTAAAGGAGGTGGCCTTCTCCTCGAAGTGTGTTGACTGAGGATAGAGTGGACGAAGAAGTTTTCGGGACTTTTGGACATTGGTTAAGACAACGCAAAATTATTCAAGAGCGGAGAAGAGCGGGGACAACAAACCGAAGACTGCCGCAGAAAGCAGATCGTTGTTTATTGATGAACCTCACGAGATCGGAATACAGGGAGAATGGGAAAGAAAATGTAATGCAGATGGTGTGGCCGGGAACGGTACAAAAGCGACCACGTTGTAGTATACACAGAATAAGCCATTTCAAGTAACAAAAACACGCCAGCGTATTTCTGAAAACATAAGCAATAAATAATTCCGTTGCCGTTTTGACGTCAGAAACACAGGTTCCCGTAGAATGTGTTTTTTAAAAATAATTTACCGATTTCGTCGCAGCCTTAATGTCACAAAAACTTTGTACGTATGATCGGGACTCCAAGAGCTTTTGAAGTCTGGGGAAGACATTAGCGTAATTTCCAAACAGCGAGTTTACGGCAATTCTAACTGCCAGCTGGCGGGCTGACGGCCTAAGATGGGGCGCGTTCGCAGGCTTGCGCGAGGCGATAAAAGGCTGACACACATAATTTTCACGCTAATTCAGTCAATTCTCATATCTGCGTTAGTATTAAAAATGTATTTTTTTCTTCAGTGACAATCAGAAATATACTTAGCGCTCTCATACTTTGTAATCACAACCTTACGGAGTTTGTAGAAAAAAAATCGTCAAGAAATTCCTGTACAGTAACGAAGCGTTTGTTATCTTGACTTGAGAATTATTTTGTTCATTTTTCACGTGAAATGACTGTCTCTGAACAGAACAACAAAGTTGTTACTGGAAAAGTTAGTCAAAATAGCAAAAGGTAACATACGTCATTTTTCAAGGCTAGGGGTGTAGTAGGAGGTGGAGCTCTGAGGCTGCGGTAGGTGTGCTGCGGTGTGCGAAGAGGTGGAGCAGAGAGGCTACGAGGTGTGGTGGCGGAGCGAACGCGAGGGCGGTACAAGAGTGGTCGAGGCGACGTGTTGGTCTGGGTTGATTGATTGAGGATTCCGGACGCGTCAACTTCTAAGGTCATTAGTCCCGTAAGGCAAGTGCATGTTCTGTCGGATGGTGGCTCAGGTCTTTATCGCCTCTGGATGACGAGATCTGACGCCGATCTTCAAGTCTGCTTGCACGGTTTCCCCCAACCTGATATATCACATCAGCAGGGCTGTGGCCGCGGCATGCTCCAATTGACTGATTGATTGTTTTCGTGATTCAGGGCATGTCAACTACCAGGTTCATTAGTCTCGTATGTGTAATGCATGTTCTTTGCTCGGGAGTTGGCAGTGATCTTTGCCCCGCTCTATGGCGAGATCCGGCGCCGACCTACCGTCGGCTAGCGGGGTATCCCCCACCAGCGGGGACAAGCTCTCAGCTCCCGACGGGTCTCCCGGCATGTGCGGTTGTGTAGAGCATGTTAGTGTAAGTGTGTGTGTGTGTGTGTGTGTGTGTGTGTGTGTGTGTGTAAGTGGTGAGGATAGGACAAGGAAGAGGAAGGTGAAATTGCGCGCGGTTCGTGGTCCGTTTATTAGGGTACTTCTCCGGCATTCGCCTGGTGTTGATGAGAGAAACCACCAAAAACTTCTAATCAGAACACCCGATCGCTAGAATTCTAGACAGCGTCTGAATTCGACCTAGCTAACAAGCCAGTGTCGAAATTCCTCACACCGTCGGGACTCGAACCTAGGACCTCCCGGTCAAAGGAACTGCAGTGACATCAGTTGATTCCCTGTGCCATCTCTCCCAATGGCATTCTCAATATGTGAGATAGTGCAGTGCACCTAAATGTAAGTGTGTTTAAATCAAGGACGAGGATGTTTTGCACAATTTCTCGTAACCTATTCCAATCATGGGAAATATGCATTATTATTCGGTATTTTTTAATTGCTGCAGCTACAGTTGGTATTTTTAATTAAATTTCTTCTCTCTTGATCCCATACATTTCCAATTCAAATTCACATCCTTCTGTTTCTTCTGTACTACATTATTCTCTTCGTACTGTGCAATAACTACGTATATATTATATATATATATATATATATATATATATATATATATATATATATAATTACTATCGTCAATTTTTACATTTGCTTTGTTTCTTCCGTTCCCTTAGATTTGATAATTATTATTTCCTCTTACACAATACTTTAAATAATAGTACGCTTGGCGCTTCCGACTGCCTCCTGTCTTCTGTGACGCATGTGAAGTTCCTTCCAGAAGCGCCGATGTCGCTCTCTGCCAAGAGGCTCCAAGCCGCCTGCGGTTCCTTAAAGAGAGCCCATTCCATAAACACCTATTCCACAGTCGCTGCGCTACCACCTGCGTCACAGGGGCTTTCTTGTCGACACAACAAGCTCTACCGTAATACCCAGAAGCACGCATATTAGCAAAAGCGCTAGTATATCACTTCCTTTTCAGGATGCTCCGTTTTGAAATTAATACAGAGGAACCTAACTTAAGCAGACGCGAATCATTCCGGCAAAAATTAGTCCTCTGTAGTGGTGGCCGCTTGTGATGTTACTGGAAACGTAAATCAAATGTAATTGTGTCAATTGCTATGACCAACCAGCGTTCGATTTAGACTAACCTCTCCTCCCAACTTAACCACAGGCGTACTGTGACCGCCTGCATTTCCCTTTGAGAGACAGGTGGCGCATTAAATGCACATCAGCATTTCGAAACGCGCGGCACAGCCGACAGTGAACCAAGGCACCGAGTAAATGTTCTGTACTATGCAGCGAGATACAACGAACGACGGGGCGAGGGGCGAGGGGCGAGGGGCGAGGGGTGAGGGGTGAGGGGTGAGGGGCGAGGGGCGAGGGGCGAGGGGCGAGGGGCGAGGGGCGAGGGGCGAGGGGCGAGGGGCGAGGGGCGAGGGGCGAGGGGCGAGGGGCGAGGGGCGAGGGGCGAGGGGCGAGGGGCGAGGGGTGAGGGGTGAGGGGTGAGGGGTGAGAGGTGAGAATTTCAGTTCTATGAGTCGGTCAGCATTCTAGAAAGACTGCCGACCTACGAGACGAGAAAGATTTTTATAAAGTCTCTAAACCCGCTGCGAATGTTTTAAAATATTTTTTTCCATAGATACAACATGGGGCGCTTAAAAGAATAGGGCAAGTCTCATTTTCATTTAACTGTCTGAATATCGCGGCCGTTAACACTGATATCCTTTGTCCGATGCCGTGTCACTGTACACCGCCGTTTCCATAGGCGAATGCTTGCGTGCGTGAAGGCGGTGATTCGTAGAAAACTAGTGGCCGGCAGCAGCAGAAACGCTTCGCAACAAAACAAAATATTTTTCCAAGTAGCACGCACAGCTCTCAAAAGCAACAAATAAAATACCGTCGTACAAAACATCCATTAATTAAACATTTTAACAAATAAAGTCTTCATGAATACTGCAATGACATAGCAAGTATATATGCAGAGCAGTAGTTGTTTACTTCTTACCATGTATTTAAAAAAAGGTGCTGTTTCATACTGCAACGTGTGGATAGCAAATATTTATTAGCGAGCGGCTTCTTCCGTGAAGACTTGCTATCAGTTGACTTCAGCTGTGTGACAGGCACTGAGAATGAAAATTCTGTCGGTACATCATCCCACCTACAATGAAGAATTTTTCACGTCGCACAATTTTTCAGGCGAAGCAATATCAATCTTCTACGCTGCGTTGGTTGGAGTTTCGCATCACTTTTGTTTATCTGCGCATGCGCAGAAGATTGAGATTGGAGTCGGTTGTGGTACGCTATGCCGTGAAGACTCCCTCGCGACTCACACGACGTACGAATGTCTACAAGTGAGTCTGGATATACTCGTTGAAGTGCCGACGTGGTTCATCCGTAGCCCCCTGTCAACTTTAGGTGTTTCTTTCACGGATATGTGGAGGGACATGTGTATGCGAAGCCGTGGATGTACTTGTCGTCTTGCGTGTGCGCATGTGCGTGCAGCTGGCATGCTGAAACGCGTGGAAACTGGCATGCTGAAACGCGTGCGACTCAGGCCTGGGTGTGTTGCGACATGCGTGTCGACAATTTATACGATGTATAATGTATGTTTATGATAATGTTTGCAATACACAGATGTAGCGTTGACTGCAGGTATTATCTGTCGGGTTGTCCTTTTCTGTATGCCCATTGCATAACCGTTTCACTTCCCGTATGTTACTTCCATTACTTTTCTTTCATTGCACTCGAATGCCGGAGCAGAACTCTAACAAACGGGCTACTGGCCGCGCGCGATCTTTCCTTCCTCTTTCTTGCCCTATCCTCACCCTTCACTTACATCTTCTACATTACCACACATGCTGGGTGTCCGGTACAGTGCTTAGAACTTGTCCCGGCTGGGGTGGTGCCCTGCTGGTGGGAGATACCTGTTTTGGGAAAACCCCGCAAGCCGACAGGTAGGTTGTCGCAGGATCTCACGAACCAGCGGGAAAAAAATCTCCGCCACCTCCTGCGATTAAAACACGTACTACACTTACGGAAGAAATGGCCGTAGCAGTTGACGCGCCCGGGAACACGACGCAGTCAATCAAATGCTGGAGGAGATGATTGAATGAAGTGCGGAGTGTTTATTAACCTCTTGCTCTTATATTTCTGAACACATCCTCATTTTTTAAGCCAAAATATTTTATTTCTGTTCGATGTTTGATTTCCATAACTCCATCCCCAACAGGATTGATCCGGGCGCGTCATCGGCTAAAGTTCCCATTAGTCCCGTAAGTATAGTACATCTTTTTTCGGGAGGGGGCTGTGATCTTTCCCCGCTGGATGGCGAGATACGGTGCCGACCTGCCGTCGGCTAGCGGGTTTTCCCCAACCAGGTCTCTCCCACCAGCAGGGCACTGCACAACTCACGATAAACTCTAAGCTCCCGACCAGTATTCCGGCATGTATAGTAGTGTAGTTCATCTTAGCGTGTGTACGTAAGTGGTGTGGAAGAGGACAAGGAAGAGGTAGGAAAGATTGCGCGCAGTCCGTGGCCCGTTTGTTAGGGTAATGCTCCGGCATTCGCCTGTTGATCAGAGAAACCAAGGAAAACTACCGATCAAAGCAGCCGGCGGCTAGAATTCTACTCCAGACAGCGAGTGAATTATATCTAGCTGACAAACTAGTGTCGAATATCTTGCCACTGTCGTTATTCGAGAGGGAGGCATCAGTTGATGCTCTGAGCTTCCGCTCCCGGTATCCGTACATGAATATTGAGTGCGCGTTCTCTTCTCGTTTCGTTTCACAACCCTATACGTTGCTCCATTTTTGGTAGTGCAAGGCAGTTGGGCCTCGGCAGACTCGCTCTTCTGCCCTTGTCACGTGTTCTCTGCATCTCAAGGTTCTTTGCATCTCTGCATCTCAAGGGTCAAGCACAAAGAAGTTTGGAGCAACTGCGTGGATATGCTCGGCGTGCCTCAGCGGCGCGAGCTGTACTGCTACTAACACCATTCGTGGTGAACCTGTTCCTTCGCACTCAAACGCAATTTATTCGGGACGTAAACAAGCCCATGTCAACTGCAAGTGGTACCTCCTACCCGGCCCGGAATTCCTACAAGAACATTACTCTGAAAATCAGAGACGGATAACGTGCTCCAGAATTCTCTAATTATCATAATGCATTCTGCGGAGTGTGGCTGCGCCGTATTTGCATCGTGTTTATGCATCGCCCGGGTTTCTTTCAACGCCCCCCCCCCCCCCTGCGGAGAGCGGCGCCTCTTGACGGGCCCGCGGGAGCGCGCGCACGTCGCGAGGCGGGGAGGGGAGTGGTGTGCGGGAAGTGGCGGGGTGTGCCGGGGTGCGGTTAGGCGTGGAGAGGCGGGACGTGGCGGGAAGTGGCGGAGGGTGAAGTGCCGTGGCGGGACATGGCGGGGAGTGGTGGGACGTGACGTGTCTGGAGGGTCATGACGTGGCGCGGCGGGACGTAGCGTGGCGGTGCGTGGCGTGGGGAGGCGTGGCGTGGCCTGGTGTGGCTAGACTTGGTGTGGTGTGGCGTGGCGGGCTGGGTCGTTGCGCGGCGTGTATTGTGATATTAAGTATAGAACAAGTAATTGAATTAATTACAGTATTTATTAGGTGATAGTTGTGTAGTTGTCGGAAGAATTTGTTTGGAGAACCTGGGTTGAGGTGCTACTACGAGTAGTTTGGGCTATTGCGGGTCCATGCATGGGGAAGATGAGGGAACTACAAATTTTACTGCAGTGGAGCGAGTGGATGAGAAAATCATCGGTTTCGTGTTTGTTTGAGGTGACAGTTTTTCAAAAGAAAAATATACCACTGAATAGAAAAATACATTGATGATTTAATTTATAATTGCAGGTAAGGGCAGATGGAGTCTCGATTATCGGCCTTTGACTACCATTGCAGTCACTGAATTTTAGTACATGATTACAATTTGGGCAAGTTAAGAAGTAGTAATTACCCAGGCAAAAAGCGCAACTAATTGTTCTTTGCGTGGACACATTCCAAACACATCTGTCATTGAAAGGAACCTTGGAGTTTCGTTCTTGCATCTGTATTTACTGTGTGATTATAAATATGAGAGATGGATCGTAGTTTTTTTATTGAATCTCCTCCTGTAAAAACAGCTGAAACTACACGGGTAGGTTTATTTGCTCTGTAAAGTCTGGTAAATTTTAGTAGTGAGTGAAAGCTGTTTTTTCCTTTTTTTTTAGTGATGGATTGAACACTACCGAGGTATTTTTATTCAAAGGGTTTTGAAGGGGTAAAAACTGCGACAAATGTGCTTTAGATACTTGATTAAATTTCGAAAGTCCGTCGATGAGTATACACTTACCTTAACTTTTTTATCTGCTATGACGTTTGTAGGGACTTAATGTGTAAGTTCTTTGATGAATGTAATAATATTGGCGATACCTGCTACTATGAATGAAGATATTTTACTAGGGATTCATATTGATCTCAGGGGAAGTCATTGATATGACTGAATCTATGATCAGATTCTACTTATTAAGTTCACAAAGTGGTCCGAATCTGTTGTTGACAGACACATTAAAATAGGGAGATATATTTTTCATTTGGATCACTGACGCTACCCTATATTGCTTTTTGGATTCAGTCTCAATATTACTGATTGTCACTGATCTTCCCCTGGAGCATGAGGAATCCTGTTTCAGTACCTGCAAAAGAGAATTCTAGCGACCGGCTGCTCTGATCGATCGACCGTGGTTTCTCCTATCAACTCCAGGCGAATGCCAGAGCAGTACCCTAACAAACGGTCCATTCACTGCGCGCGATCTTCCTCCTCTCCCTTTTCCTATACTCACCTCTTACTTACACTTACATAAACACGCACTACACTACCACACATGCCGGGAGATCCGTCAGCAGCTAAGAGCTTGTCGCGGTTGGGAGCGGTGCCACGCTGGTGGGAGAAACCTGGTTGGGGGAAACCCTTATCCGACGGTAGGTAGTCGACGGATCTCACCATGCAGCGGAGAAATATCACCGCCAGCCATCCCCCCCGCGATAAAAAAAAATGAACTTCACTTACGGGACTAATGACCTTAGACTAATGACCCCGACGTAACCAATCAAACGCTGGAGGAGATGATTGAATGAAGTGCGGAGTGTTTATTAACCTCTTCACTTTTATATTTCTGAACACATCCCAAATGACCTTAGCAGTTGATGGAATCACTAACAATCAATCAATTCAGCACTTTCAGAGGTAAATAATACAGGGTGGGGTGGAAGCCAGGCACCGGGTGGCCTCTCGCGCTAGCGCACGCGCGTTTAGCGTCGGCTGCTCCCTCCGCCCCCTCCTTTTTGACGCGCTCATCACTCATGCATATGCCCAGCCCGGCCCCGTCCCCCGCTCGCCCCACACCCTACGCTCCGAATCATGTAAATTTATGAAAGCCGCATCGAGATTTAGCATCCATTTATTCCACAGTCGTTCACGCGGAACACTGGCGCGGCAGCCATCTTAAAGACGATCTTTCTGGCGCGCTCTGTTTTGTTGCCGCGTGACGAATGGCGTCGGCGGGCGCTGCCGTGCACACGAGCTCGGAACATCGGCAAGAACGCGAGCCGCTGTTGCGGCTTTGTACATCTGAGAGACCACGACGCAGAGGGTGGGAGGTGTAAACTATAATAATTATAATAATAATAATAATAATAATAATAATAATAATAATAATAATAATAATAATAATAATAATAATAATAATAATAATAATAATGTCTTTATTAATGGCGAGGCTCAGGCCATAGGGCCTGCTCTTCCGCCTAACCACTGAATTTACATACATTTAGAGTAGTAACATTTTAAGAGGAGAGGACAAGCTGTACATTTACGTCTGGGAGAACAAATCTAGGGACCATCCCGGCATACGCCTTAAGCGATTGAGTAAACCCAGAAAAACCTCAATCAGGATGGCGGCTTAGGGCCGAACATTAATAGTACTAAGAAAGTTGTACATAGTAGTGAAAGAGAAGTTTCGTGAAAGAGAAAAGAAAAGAAGTACAGGGGAAGGGGTCAAAAAGTAAAAATGATAAAATTTGTGAGGGAGAGGGAAAAGAAAAGAAGCGACGAAAAGGCCGAAGAAGAAGTAGGCGAAAAAAGTGAAGTTATAAACTATGGCTCGTAAAGACATTCCCTGGTGGTGATTCTTGTCGCACAAATATTTTTTGAAGATTCTATGAATCATTTCGTACGTTCAGAATGTAACAAGACTTATATGTCGACAAAATAGGAAGACGACGAGAAGAAAATATCACGCGCGGTCCCTGGCCCGTTTGTTCAGATGCTGCTCCAGCATTCACCTGGTGTTGAGCTTACAAAACTACCGAATTACCGATTACAGGGTGTCCCGCCTAGGTTGGTGCCCCGCTGGTTGCGGAGAACCCCGGAAGCTGACGGGTTGGTCGGCGCCGGATCTCGCTGTCCAGCGGGGGTAGATTACAGCCACCTCCCTCGACAAAAACACGCATTACACTTAAGGAACTACTGACCTTAGCAGTTGACGTGCCCGGAATCACTAATCAATCAATCAATCG